>WNGS01004374.1:16158201-16173083 GCA_020271785.1 Procambarus virginalis
CCCAACAAACACTCCCCCCCCAACCGTATACACCCACACCACCACCACAAACACTCCCCAACCGTATACACCACCACCACCACAAACCACTCAAAATATGAATTCAATAAATGTGGTCATGGTGGCCCCTGAGGACAACAATACCAGCGCGATATTTGCATGCGCTCTCTGGTAGAGTTTTGACGAACGGCGTCGCTCGGTAAAGGGCAAGAGCCGTAAACCGCAAACTTTACAACCCACGGGTTGAGGGGATAAGCGATTAGTGGGCGATATGATAGATGTTTCTCCACCAGTCCGCAGCTAATTACAGAGCCTTGGGTAATCACATGCCTCCATCGCCTGATCCCATTATGAATCATCTTCGCCGTCAGATTAACAGATCACCAGTTCCTGCTGGCTGGAAATCGACTTCGCTGATCTGGGCGGCCAAACCTCAAGCACACGAGCGCCCAATTTCGTTAATCAATTACTCCAATTTGCGGAGTAATTTGGAGGGAAGATTCAGCGAGTTTGACAAGGGAGGGTGTGCGTGCGTGTGTATGAGTGTGTGTGTGTGTGTGTGTGTGTGTGTGTGTGTGTGTGTGTGTGTGTGTGTGTGTGTGTGTGTGTGTGTGTGTGTGTGTGTACTCACCTATTTGTGTTTGCAGGATCGAGCATTGATTCTTGGATCCCGCCTTTCTAGCCATCGGTTGTTTACAGCAATGACTTCTGTCCCCTTTCCCTATTATATCTAGTTTTAAAATTATGAATATAGTTTGCTTCCACAACCTGCTCCTTAAGTGCATTCCAATTTCCCACTACTCTCACGCTAAAAGAATACTTCCTAACATCTCTGTGACTCATCTCAGTTTCCAGCTTCCACCCATGTCCCCTCGTTCTGTTACTAGTCCGTGTGAACATTTCATCTATTTCCACTTTGTCAATTCCCCTGAGTATTTTATACGTTCCTATCATATCCGCCCTCTCCCTTCTTTTTTTTAGTGTCGTAAGGTTCAGTTCCTTCAGGCGCTCTTCATATCCCATCCCTCGTAATTCTAGGACAAGCTTCGTCGCAAACTTCTGAACCTTTTCCAGTTTCCTTATGTGTTTCTTCAGGTGGGGACTCAATGATGGCGCGGCATACTCTAAGACTGGTCTCACGTAGGCAGTGTAAAGCGCCCTAACAGCCTCCTCACTTAGGTTTCTGAATGATGTTCTAACTTTCGCCAGCGTTGATTACGCTGCTGTCGTTATCCTATTTGTATGTGCCTCAGCAGTTAGATTAGGTGTTACATCCACTGCCAGGTCTCTTTCTGGAATCGTTACAGGTAGGCAGTTCCCCTTCATTGTGTACTGTCCCTTTGGTCTCCTATCACCTGATCCCATTTTCATAACTTTATATTTACTGGTGTTGAACTCCAGTAGTCTTTTCTCTCTGACCATCTCTGCAACCTGTCCAGGTCCTCATGGAGGATCCTACAATCCTCATCTGTCACAACTTTTCTCATTAATCTTGCGTCATCCACGAACATTGACATGTAGGATTCCACTCCTGTAAACACATCATTTACGTAAATTAGAAATAGGATTGGTCCCAGCACCGATCCTTGAGGTACTCCACTCGTTACTGTTCGCCAGTCTGACTTCTCGCCCCTTACCATTATTCTTTGGCTCCTTCCTGTTAGGTAATTCCTTACCCATGCTAGGGCCTTTCCGCTTACTCCTGCCTGCCTCTCAAGTTTGAATAGCAGTCTCATGTGCGGTACTGTATCAAAGACCTTTTGGCAGTCTACAAATATGCAGTCTGCCCAGCCTTCTCTGTCCTGCCTTATCCTTTTTGTTTTATCATGGAATCCAAAAGTTTGTTAGGCAAGATTTCCCTGTCCAGAACCCATGTTGGTGTTTGTTTACAAACCTAATGCTCTCCAGGTGTGCAACCAGTCTTAGCCTAATAATTCTCTCAAGTATTTTGCAGGGGATGCTTGTCAGTGATACGGGTCTGTAGTTAAGTGCCTCCTCCCTCTCGTGTGTGTGACCCACACATACGATACACACACACACGTTTGTGTAGTGACACACACACACACACTGTGTGTGTGGGTGTATTCACCTAGTTGTGCTTGCGGGGGTTGAGCTCTGCTCTTTCGGCCCTCCTCTCAACTGTCAATCAATCAACTGTTACTAACTACTAACTATTTTTTTTGACACACACACACACACACACACACACACACACACACACACACACACACACACACACACACACACACACACACACACACACACACAGGAAGCAGCCCGTAACAGCTGTCTTAAAACCAGGTACCTATTTAGTGCTAGGTAACAGTAGCATCAGGGTGAAAGAAACTCTGCCCATTTGTCTCTGCCGGGGTCGGGAATCGAACATGGATCACTCGATTACAAGTCCCGCGCGCTGTCCACTCAGGAGCTACCAGACGCCTTGTGTACTCACCTAGTTGTACTCACCTAGTTGTGCTTGCGGGGGTTGAGCTCTGGCTCTTTGGTCCCGCCTCTCAACCGTCAATCAACAGGTGTACAGTTTCCTGAGCCTATTGGGCTCTATCATATCTACACTTGAAACTGTGTATGGAGTCAGCCTCCACCACATCGTGTGTGTGTGTGTGTGTGTGTGTGTGTGTGTGTGTGTGTGTGTGCGTGTGTGTGTGTGTGTGCGCGCGTGTGTGTGTGTGTGTGCGCGCGCGCGCCTGTAATTACCGTGTGAAGTAACACTGTGTGTGTATATACTTACCTAGTTGTGCTTGCTGGGGTTTAGTTACGGTTCTTTGGTTCCGCCTCGCAACTGGTCTACAGATTCCTGAGCCTACTGGACTCTATCATATCTACGTATGGAGTCAGCCTCCACCACATCACTGCTTAATGCATTCCGTCTCTTAACTACTCTGACACTGAAAAAGTTCTTTCTATCATCCCCGTGGCTCATTTGGGTACTAAGTTTCCACCTGTGTCCCCTTGTTTGCGTACCACCCGCGCTGAAGAGTTTATCGAGCCTCTCAATTCCTCTGAAAATTTCATAGGTGATGATCATATCTCCCCCTAACTCTTCTGTCTTCCAGTGTCGTGAGGTTCAGTTCCAGTAATGCTTCCGCGTAGCTCATACCCCTCTGCTCGGGTACTAACTAGCCTGGTGGCATACTTCTGAACCTTTTCTAACTTTGCTTTGTGTTGGAATAGATGTGGACTCCACTCTGGAACCACATACTCCAGTATTGGTCTGACATATGAGGTATACAAGGTTCTGAATGATTCCTTACAGAAGTTTTTTGAAGGCAGTGTTTATGTTAGCAAGCTTCGCACACGCCTCTGATGATATCCTTATGATGTGGGCTTCAGGAGACAAGTTCGGCGTGATATCAACTCCTAGATCTTTCTCTCTGTCCGTTCCAAGTTGTTGCCGCGGTCGCCAAGGCACTTCCCGCTACTCAGATGCTCTTTTGTTTACTGGAATACCTTCCCTTCAGCCTAGCCGGGTCCTCCCTCCGGTGGAGTAGTCTCCTGTGAGGTGAAGGCCACTTGGCAGTCTCACAATATACACTCTACCTGGTATGAACCTGATCTCCGTTTTATTAGATGCTGGAGGCACGCGTGCATTTCTGAACTTGAAATGGCATGAAGTTACAAGACCTTTTTTTAAATAATATATTATTCCCTTTATTTCTATTTAGTCTATCTTTTTACTCGGTATGAATTTTATATGTACAGTGCTCTAGCCCAGAGCATCCTCATTAAATTGTGTATTAAGTTGGATGTCTTCCAGCTGTCTGGCATGTCACCTGTCCACATTGTCTTGCATTGATCATGTGTTTTTGTTCGTTTAGTGCCGAAAATTACATTTTGCGTAGTCCAGCGGAATATTCTGCGTCCATTGTCACGTGACTTATTCTATTCCTCTTCTCTAGTAACTCTTATTTATTTTCAAATACCTGTTTGGATCTTATGTCGAGTTCTCATATTTCTTTGTCGTTTCTGTGTGAATAGGTCCCCATGAATCCTCATTCCCGTCGCCTGCTTGTTTAATGGTCTACCTGGTGTAACTGTGACATAGCTGGGTGGGCTTTAGTTAGTCATTTCAATGTTTAATCGTTTTTAAACAGACTTTCTTTTGGTTTCTGACCAGAAATACTATTACCATTTTTTTATGGAGATGATTCTGTCCACTACCTCCTATCATCTTTGTGTGACGTAGAATAGAAGAGAGTGGTCCAGGGCAGTCCATCATCGTTGGTGTGGTCTTACCACCACTGATTTTAATGTCCCATTATATTTCTGTTAGAAAGTATCTCATCCTTGCTCTATGTCATTATGCTATTCTCTCTTTGTCCTTTCTGACTCAAGTCCTTCTCCATCAGGTATTCGATATCATAATGCTGCAATCAGAAACATGTTTGTCGTACATGTCATTTTGTTCTGGTCATCAGATTTACCAATAAAGATTTATAATTTCCCTTAGCCCTAGCGTCCATAGGCAGCACATAATGAATCCTCTGGATCAGCCTAAATAATAAACTTTCCAGAACAGACCAGGATTTTACTCTAAAGAAGTCAGGTTGTTCTTCAAGTCTCTGCTTCTTCACTTGGATCCTGTTTTCCCAATCTATTTCTTAATGATTAAGGTCCCTTATGACCAAGAATCGTGCTTTTGTCTTTGCAAACGGCCAATTAAGGTGTCCTCCTCTTAGCCTACCAGAAGACCCAAAACAGAAAACGGGACAGTACGTACACTTTCGCGAGCCACTTCCATTTTTTAGTACAACAATTTTTGGGCGTATGTAACGCATACGAGCGAAAAGCGACGTTCTTTGTAAGAGGACAGGTTGACTTGTCACTCTCGGGGGAGCTCTTTCACCCCTACTTACCTAAACTATTACTGTCTACTAGTGTAACATTTTCCTTTCATTTCCTTCACTACAGTGTTACATGCTTCCACAACATGCTTACTTGTACTGTGCGTGTGACTACCTGCACGCGCGCTGCCCTCTACCCCAGGCGGTGACCTGGGCAGCCCGGAGGCGGTGTCCTGGGCAGCCCGGAGGCGGTGTCCTGGGCTGTGATGTGATGCTTGTGTCATGAAGCGGCTCCAACAGCTTCACACACACACGCCAGACACGACCTTCTTGATGCTCCACAAATATACTCCGCCTTATATTCCTTCCACAGCATATTTCGCCTTCTTTAGGAAAAAAAAACCTTAAGATGTGTCTACTGAAACAGCGATCCAGCCTACCGAATCCAGTCAGTCCCTTGACATAAAATGGGTAATGTAGATACTGGGCGATAACCATAACCAATCATTCGGGGCTTATGTGAAGGCCAAGAGGGTGAGATGCGAGATTTAACGCGGCGGTTCCCTGATGTTGGGTGTTGGCGAGGCTGCAGGTAGTGCTGTGACCAGGGTAAACAGCGCCGCCCCAGGCGCACACCTCTCATTACCTGGGCCTTGTCAACCTTCCGGCGGGTCGCGGCTGCCCCTCGCCAGGTCTCCCGTGCCCCTCGCCAGGTCTCCCCGTGCCCCTCGCCAGGTCCCCGTGCCCTCGCCAGGTCCCCCGTGCCCCCTCGCCAGGTACCCCGTGCCCTCGCCAGGTCCCCCGTGCCCTCGCCAGGTCCNTTGGTGTTTGTGTGTCCGCGTTGGTGTTTGTGTGTCCGCGTTGGTGTTTGTGTGTCCACATTGGTGTTTGTGTGTCCACATTGGTGTTTGTGTGTCCACGTTGGTGTTTGTGTGTCCACATTGGTGTTTGTGTGTCCACATGGTGTTTGTGTGCCCCGGTTGGTGTTTGTGTGTCCACATTGGTGTTTGTGTGTCCACATTGGTGTTTGTGTGTCCACGTTGGTGTTTGTGTGTCCACATTGGTGTTTGTGTGTCTTCATTGGTGTTTGTGTGTCCACGTTGGTGTGTTTTGTGTGTCCACGTTGGTGTTTGTGTGTTCCATTGGTGTTTGTGTCCGCGTTGGTGTTTGTGTGTCCGCGTTGGTGTTTGTGTGTCCACGTTGGTGTTTGTGTGTCCACATTGGTGTTTGTGTGTCCGCGTTGGTGTTTGTGTGTCCGCGTTGGTGTTTGTGTGTCCACGTTGGTGTTTGTGACTGTGCCCACCGATTTTTTTTGTATGTAGGTGTCAGCCAGGGTGGATACACATGTGTAGTCCCACACCAGCTGTCTGCCCCTCTTCCAGGGATATATTGTGATGTCATCTGGGCGAGATGCAGGGATATACATGTATATATATGAAGCCCCCTGGGAATGAATTCAGTGTCAGAGTAGTTAACGTATATATATATATATATATATATATATATATATATATATATATATATATATATATATATATATATATATAATGTCGTACCTAGTAGCCAGAACGCACTTCTCAGCCTACTATGCAAGGCCGATTTGCCTAATAGCCAAGTTTTCATGAATTGTTTTTTGACACCTAACATAAACCTAACTTTTTCCGCTACCTAACCGAACCTAACTTATAAAGATAGGTTAGGTTAGGTTAGGTAGGGTTGGTTAGGTTCGGTCATATATCTACGTTAATTTTAACTCCAATAAAAAAAATTGACCTCATACATAATGAATGGGTAGCTTTATCATTTCGTAAGAAAAAAATTAAGAAAAATATATAATTCAGGAAAAACTTGACTTATTAAGCAAATCGGGCCTTGCATAGTAGGCCTAGAAGTGCGTTCTGGCTACTAGGTACGACATTACATACATACATACATATAATATATATATATATATATATATATATATACAGTATAATGTTTTGTTTTGCATTGGTTAAGCCAGATCGACCAGATCCCACCGGGTCTCCTCGAGTGAAAAAGTGTCAACGCAGACAAGGAAGGAGGAGTTAGGATAGAAGCGCTAAGTAGTGGCTCAATGAATGAGTTCCACATGCACCGCTAATGAGCACTTGAGGAGAATTCTCAATGACCTAAGCAACTGTGTGTCCCGCCAGCGTACGGAGAGAATCATAATTGAGGCGCCATTTCTCAACCCTTTCTCCCTGCACTCTCCCACCTGCCCTTGATTTGGATGGATCCCAAGAAAGCCTCATTCAGTTCAGCGGTTGAATGTTCGGTTGTAATGTCTGGACAAGCGTCTTTAAAGTTGTTGCAAGTAGTTAAGTACATGTACCTGGCTGCGGTAAGTGTTGCTGCTTGTGCTGATAGTGTAAAGGAGAGACACAGAGATAAACACCAGCGGAAGCGGTTGTGCGTGAAGACAAGGTCCGGCTTCACACATCTGCATCTCTATTGCAACTGTTGTGTCACACGTGATTCTCGGAGGAGTTCTGTGGGTTTATCAGGAGCCAGGCAACGAACACCAGGTATTGGAGCCACAGATGGGGTAACGCTGTGTTATCTATGACCATCTTCCCTACGCGACGGCAAGAGTTGCGCCTCGCGCGAACACCATAGTAGAGCCGAGGCGGCCATGTTGGCAGACGTTTTGCAAAGAATGTCTCAACTTTCCCATATAAAATTTCCCGTTTGGTACATTGTACGAGTTGTGCTTGAAGCTTAGAGAAATTTTAAATATGACATTTTCAAGTCTCTTCTTTTTAAAACTTTGAATCCTTGATGTTTCAGAATGATTATTAGACTAAGCAAATATTTGTTTAAGGTAAGGAAAAGTAACCAAGTATAATTGAGACTGTTGTACGCTTCAGGATAGGTATTTAGGCTCAATATTATACTGGCAATTGAAAGTGGCATACGTGTTCATGTTGCTGTTATTTAAGATCTTTTATATATAATTCTCAACATTTTCTTATTCTTATAAATTGAATTTTAAATGAACTCGTACAGATGGAGTTTGTTTTCAGTAGTGATCATGAAGAAATTTGCCTCAGAGAGGCAAGGTTGTCTTGAGATTATCTTGATATGATTTCGGGGATTAGCATCCCCGCGGCCCGGTCCTTGACCAGACCTCCTTTTTGTTACACATCCCCAGGAAGCAGCTGTCTAACTCCCAGGTACCTATTTAATGCTTGATGAACAGGTGCTTCAGGGTGAAAGAAACTCTGCCCATTTGTTTTGGCCTCCATCGGGGATCGAACCCGGAACCTCAGAACTACGAATCCCGAGCGCTGTCCACTCAGCTGTCAGGCCCCAAGGTGGGGTCGGGGCTGAGAGATGATGGCCTGGGACCACAATACGAGGGCCCCGAGCCGTGAGACTAGAACCCCGAGCAGCAAGTCATGGAGTCGCCACCATATATGGAGGGAAAGAGAGAGCGCGGCGTCTCGACATGGCTACCTCTGACCATTCACGTCTGCCGCAGGAGCCTGGAGATGCCTGCGTTGTCCGGACCACATAGCTGTATGTCCTGTCTTAGCGGGCTGGTGCTCCTCTCGACACGTACTCGTCCCCGGACCACCATTAACAACAAGGCTACGGCACCCAAGAGAGACGAGGCAGTTAGCTTTGGGAGGGACGTGATGACGAGGTCAAGGTTATGTAAGCGAGGAGGAGGAAAGTCCTCAAGAAAATTCTGCCAGCAGGTGTAAGTGATGCTTCACGAAGCGGAAGTTGACCAGTTCACCTGGCGGGAGCAGCGCACGCTGAGCCCTGACGTAGTGCGGGTTGCCCTCCCCATCACTCTCTTCCTTCTCTCCCCCTTGTCTCTCCCTAACACTTATTTCCTTTTATGTCCTTTTTTGTGGGTGAGTTACTTCCCAGCGGCAGGGGGCGAGAGCACGTCCCGCCCACATGCACGCACGCACACGCGGGTCACGCTCGCTCGGGATCACGCAAGGTGTATGTGGACTCCAGTGTTGCGTGTACGTTCTTGTTGTTGTTTTATATGCAGCTACTGGGAACAAAAAGTTCCAAGTAGCACGGGCTATGGCGAGCCCGTGTTACATACCTGGCACAGGAGTGGGGCTGTGTGGCATGCAAGCGTTGCGTGCGCCGTGAGACCGAGGAGCTGACTCATCGTCAGCAGAAGAGCAGCTTCCCAGGGAGTTAGTGGGCGTCAGCAGGAAGGAGATCTGGTTACTATCCAGCAGGACTTCCCTTCATGCTAGCAGCCTTTTCCTTCTCGTCCCATCCTTCGCCTCTTCTTACTTACTGTCTTCTCTTACCTTTAGTCATCTTCACGTCTCATTCCAAACGATATTGCAAACTTGCACATTTTCAAGTATCTTCAAATTCTTGAATTGCCGAGAGATTTCGATGTTTTTTTTTAGGCTTCTAATTTCTTGCAATTTTTCGCTCGCTATTTCAAAAGATGCTCTTCATTTTACGTCACAGAGAATGCTTCGCCGTGAAGAACAGAACTTTAGAGGGACTTTGAAGGGGATATCCCCAGAAAGTCTTAATATTCTAGACTGAACAGCGACTGGGTTACCAGGAAGGAGACTTAATCAATTTTCTCCAGCACCGCCGTCAGGAGACATCTGTACACCTGACGGAGAGCAGCCAGGTGGAAGGGAAGCGGAGCGCCCGGAGTGGGCTCTTGTATGGATTGGTTGTGCAGCAGACTCACCCGCCAGACGAGCGCTGCAGACTCACCCGCCAGACGAGCGCTGCAGACTCACCCACCAGACGAGCGCTGCAGACTCACCCGCCAGACAAGCTGCAGACTCACCCGCCAGACGAGCGCTGCAGACTCACCCGCCAGACGAGCGCTGCAGACTCACCCACCAGACGAGCGCTGCAGACGAGCGCTATACAGACTCACCCGCAGACTCGCACTGCGTACGAGTGAAAAAGCGTATTCCTTGGAGAAGCGTACCCAGGCAGGTTTGGTGGCTCACAATGACGGTGTATATAATTATGTTGCTGGGACCGTCTGGCTACACAGTGGGGGGGGGGGAGGAGGGGCGGGGGTACAGGAGACACCAGGGCGTGTGGATGACCCTTGTGGTAGGCTGGCTTTAGGACCAGTGTCCCGGGTGACAGCGGGAGTCTCCGCCTCCTGCATTAGTCACGTGGGGAAAGCCAATCTTGCGGCTGGATGAGGCTGTTATCTCGCCCGAATGCGTGCTGTGATGCTTATCAATACCTTCTACCTGCTTGGTGTGGGTAATTACCGGTATGTTTACGTCGCGGCGTGTCATAATAAGTGTGCCACATTGTTTACAAACACACTCATCGACTTTGTTTGTGTTGAACTCGCAGGAGAAGTGTCTGATTTTATGTTTACTGGAGATCATCAAAGGAAATGCTTCTCATAATTCTTGCATTAATGATTGTTACGATGAAGGCCACTCTCTTGATGTGCCACAACGTACAAAATACAAAGCCCTATCCTAACCAGAAATGCACGAACCCAAGCAACCGTCCTAACCTAACTAATCGATTCATAAAAGATGTGGATATTTGTGAGCCGCTGCTTTTCACATCTACTTTTTAAGTTGCACGACGTGCAAACACTGAAAAATGGTGTTTCTAGTGTGTCTGTGGCTCATTTGGGTATTCAGCTTCTACCTGTGCCTGGGCCCCCTGTGTTAAATAATCTGTCCTTATCTTCCTTGTCAATTCCCCCTGGGAATTTATTATGTGGTGATCATGTCTACTTGAGCTCTTCTGTCTTCCAGCGACTTGAAGTGCAATTCACATAGCTTTTCCTCGTAACTCATACCTCTTAGTTCTGGGACTAGTCTAGTGGCATACCTTTGAACCCTCCCCAGCTTAGTCTTGTGCTTGACAAGGTATGGACTCCATGTTGGGGCGGCATACTCCAGGATTGGTCTTACATATGGGGTATACAAGGTTCTGAATGATTCCTTACACAAGTTTCTAAAAGTAGTTCTGATGTTAGCCAGCCTTGCATACGACGCTGATATTCTTTTGACGTGGGCTTCAGGAGACGGTTTGGTGTGATATCAACTCCTAGATCTTTCTCTCTGTCCGTTTCGTGAAGGATTTCATCTCCAATTCGGTATCCAGTGTCTGGCCTCCTATTTCCTCCACCTACTTTCATTGCCTTGCGTTTACATGGGTTGAACTTTAGTAGCCATTTGTTGGACCATTCCTTCAGTTTGTCTGGGTCATTTTGTCGCTTCTCCCTATCTTCCTCGGTATTAATCTTCCTCATAATTATGCATCATCAGTAAGCACTGAGACGAACAAGTCTATTCGCTCTGGGAGATCACTTACACCAGAAAGAGGATAGGTCCTTCTGTGAGTGTGTGGGAGCGCGGTAGGGGGGGGGGAGATCCGTGGGCGTGGTGTGTATGGTTTCTGGGTCCATTGGAGTGGGGCAGTGGAGTCCGTGGTCCATGGGGGTTGGGGTCATATGGAGTCTGTGGGGTCGTGGGTCTGTGAGGTCCAGTGTCGTTGTGTGTGGGTTCTGTTTGCGTGTGTGGGGGAGAACCAGCAGGGACTTTAACTTTATGAACCAGTTGTGAGCCACGCACCTGGAGCCAGCTGTGATTTACACACCTGGAGCCAGCTGTGATTTACACACCTGTGAGCGTTACACACGACCTGTGATTTACACACCTGGAGCCAGCTGTGATTTACACACCTGGAGCCAGCTGTGATTTACACACCTGGAGCCAGCTGTGATTTACACACTGGACATGTGATTTACCTGAGCCAGCTGTGATTTACACAACTGGCCATGTGATTACACACCGGAGCCAGCTGTGATTTACACACCTGGAGCCAGCTGGTTAGACTGAGCTGTATTACGACGGACCGCTGGATTACAGGCCAGTATAACGGAGCCAGTGGATTTACACACCTGGAGCCAGCGGTTTCAACTGAGCACGTATTTACACACCGACCAGTGGATTACTGCCAGCTGTGATTTACACAACGAGCCAGTGGATACGAGCCAGCTGTGATTACAAGAGAGTGTGATTACTGGAGCCAGCTGGATTTCCACTGACAGCTGTATCCCAGTGACATTCTTGTGTGCCCTGTTAGCTCAGTCTTCATCTGGGAAAACAAAAACATTTACTATGACGCTGCATTATGTTAAGCTGAACCCGAGACACTAACCCCTGCGAAGCTCTTGGCCTGGCTGGCTCTGAAGTGGACGTGGAGACCTGGCCGGAGACTCTGCGAGCGGTGAGGGGGCGCCTCCCCGCCCACCCCACCACAGCCCACCACGGTGACACTTACGTGCATCTTTGATATTGTCCCGCAGCCCCAGCAGCCCCAGTACAGCAGCCCCAGTAAAGCAGCCCCAGTACAGCAGCTCCAGTACAGCAGCCCCCGACAGCTGAATGTGAGTGAGAGCAGGAAGGGGGATGGGGTGAATGTGAGTGAGAGCAGGGAGGGGGATGGGGTGAATGTGAGTGAGAGCAGGGAGGGGGTAAATAAAGGGTGTTTGATGAAAGACAGCCCCCGAGAGAGAGGGGGTGGGTGTTCCCTGGGGGAGAAAGTAATCATGTACCTGGGGAGAGTGATTGGTGGGGAAGAGGGAGGGTCACAGCCAGGATGAAGGTGAAGGGGAGGTGGCACCTGTGGCTGGGGGGTAATGGGACTGTGCACCTGGGGTGTAAAGTAAGGTGTGGGGGGACAGGAGAGGGGGGTGATGGGCAGCAGAGAGGGAATGGGGGGGGCGGGGTGGGGGCTGGGGACGACGGAAGAACCTGCTTGCGGCTGACGGTCAGTTAAGAGAGAGAGTTAATTTGCTCTCTGGGAGAGAAAGGTGGTGTTAAAGGGGGGGGGGTGATGGGAGGGGGGTGTCTGGGGCCCCGTGGAAACGTCAGGGCCCAACCCCGCCTCAACCCCCCCTTCTCCTTTTCCCCCAACCTTCTCTCCTCCCATCTCCCCCAATGTTATGTCAGACTTCATAGAAATCGCAGAAATTCGCTATAGTTGCCGATATTTCTTAAAGCATCACACTTGGGCCGACCCCAACTGGCCTGTGACAGTCACATACTCCCGTGTTGCATGTGTGTGAAAGTTAAGGAGGACACTTTTCCCCCCTCCCCCTCCTCAGCTCAAAGTGTCTCGCCTCCTACTTTGTGAAGCACCCAGCACACACGGTGCTGGGTGCAGTTCTATTTCTAACAAACGTTAATGACATGTTTACAGGAGTGGAATCCTACATTTCGATGTTCGCGGACGACGCAAAATTAATGAGAAGAGTTGTGACAGATGAGTATTGTAGGATCCTCCAAGAGGACTTGGACAGCTTGCAGAGATGGTCAGAGAAATGGCTACTGGAGTTCAATCACGAGCAAATGTAAAGTTATGGAAATGGGATTAGGTGGCAGGAGACCAAAAGGACAGTACACAATGAAGAGAAACTACCGTCCTGTGACGATTTGAGAAAGACCTGGGTGTGGACGTAACACCTAATCTAACGCCTGAGGCACATATGAAGAGGATATCGACAGCAGCGTACTCTACACTGGCAAAAATTAGAACATCATTCAGAAACCTAAGTAAGAAGGCATTTAGGGCGCTTTACACTGCCTACGTGAGACCAGTCTTAGAGTATGCAGCCTCGTCATGGAGCCCTCACCTGAAGAAACACATAAGGAAACTGGAAAAGGTTCAGAAGTTTGGGAAGAGGCTTGTCTCAGAATTACGAGGGATGGGGTATGACGAGCGCCTGAAGGAACTGAACCTTACGATACTAAAAAAGAAGGGAGAGGGAGATATAATAGGAACATATAAAATACTCAGAGGGATTGACAGAGTGGAAATAGACGAAAAGTTCACACTGATTACTAACAGAACGAGGGGACATGATGGAAACTCAGATGAGTCAGAGATGTTAGGAAGTTTTCTTTAGCGTGAGAGTAGTGGGAAAATGGAATGCACTTAAGGGGTTGTAGAAGCAAACTCTCTTCATAATTTTAAAACTAGATATGATAGGGAAATGGGACAGGAAACATTACTGTAAACAACCGATGGATAGAAAGGCGGGATCCAAGAGTCAATGCTCGATCCTGCAGGCACAAATAGGTGAGTACACACACACACACACACACACACACACATACACATCAGCGTGCATATGCATAGGCTTGGCAACATAAGAATCTGCTTTAGAAACTTGTGTAAGGAATCATTCAGAACCTTGAATACCACTAATATTCACCACCATCACCACAAACACTTCGCAACCGTATACACCCACACCACCACCACCACCACAAGCACTCCCCCCACCCGTATACACCCACGCCACCACCACCACAAGTACTCCCCCCAACCGTATACACTCCACCACCACCACAAGCACTCCTCCCAACCGTATACACCCACACCATCACCACCACCACAAACACTCCCCCCCAACCGTATACACCCACACCACCACCACAAACACTCCCCAACCGTATACACCACCACCACCACAAACCACTCAAAATATGAATTCAATAAATGTGGTCATGGTGGCCCCTGAGGACAACAATACCAGCGCGATATTTGCATGCGCTCTCTGGTAGAGTTTTGACGAACGGCGACGCTCGGTAAAGGGCAAGAGCCGTAAACCGCAAACTTTACAACCCACGGGTTGAGGGGATAAGCGATTAGTGGGCGATATGATAGATGTTTCTCCACCAGTCCGCAGCTAATTACAGAGCCTTGGGTAATCACATGCCTCCATCGCCTGATCCCATTATGAATCATCTTCGCCGTCAGATTAACAGATCACCAGTTCCTGCTGGCTGGAAATCGACTTCGCTGATCTGGGCGGCCAAACCTCAAGCACACGAGCGCCCATTTCGTTAATCAATTACTTCAATTTGCGGAGTAATTTGGAGGGAAGATTCAGCGAGTTTGACAAGGGAGGGTGTGCGTGCGTGTGTATGAGTGTGTGTGGTGTGTGTGTGTGTGTGTGTGTGTGTGTGTGTGTGTGTGTGTGTGTGTGTGTGTGTGTGTGTGTGTGTGTGTGTGTGTACTCACCTATTTGTGTTTGCAGGATCGAGCATTGATTCTTGG
>WNGS01004374.1:16184734-16224734 GCA_020271785.1 Procambarus virginalis
AAGTTTGTGAGGGTACCACCTCTGGTGCCAATGTGGGGACCCATAGCCTCGGAGAAGAAAATAAAACGTATTCAGAGGAGACCTTGTGGTTTCTCACTGAACACTAATATTTTCTTCTCCTACCACCCCCATTCTTTGTATGTACACATATATATTTGCTTTATTTGAACTTTGTTACAAAAAAGGAGTTACATATAGGTTACAAAGATATTTATCATAGGTTGTCGAGTTCCTCCAGCTCCTCAGATGGCGGGCAGGAACCCTGAATGCAGTGCGCATTTCCCCTCTGTATCGCCACGCTGAGGCGCTGGAAAGAAATCTGGCAGCTCTAGGGTCCCTTGTTGTTTCAATGAGCCTAGAACCCAGTTCCTTCAAAAAACTGGTAGCACTTTTACCCCAGGCGCCGAGTGTCTCAGAAGCAATGGGGACAAAATTGTAGTGGTGATCCAGTTCTCTATACTTACGGGATTTGGCTGCTTCCCTGTGGGTGGCAGCGCCACCTGGTTGTGCAACACTGAGGTCAATGTAGGTGTTAGCCAGGGTTGATACGCACGTGTAGTCCAATACCAACTGCTTGTCATTCTTCCAGGTGTTCACTGTGATACCATCCGGGCGACCAATAAGAGCATCAGAGTTACGGGGCGTTAGGTAACGAGGCTCTCTCTCAGCTGGGCATCCAGCTGTGGTGAGGCTCCTCTTGATGATGTCGTTAACTTCACTGTGCCTCGAGTGCCATCCTCCTGTGCTTTGGCAGAGCACAGGAGGATGTGCCTATATATATATATATATATATATATATATATATATATATATATATATATATATATATATATATATATATATATATATATAATAAACCATCGTGTATGTATACACTCCAACCTTGTTACTGATTTAGGGTGTGTCTGAAATATTCTGAAAAAGAAAACATGCATTTGCTTGTTTTAACCAGCCACTCAGGATTCTCCTTTATATAACTCGCGCCTAAAAACATTTCCTTAGTCAAATTAGCATGTTATCGAGTCTGTTCTTCTACTCTCATGGTTTCCTCAATATGTTTTCAGTTTATAGCCTAAATTCATGACTCTTTCTTTATTTTATGTATTGTAATTTAACCGGATATTTTAAGAGTTAAGTGGCTTAACCACTTAACTTTTCGATTTGTTTAAGAAATGGAAAACGTTAATAAACTTCTTGGAACGTTATTTGGTGTTGAGGTGAGGTGTGGAGAGTCCCTGTGACAAGAGGTCCAAGTTATGCTGGCCAGCGCCCACCCTCCATCAGATACGCACCCACACGCTGGCTGGTGCGCCCGCTGACTTCCTTTACCACTACTGCTGCAGCGTTCACCATCGTCACTACTGCCTCCCTGTTTACCTCTGTTGTCTGTCTCTCTGTGCACCACTGTTGTCTGTCTCTGTATGCACCACTGTTGTCTGTCTCTGTATGCACCACTGTTGTCTGCCTCTGTATGCACCACTGTTGTCTGCCTCTCTGTGCACCACTGTTGTCTGCCTCTGTATGCACCACTGTTGTCTGCCTCTCTGTGCACCACTGTTGTCTGCCTCTCTGTGCACCACTGTTGTCTGCCTCTGTATGCACCACTGTTGTCTCCCTCTGTATGCACCACTGTTGTCTGCCTCTATATGCACCACTGTTGTCTAGCTCCCTGTGCACCACTGTTGTCTGCCTCTCTGTGCACCACTGTTGTCTGCCTCTGTATGCACCACTGTTGGTACTCGACACTACAAGTCAGTTTGACCAGAGCACACCTCGGACGATAAAATAAGTAGCGGATATTCTCTGTGCCTCACATCCTTCTGGTGTTAAATAATTCACTAGAGACATGAGAACTACCAGGAAATTCGAAGATAGCTATATAGTTTTAGTAGAGTAGAGATGAAGGGAGGTAGATTTGGAGGCACTAAACTACAGTCCAGTGGCCCTAATTTGTATACCGTGCAGAGTGATGCAGAAAATGTGAGGCAGAAGTTAGTAATTTAACATGAAGGAAACGATTAGCGAACCCCAGCAGTGGTTCAGGGATGGTAGATCCTGCTTCACAAACCTGCCACATTTATATGCCATGGCGACCAAAATCAGACAAGATAGAGAAGGTTGAGCAAACAACCTTTTTTGGATTTCCAGAAAACTTTCGATAATGAACGTACATCGACTTAGACTGCAACGACCTCATTTCAGGCCGGGTTGGCGCTTGATTTATGATGGTCCAAGTGATTAGCTGAAGATCCTTCACTCCGTCCTCATGTCCCAGCGCCTTGTCCTAATATCACTTCCAAGTTCTATATAGTCATACTGGCTTAGTGCTCTCTTTCCTATAAGTACCCATACCCTGGACCACGTGCCCCAGGAGAGAGGAGGGACGGTGAAGCAGGCAGGAGAGGCAGGGAAGGTGCTCCAAGCTGGATATGGGAGTTATTGTTTCTAAGCAAGAGAATATAGCGTTACCATAAGGGGAGAGATCTCAAGAGTGGTGAGATGTCACCAGATGAATCCCCACAGACGTCAGTGCATAGCCTCTTCCTGATATAAACAAATGATCTTCCAGATAGGATACTCATTCTTCTCAGTATAAACGAGTAAGATCAATTCGCAGGAAGATAGCAAGTGACCATAAAATTATCTGCATAAATAAAAAGTTTGTCCAGTAGACAGTTACTAGATTATAACTCAGACAAGTTCAAGGTAATAAAAGTAGATGCTGGAAATGGCTGATGCAAGGTTAGTCAACCTAAGAACTGCTTAGAAATCTGAATAATCAATCCTTCAGGACCTTATATACCACAATGTCCACTCCACTCCAAGAATATTGCGGTGCCATCGCGGAATCCTTATCTTGTCAAAAACAAAATAAAGTTGGAGAATGTCAGAGGAATGCCAATAGTCATGTCCCAGAAATAAGAATTATTAGCTACGATTAAAGACTAATGTCATTAAGCCTCACGTCACTGGAAGACAGAAGAGATACGAAAGTCATGATCACCACAAACAAATTCCTCAAAAGAATTTGCGGAAGAAATAGGAAAAAAGTTATTCGGTATGGGTGGTATACGTACAAGGGGGATGCAGGCGAAAACTACATTATGCAGTTGAGCCGCGGGAACAATTTGTGTTCATTGTCAGAGTAGTGAAAAAGTGGAGTGCTTTTAGTAGCGAAGCGATGGAGGTAGACGCCATACATTACTTCATATGTAGACATGTTAGAGCCCAATAGGTAATGGAACCTGTACACATTTAATTTAATGTTGAAAGGCTGTACCAAAGAGCCCAATTTCAACTCCCGGTAAGCGAATTCCAACCTGATTACGTAAGCGCGCACACTCACACGCACACAGTAAAACAGTCATGGCTCAGTGTTGGTACAAGGTCTTAGCCCACAATTGCGCTAACTTGTACTGTCTACTTTATAATGATGAGTCGAGACGCTCTTAACACGCCAGACAGAACAGTGTTGTGCAAGACGGCACACGTGCAGCGACACTTCTTTAGTCACTGTGTGGAGAACTCTCAGGCTCAGTGTGAGAGGTACCAGGGGTAGAGAGAGGGAGTGAGAGGTACCAGGGGTAGAGAGAGGGAGTGAGAGGTACTAGGGGTAGAGAGAGGGAGTGAGAGGTACCAGGGGTAGAGAGAGGGAGTGAGAGGTACCAGGGTAGAGAGAGGGAGTGAGAGGTACCAGGGGTAGAGAGAGGGAGTGAGAGGTACCAGGGGTAGAGAGAGGGAGTGAGAGGTACCAGGGGTAGAGAGAGGGAGTGAGAGGTACCAGGGGTAGAGAGAGGGAGTGAGAGGTACCAGGGGTAGAGAGAGGGAGTGAGAGGTACTAGGGGTAGAGAGAGGGAGTGAGAGGTACCAGGGGTAGAGAGAGGGAGTGAGAGGTACTAGGGGTAGAGAGAGGGAGTGAGAGGTACTAGGGGTAGAGAGAGAGGAGTGAGAGAGGGAGTGAGAGGTACCAGGAGTAGAGAGAGGGAGTGAGAGGTACCAGGGGTAGAGAGAGGGAGTGAGAGGTACCAGGGGTAGAGAGAGGGAGTGAGAGGTACCAGGGGTAGAGAGAGGGAGTGAGAGGTACCAGGAGTAGAGAGAGGGAGTGAGAGGTACCAGAGGTAGAGAGAGGGAGAGTCGAATGATGGCCTCACTGCGCAGTTATGTTATGACCTATTCATTTAATTTAATGTTTTGGAAACAGAGAATTTAATTATCGTAAACGATTTAGTTTACAGTATTTTATATTTAAGGATTATTAATTACTCATCACAGCAGTGCATAGTTTCGACATGGGGAGTCATCCTTGAGCCTAGTACAGATCCTTAAGAAACACTCCCGAACTCCTAAATGGAGGCCTAATTCCTTATTCTTGTCGACTTCACATTCTATATTATTAAGTTCTGAATAAAGAGTTGTTATATTTTGAAGCCCCTGTACAATTAATATAAATATTTCATTAAATTCCACGTCTTTATTGCTCAAACACGGGTTTTAAGCCGAAAATCAGGAACAATTTTCTCTATTAATAAAGAAGCTCTTAAAGGAAAGACTACATCTTAGGATAAGTTAGAACACTGATTAATACCCATATTTATTAATAACTAAATAACTCTGGTGTGTTAAGTGTCGCGGGCAGCATCTGGGCTCCCCTTCCTTCTGTAAAGGAAAAATAATTTCTATTATTTCTACAAATATACATCCCGTTATGGAATATTATATCATCAAATTATCGCGAGTCAATTCAAATATATTTTGCTACTTTCGGAGACAAGGAATAACTGGGTGAATCTACAAACCGATGACACAGAAGGGATCAAGATCTACAGTACAAGGACCCATGTTAATTCCTGGCTCTTCCCTCGCCTTAAGCTGTACAACAATTCCAGTTACGTTCACCGAGGGAGCAGAAGTGACAGCTTGTAGTTCATACGTGTCGATATATTTATATCACCAGCTTATGGGTGTACGACGGGTGTATAGTGAGCTGAGTGAGGAGTGTCAGGTGTGGGGTGTCAGGTGTGGAGTGTCACGTGTGGGGTGTCAGGTGTGGAGGTGTCAGGTGTGGGGTGTCTTCCAAGATGATGAATGGCGTGCCGTGCAGCACCCAGGAGGGTGTCCGTGTGCCCGGGAAGACAGTCCTGTCCCCCTTCGCCAATGTAAACACAATGGATAGACAGTAATGGCTCTGTACTGTCGTAACAGTTAACGAGCCATTGGAAGAAGGACCGCAGATGTAAAAGCCAAGCACAATTATAACTACAAATTATTAATTAATTAATTAAATTTAAATCCTTCCAATCTTCACTTCATACATGAGGGAACATATACATTTTCTGTACATGTTGAGTTTGGAGAGACAAGAAAAATATGTGTTTATGTAGTGTGGTAAAAATGTTATACCTACGTAGCACCCTCGTATCGTGGGGGGGGGGGGGAGGTAATATGGTAGCGGCTGGCTGCTTGGTCCATCATTATTGTTGTGACGGCCAGGTCAGCCGGGTCGAGCTTGTATACAGGTTGGTACAATGTAATTTCTAGCTTAATTTCTGTTTGTCCTAATTTTAGGCATGTACAGATGCTTATTGTTATAGAGAGTGCTAAAACCTGGAATTGCTTATTGATATTGCCTATTGTTAAACTTAAGAACATAAGAATACATAAGAACAAAGGAAACTGCAGAAGGCCTATTGGTCCATACGAGGCAGCTCCTATTTATAACCACCCAATCCCACTCATACACATATCCAACCCACGGTTGAAACAAGCTAAAGAGCTTAGCTTGTGCACTGTGTGCCACGCAGTGTCAAATGTTTGCTGACAATTTAAAATTAAATCCTCCCACCTTTTTCTTTCTTCTCAGATATCAGTTATTATGCAATAAAGCACATGAGGTCTTGCATGCATGACTTCTCTTTTGTAATCTGTCTTCGGGATTTGTTACTAAGTTAATGATCTCGAGTGAGAGCATCTTCTCTACTCTTCTTCTCTTCCATATTACACTCCATCACTTGGTAAGGCTTGCTGGTTAGACGAGGCTTCGTCTCCATCTATTTTGTTGTATTTTTTTATTTTCTTGACTATTGCAATAATTTATAATTACTCCAGTCGGCAGCTTTTTGTTCTCATTGATCTGTTCTGATTCTTTGTGGCGCAGTGGTCAGCACATTGTACTCACTAATGAATGATCCCGATGCCGATTCCCGGGCAGGACAAGACGTTTGGCCATTATTCCTTACACCTGATGTCTCTGTTTCCCTAGCAATAAAACTCATACCCAGGAGTAAGGTTACTGTTGTGGGTTACATCCTGACCAAAATCAAATGCTGGCCAAGGGGAGATCTGCGAAACCCAACAGTCTTCCTGTCCCCAACAACAGGAAACTATCAGCCTCTATATAAATAGTATGAACTAGAATAGAACATGAACAGCCCCGACACAATGAATTATTAATTATATTTACCCTCATCCTGGATGAGGTGAAGGTGAGATCTAATCTTGAATGAGCAACAACTTGCTCATTGCGTCTCCCAAATACTGCATGCGAGTTTTTCTGTTTAGTGTCCCGCCAGGTGGGTGGCCGCGGTGGCACTCAGACACAGCGGACAGGCACCGGTGGCAGCGCGGGTGGGTGGCTTATGGTGGGTGGCAGCGCGGGTGGGTGGCAGGGCGGGTGGGTGGCAGGGCGGGTGGGTGGCTTATGGTGGGTGGCAGGGCGGGTGGGTGGCAGCGCGGGTGGGTGGCTTATGGTGGATGGCAGGGCGGGTGGGTGGCTTATGGTGGATGGCAGGGCGGGTGGTGGCTTATGGTGGATGGCAGGGCGGGTGGGTGGCTTATGGTGGATGGCAGGGCGGGTGGGTGGCTTATGGTGGGTGGCAGGGCGGGTGGGTGGCTTATGGTGGGTGGCTTATGGTGGATGGCAGGGCGGGTGGCGGTATGGTGGGTGGCAGTGTATTGTCGGGTAACAACGGGCGGCAAGGTGGCCTAACACTGGGTGCTAATAAGTGTGGGTGGTTGTCATTAGGTGGCAGGGAGGGTGGACTCGGCAGGTGGGTGGCTGATGCTAGTAGCGGGTGGTGCGCTCATTGGGTGGCATCGACTGTTAGAGAGGGTGGACGGCCATGTGGGTGCCAGTAAGATCATTTGAGCGGCAAAACAATCAGGTGGGTGGCAACAGAAGGGAGGGCAGGCTTGCACTGAGAAGTGGGCAGCAATATGCGATTTAGCGGGCGGGCAGATGGGCGGGAGAACGGGCAAGCGACTAACCATACCCACTCTAGAATCTGTTATCATCTCTGGGCATTCCGGCACGGGAGAACCTGCTCACCGCCGCTGGCCTTAAGGGCAAGTATCCCGTGTAATTATCGGGGAAGCGTTCGGGCCATCAGGGGATGACAAGATAGCCAGATTAACACCATGATTTATTTCTCTCTCGAGTGCAATGTGTTGGGAAGGCTGGAGCACACACGTCTGGCGCTGAGGCCAGGCGTGTGTGTGCAGGGGTGTTGGTGTCGCGCATCCAGGAAGCCAAGAATGTAGGGAGTGGGACACGAGGGTGGTCATATGCCCGTTGGGGGATGGTAGCGTGGTGGTGTTATTCTGTATGCGGCGCCCATTCCTCCCACCCTCATCTCTACGGGAGGGGGACCTCCTCCCAGGTTGCCAAACACCTTTTTATGAGACTCAGACTAAAGCCTGACGAACAACACGATAGCGTTTTAGCGCTACGCCGCGTGCAGAACCACGCGATAAAAGCTTAACACACAAGATAATTCGATTGGAAAGGAGCGCACCAGTGCCCGCGTTTATCGAAATTTCCCAAAGAGTGGATGCTGTTAGGCTGAGCCAATGAGCGGGCGCCTGGGAGAGCACGTGACCGCCACGGTGCTGCCATCTGTGCTCAGGTGTGGCGGCGGGGAGGCTAGTGCTCACCTGGCGCAGTGCTGAGGTAAACAGTGAGCAAGATGGAGAGACGCCGAGTCGTCCATCCTCGCGATGATTCAGGAAATTCCTAGTGTCCGGCCCGTACTGTAGACCGACATAGTGTCTCACGCTCATTACGTGCAGAGATGTAGTGGTGTCGGAAGGAAATCATGGTTGAGGAAAGATTTTACCTGGTAATGCTCATTTCGTGTCATATATAACTGATGGTGTGTACCCAAAGGTGGAGTTGTGCGTTCGTGTCAACAGTGTTCAAAGTTGAGTGGAGTGTGTCACTTGGTGCCGGGTGGACCAGACTTGCGAGGAGTGGCGGGCAGCGTTGCGTGCGCTGAGTGTGTCTTGGCAAGATGAGTGGGCCAGCGGCCAGTCGGTAGTGGTGGGCATAACCAGCTCACTGACAAATAGCTACTGGAGCCCGGTCTGGCCAGCTCGGCGGCCTGGGCGCACCACGGACCCAAGCCTCACTCTCAACCCATGTGCGAGGAACCCTATCCCGAGCTGCCCTATGATCCAAGGTGGCTGCCACCCGCTCCGCCGGAGCAGCCCACCCGACACCGCCCGTTAGGATGGCAACTCTAGGGCTCTCAAAAGTCTTCATCCTCGATAAATACTTTACAGAGCTTCAAAAATTCTGGGAAACGGAGAAGAAACTTCAAGGTGAGATGTGTGCCCTGCATATACGAATGTTTTGCATGTGTGATAATTTGACAAATGCATTTCTGGTGGGGATAATTAGAGGGGTTGTTGGTTGTATTGAGGCGGAGCGCCTCGCCCGCCGCATGATGGACAACCACTTATTACAAACTCCTCAAACTACCGTAACCCCAGTAGCCGAGCTTCTGGCTTTCTTGCCCCCTTACCTCTTGATTTTGTAAATGCTTTAACAACAACTATTTAATAACTTGGTTACCATTTCTTTTAAAACATTTAAATGTAACATTTTGTACTCGGTATCGGCGAGTGACTATGACGTATCTGTGACGTTTGTCTCACTCCACGTGGAGCAATTGACTACAACCTTGACTCTTTATGGGACTCATATTACGACTTTCCTCTTGCATCACACCGTGAGAATATCTGGCCAGAAATTTCCACGTTTACTCCCGCCGCGCTGTTGGTTACCATTTGTGTTAGCTGTCCAAGTCTGTGGTAGGCTGCCGTGAGTCTTGGTCCCACAGTGCTGGAAAAACTTACGTTGTACGCCATGGTCGACCCTGGGCCAGGAGACCCTCGCCCTGCACTTGACACTCCACCACACGTGCAGTACCACCGACCTCTTCAACTCTGCATGGTCCTGGAGGCAATGTTTCCTCCGGCAGCGGAAGTGTTCCATTTGATCACACGGAGAGGGAGCGAGACATTTTCTGTCAGGGAAGAGTGCTCTTGTGATGACGCTCTCACTGTGTAACACATTCCTACACTGTCCAGGAAGATTTAGCCATTAAACATATTGCGAGTCACACCTTGAGTGAGAAATTGTTGTTTTAAATATTGTGAATGGGTCATTTCTTGTACGTAGTAAGTCGGTATGTAACTTGCTCCTGAAGATAACTTTCTACTGTACTGTTAAAGTCTCCTCGAGGCTTTAGCTTACTAGTGATTATTGAATATAATAGACTTGAAAATTTACCAGAATTATGCAAACTAAGTGTTTTATACATATTTTTAAAGGAAGGAGAGCAAGTCTTAATGATAAGACTTACGTTAATTCCTAATGAAGCACTGGGTCAGGCGAAGCAACACACCACACACACAAACACACACACACCACACACACAACACACCACACACACAACACACCACACACACAACACACCACACACACACAACACACACACAACACACCACACACAACACACCACACACACAACACCACACACACACACACACACACAACACCACACACACAACACCACACACACAACACACCACACACACACAACACACCACACACAACACACACACACACACACCATACACACCACACACACACACACCATACACACACACCACACTCAAACCACACTCAACACACACATATGAGGCTACCTACACATACAAGATGACCTAGACAAACGGAACGAATGGTCCAACAAATGGCTAATAAAGTTCAACCTGAGTAAATGTAAGGTAATGAAACTAGGCAGTGGAAACAGGAGGCCCAGACACAGGATACCGAATGGGAGATGAAGTCCTTCGTGAAACGTGCAGAGAGAAATATCTAGAAGTTTATATCATACCAAACTTATCTCCTGAAGCTCACATAAAAAGAATAACATCTGCGGCATATGCAAGGCTGGCTAACATCAGAACAGCCTTCAGGAACCTGTGCAAGGAATCATTCAGAACCTTGTATATCACATATGTAAGACCAATCCTGGAGTATGCGGCCCCAGCATCGAGCCCGTACCTTGTCAAGCACAAGACGAAGCTTGACTCGGCTAGTTCCAGAACTAAGAGGCATGAGTTACGAGGACAGGCTGCATGAAATGCACCTCACGACACTGGAAGGCAGAAGAGTAAGGGGAGACATGATCACTACCTACAAAATTCTCAGAGGAATTGACAGGGGTAGATAAAGATAAACTGTTTAAAACGGGTGGTACGCGAACAAGGGGGACACAGGTGGAAATTGAATACCCAAGTGAATACTGAATGCATTAGGCAGTGATGTGGTGGAAACAGACTCCATACACAGTTTCAAATGTAAATGTGATAGAGCCCAGTAGTCTCAGGAATCAGTACATCAGTTGATGGACAGTTGAGAGGCGGGACCACAGAGCCAGAGCTCAACCCCGTAAGCACAACTAGGTGAGTACACCACACACACACACACCACACCACACAAGAGAAAGATCTGGGGGTTGGTATCACACCGAACCTGTCCCCAGAGGCCCCACATCAAAAGAATATCATCAGCAGCATATGCTAGACTGGCCAACATAAGAACTGCCTTTAGAAACTTATGTAAGGAATCGTTCAGGACCCTGTATACCACTTATGTCAGACCAATCCTGGAATATACAGCTCCGGCTTGGAGTCCATACCTGGTTATACCCAAGACAAAGTTAGAGAAGATTCAGCGGTATGCCACCAGACTCGTCCCGGAACTGAGTGCTATGAGCTACGAGGAAAGGCTAAAGGAGCTGAAACTCGTGTCCCTGCAAGACAGAAGAGTAAGGGGAGACATGATAACCACCTACAAAATTCTCAGGGGAATTGACAGGGTGGACAAAGACAAATTCTTTAGCACGGGTGGAACACGAACAAGGGAACACAGGTGGAAACTGAGTACCCACATGAGCCACAGAGACATTAGAAAAAGCTTTTTCAGTGTCGAAGTAGTTAGTAAATGGAATGCATTAGGCAGTGATGTGGTGGAGGATGACTTCATACACAGTTCATACACACTTCATACACAAAGAGCCAAAGCTCATCCCCCGCAAGCCCAACTAGGTGAGTACAACTAGGTGAATACACACACACACACACACACACACACACACACACACACACACACACACACACACACACACACACACACACAACAACATAGCACACACTTGCCTCTGAATAACCTAACCGGTTCCAGTAACTAGCCCTCAGTCCTCACCTCCAACATAACACAGCCTCTATACTGAGGCGAAACTCTGCTGAAAATTGAAAGTTTACTATATAGGATAATATTATAAAATACCAATTTTCCAATTCACAATTATTGCACAACCAGAGTATTTGATTGATTGATTGATATAGATTAAGCCACCCAAGAGGTGGCATGGGCATGAACATATATGTATGTAGAATATACATCTTACCAGCCCATAAATGGTAGATTTTTTGGGGGGGAGGAATATGATCTTTAGTAGTGAAAGGATATACTGTGTGCTGAACTCGCATTTAAATCGTCAGTCCATACTATGTGGCTGCTATCGCGGGAAAGGATACTGCTTGACAGTATTTATGAGGGTGTCCAGCTGCTGGACACCGTTTTTGACTAGAAGAGTGGCAGTGTTGATGGCTGCAGGGTGGTTACTGCAAGACTTAGGGACTCTTAAAGCTCTTCAAAGGTCGTTGGTTGTTTGACATTCCAGGAGATATTGAAGTAGTGGCTTTTCTGTGATTGTTTAGCAGAAGATGCATTCCCTATGTCTGGGTTCACCCATTTCACAGTTGCATCTGTAACCTAGACGCGATCTGTATAACCGAACTGCTATTTCCCTGTAGATTCCTTTTGGAATATTTAACCTTGGTGGGCCTGACGATACTATATTGCAGAGGGCGAACATTCTGCTACTCTCTGTTGTAGATGGGCTTTGTTGAGGTGTGCAAGTTTTTGGTGATGGTATTTTGTATGTACTTTAAGGCTGAGTTGGATTGTTTTGTGGATCACTGAATGATGAGTTCCAGTTTAGCAGTTTCATCGGCTTTCTCATTTAATGGGATTCCAACATGGGATGGGATCCAGTTTAGGGTTATGTTGAGTTTTTTGCCTTTAGCTACTGCTCCAAGATACAAAATTGTGATAATTATTTACACGTTGTCTTTCCACTGTTCTTTTTCGTAATATTTAAAGTGCAGCTTTTGAGTCTGTGTGTATGATTGCATTTTGAGTTTTGTGCAATCACATATGCGAATGCCTGTTGTGTGGCAGACAGCTCAGTTTGGGTTGATGATACTGGTCCTCCCAGTCTCCAATATACCTGTTCGCTGTCCATGCAATGAGCAGCACCAGAGCTCATTTTGTGTGTCCAGGATTATTCCTAGATACTGATAAGATTATTCCTAGATACTAACATTCAATTGGTTGACCCTGTACTTTGAATTGGTTGTTGGGTTTCATTATTTTTATGGGCATGGCTATTGTCTTGGTGGAGTTGAATTGTATTCCAATCTGCTTTGCTTCTTTGCTAATGCAGTCTAAGCATTTGGGTGTAAGGCGCGCTACATGCTTTTATTTTATGATGATGACAAAGTCGTCCGCATAGTTTAGCAGCCTGCAGTGTTGTGGGAGTTTCAGCCTCATTATTCTTTCCATTAAACAGTTGAAGGGAAGGGGGCTGAGAATGCCTCCTTGCGTTGTACCGTTTTCATGTCTTTTGTATTCAGAGACTGTGTCATGAAGTTTCACTCTTGCTTCTCTGTTTGAGACAGTTTTTGGTCCAGGAGAGCAGGTTACCTGTGACCTTTTTGCCGACGAGGCAGCAGAGACTAGCTGGAGCGTTAGCTAGTTCAAAGGCTATCTTGAGGTCCAGGAATATCAGTATTCCTGGTCTGTCATTCAGGTGAGTTAACAGAGTCGTAATACATTCCACCGTGCCAACCCCTATTATATAGGCTTACATGTCTTGGTGCAGTTTACATAGTTTCCACACAAGTCAGTTGAGTGCCATTCTGTTGGCTGTCTTGGCTGCACAGCTTTGGAGAGATGGGCCTGGGATTAGCTGGATCTTTGGGTTTTGGGATCGGCGACATTTTGGGATGTCTGCCCTATTCTAGACCTAACTAGACTAGACTAGTTAGGTCAAACTAGACCTAACTATAGGTCTAGTTTGAGAAGTTCAGTCTAAATTAATTAACCTCAGATATGCAGCGTCTCCCTCTGGGTCGAGGATTCTAATAATTGTATAGGTTATTTTGGGGAGACGACAAAATCTTTGGAGTTTTTCTTAGCCCGATTGAGTTCATCCAGAGTGAAAGGGATATTAGTGCCAGAGGCTTCTGCACATGCTGTTAGGATTTTGTGCCATCTTTCTTCCTCTAATCCTTTCTGTACTGCTGGTACATCTAGAACTTTTTCCATCAGAGTTGAGTCAGAAGACAGACAGACGAGCGAGTCAGACGAAGTCAGCTGTAAACCTGTTAGGCAGAGGTTCAGTTGATAAAATCCCCAGATATTGTGGAAGACATTTTTTCTGTTACAATGCACTTGGAATGTACCAGGTCCATATATAACGTGTTTTTTTTTTACAAGCTAAAACCTGTTAGACTCGACAAGATGTTGGCTGGTTTTGTTAAGGTTGAACTCGGAAATTTACGAAGGTAGACAGCTGTGTCAAGAGGTGTCTCGCCGCCCTCGAGCTCTGAAAGCTTGCAGGTAATATTTCACTTCTGAAGAGGGAAGAAATTGTCTTGCCAAAACACCAAGAGTTGTAGAAAATAGCATCAAATAATACATGCAATATATATTTATAATATATATTTATAATATATATTTATCACGAGTCATCGTTGACACCATCACATGGTAACGCTTGGGTACGTGAACTGAGCTCATCTTCACAGTGGTATGACATCCCACGTCCCCAAACGCATTTCTTTCTCATATCTATTTCACGAAGACAAACTTAGTGTAGACGGAGGCAAGCCACAATGTGCATTATTGACCCGATAACCTTGAACCTTTCTCCTCGTCAAGACGGCACTCTCGACCACTGCCTGTGCCAAGTTAACTTGCTGATGTCATTCATTACTGAGGCATGACCCTTAAAGACAGACAGACACAGACAGAATGGAAGACGTGACGAGCCGCTCTTCACAGTAATGTATGAAACAGGGCAGCTTATCTCCGAAGATAAAATAAAACAATAATTAAGGTGTAGGTGATAAGGGTCCTACGCCAGCCACGAGGTGTGGGTGTAGACCACGAGGTGTGGGTGTAGACCACGAGGTGTGGGTGTAGACCACGAGGTGTGGGTGTAGACCACCAGGTGTGGGTGTAGACCACGAGGTGTGGGTGTAGACCACCAGGTGTGGGTGTAGACCACGAGGTGTGGGTGTAGACCACGAGGTGTGGGTGTAGACCACGAGGTGTGGGTGTAGACCACGAGGTGTGGGTGTAGACCACCAGGTGTGGGTGTAGACCACCAGGTGTGGGTGTAGACCACCAGGTGTGGGTGTAGACCACGAGGTGTGGGTGTAGACCACGAGGTGTGGGTGTAGACCACCAGGTGTGAGTGTAGACCACGAGGTGTGGGTGTAGACCACCAGGTGTGGGTGTAGACCACGAGGTGTGGGTGTAGACCACCAGGTGTGGGTGTAGACCACCAGGTGTGGGTGTAGACCACGAGGTGTGGGTGTAGACCACCAGGTGTGGGTGTAGACCACGAGGTGTCGGAGCGCCGCCACCACTCAACACTTTAGTATACGGCCCAATTAATTATTATTATTATTATTATTATTATTATTATTATTATTATTATTTATTATTAATTATAATTATTATTATTATTATTATTAATAAGCTGTGCTGACTGAGCCTTGTGTTTTTGTAAATGTTTCAATGAGATTCATTGATCTTCGGTAGTACTCTTCCTAGGGTCGATGCCCTGAAGTAAATTGTTGAATTCCGCCTGTAGTGAGAATATGTAATTAATTGTCCAGGTCTTGAAGAGTGTACGTTTACCAGTTGTGCAGTGTTAGGTATGGACCTTTATTGCCTCAACATAATCTGGTAGAGTTGTTGCTTTTTGTTGTTATAGGATGGCGGTGAGAGATACATTCCTCGAACGCTTGTATTCACATTGCAGGCTGGCATTCCTCGGGGTAGATATATGCATATTCCAAAGCCTGAGTGCCCACCCCCTCACCAGCCAGGGACGATGTGTACACAGTTTATTATTAACATCTTTATTGACAAAATCCCCAGCCTTGGGGTGATGCGGCCGAGGACCAGGCATGGAGGAGGTTGGTGGCCAGGCGCTCCTGGACGCCTCCACACACGCGCTCTCCCTCACCTCAGACACCCACTGGGGACCTGTACGTCAGTGCGTAGCCAACTGGGATTATATATAGTGCATTACTACTCTGTAATCTTACTCAGGTATCAAAAGAATAATGATGATCCTCTCGGAGGGCTATGTAGCCAGTAACCGGAGAGATGGCCGTGCAGATATCCTAATGGAAGACTTTAGCAACCAGAGCGACCTATCTCTCAGTCAGAATGTTTCAGAAGTTTCTTAAGGCTTCAGGTTTTGAGTTATGCATATTAGAACCATCAACGTGTTGGCTACATAATGATGGAAGCAAGGAACCGGCTCCGCGTACCCGGCTTGCCTACCTACCTGCCAGTGTGTGTGTGTGTGTTCCCGGCCAGACCCACAACACACACCTGCTTGCCCGCAGACCCACGGAGGCTCTGCTGTCTAATAAACTGGTCCTCGGATGTATCAGAGAGGAAAGCCCTTCATCCACCTCCCTGCGTCCGGATGGTCTAGTTGGGCCGTTTCCATTCCTCAGTAGTTATTGTAGGCTGTTTTCATTGTGATTTGTTTCACAAATATTGTTTCGAGTCGCCTCAATATCGGACATGCTTTTTATGTGTCTTTGTGCTGACGATGCCACAGACTGCTCCAAGCCATCCTTAGAGATGAAGAGGTTCCACCGTCACAGGGTACTCAAAGCGACACATTTCTCACAAATCTCTCTCTCTCTCTCCCTCGTTCCTGGCGGTTGATGACTCAACAAGAGTTGATTAATAAGTATAGTTCCCCAGCGTGGTAGTTAGCCACACAGCCACATCAGACGATCTTAATGTTGGCGGACCCTCCTTCTCCCTCGCCTCTCCCAGCATCTCTGCAGAAGCCAAGGAACTTTAAAAGTACACATAATGGAGTACCCGGCTTCCTTAAACATGGGTTCATTATACTCTAGTAATTATAGCTGCGATTGTTTACAGTGAATTGTTTTAGCATGAAGACAATAGGCGGGGCGGTGCGAAGAGAGTGAATTAGTATTCGGAGAAGCGGCGGGTACCAGCAAGCCGCCTGCTTCTCCAGGCGGCATCACTTCCTCTCACAATGTGTCAGCTAACGGAACCCTGCAGCATGTTGTTACGGCATCAGTACATCTCGGGGGCTTCCCCTCCCACTCTTTATATGCCCACACTAATTAATTTCAAAATTGTACTTTTACTCACGTGCAATGGATACTACTGTTAACCCAACTCTTACACATAGGCACGACTCTCTCTCTCTCTCTCTCTCTCTCTCTCTCTCTCTCTCTCTCTCTCTCATTATTATTGCAAAAGTAGGCACTTGAATGTTTGTGAAAAAGGTTTACACAAACACACACATCAGCGCACGTACCCATGCACACACTTGCGCACGTACCCATGCACACACCAGCGCACGTACCCATGCACACACCAGCGCACGTACCCATGCACACACCAGCGCACGTACCCATGCACACACCAGCGCACGTACCCATGCACACACCAGCGCACGTACCCATGCACACACCAGCGCACGTACCCATGCACATCACGATGCCCTTCGTACTGGAGTGGCCCTTTGCCTGGCTGACCTCACCCAACACAGGTGCATCTGCGAAATTGTGAGGTCCGACAAATACGGCCGCCACGGTCTGATATGTTGTAAATCACAGGGCAAAATTGTAAGACCTGATGAAATCAACGACATCAAGACGAGCCTCGCCACATCCTGCTGCCCGGCACAGAGAGAGAACCACACACATACAGTTCCAATGGCACTCAGAGGCGTCGTGGCGGGGGCACTATGCCTCCCTGGAAGGATGGCTAGCTAGTGGTGTGAGGCGCTTTCACACTGGCCTTCAGTACACAATGAAGGGCGAAGAGGTAGAGCAGCTTATTGGCAGAGCCCGGGTGCATGGGGGAATTGTGTAAAACCCTGGTTTGTGTCTCGGAGAGACTGTAGGATCCGTGTGAGGTCAGTAGAACTTCCGGTTGCAATTCTTTTAACCTTGTCGTGGCACAGTCGATTAAGGCGCGTTTGGGATCCTTTTGGACGTAGGTTCGAACAATCATCACGGCCCGTGTGGATATATATATATATATATATATATATATATATATATATATATATATATATATATATATATATATATATACGAAAGTACTTAAGGAAATTCCTGTTTCAATTTTCCTCCGTGGTCTGACACTGTCATATATATATATATATATATATATATATATATATATATATATATATATATATATATATATATATATATATACATATATATATATATATATATATATATATATATATATTTAAATATATATATATATATAATATATTTAGATATATTTAATATAACTGAAAACTCTTAACCCCTGAAGGATTACCCTGAAGAATTCGAGTCCGGTCAGCCAAGGCCTCCACACCCCTTGTCATATCTAGCACTGTGGCCACTCAGTCAACACCTATTCATAAGTACTGAGAAGTCGTCAGACTTATAACCTCAACACCCGACAACACTCGTGACTTTATTGGGCACGATAACATTTATCGACTTTATTATCCCCTCATTACCTAATATTTAATATGTCTACACGTTGTACATTCAGCGGCTTCAAAGTATATACTATATTTTTTTTATTTTGTTAAAAATTTAACAAGTTAGGTTATACGTTTTCCCTAATTTGAATTCATTAGCTTAGGCGTGAGTATTTAATTTGCCATGGAATATTAAATATGCAATAATAATGTGTAAAATAATTGACAACTTTAATTATGGGTGAATTATGCCAATTTGAAAAAATATGGTATAGAGGCCTCAAGCTGCGGCAGCTGGAGCACCGCAGCTGGAGCACCGCAGCTGGAGCACCGCAGCTGGGGCACCGCAGCTGGGGCACCGCAGCTGGAGCATCGCAGCTGGGGCACCGCAGCTGGGACACCGCAGCTGGAGCACCGCAGCTGGGACACCGCAGCTGGGACACCACAGCTGGAGCACCGCAGCTGGGACACCACAGCTGGAGCACCGCAGCTGGGACACCGCAGGTGGAGCACCGCAGCTGGGACACCGCAGCTAGGACACCGCAGCTGGAGCACCGCAGCTAGGACACCGCAGCTGGGACACCGCAGCTGGAGCACCGCAGTTGGGACACCGCAACTGAGGTTCGGGTTAGGGCTAAGTGTGCTAGGCCAGCGCCGGAAGGCTAGTCAACAGTAGAGGAATGTTTGTGGTATAATGATCAGGTCTTTCTTGCCCCTCCTGCCCCTCCCTCACTGTACCTCCTGCCCCTCCCTCACTGTACCTCCTGCCCCTCCCTCACTGTACCTCCTGCCCCTCCTTCACTGTACCTCCTGCCCCTCCTTCACTGTACCTCCTGCCCCTCCCTCACTGTAACCATCCCCCTCCTAACCGTACCTGCCCGTCTCTCCATTACCTGACTGAGAGAGTACGGGTGTGGATGGTCCTAGGGGATGGGACCCCGGACTAGGAGTAAAGCTGGGAAACAGGTAAAAATTAGTGTAGGCGACGACAGTGATGCCCGGCCACCCCATCCATCGATGGTTGTGCGTTGATGGACTCGTCATGATGGTGCGACTCTTGGTGACTGTGTCGGACTGTGGCTGTCTGGTGTTTAAGGTTTGACTGTCCCTCCCACCGTCCGCACCACTCTCCCTCCCTCATCTCTCCATCTATCTTTGCTGTCTTCGTTATCGGTTCCCTAATCATTTTCTGAAGCGGGGAGCCCACTTTCCCCGCCCCAACACGTACGTGTAAGGTAATTGAAGTAGGAGACTCATGACTCCTCGCCGCGTTGTTTCGGGTTTAACACGGTTTACGGCTTAATTTTTTTCCTTCTCCAATATTAATGAACTTTTTTCAAATGATTTGCAATCAGTTATACCACGATGACAGCCAGATGATGGATATTCCTGACTTTGATGTGGTCAGCGTCGGGTTCCCTCTGCGGGGTTGGAGACTCCTTCCACATCACGCTCTGCGAGGAAGACTGACGGGCCCGTTTATTCCTGCTGATTCATTTGTGTCTGGGCTTGCTCGGCTACGTATTTACATTAGTTATGCTACATGTCTGCTGTCTTTGATTTATACAGAGAAATCATTTCCTTGGCTGATGGAAATAGTACACAAATTCTACAGGGACGTTGTGTACTATCAGCACTCTCTAAAGGACACGAGGCCAAGCCGTCCCTAAAGGACACGAGGCCAAGCCGTCCCTAAAGGACACGAGGCCAAGCCGTCCCTAAAGGACACGAGGCCAAGCCGTCCCTAAAGGACACGAGGCCAAGCCGTCCCTAAAGGACACGAGGCCAAGCCGTCCCTAAAGGACACGAGGCCAAACCGTCCCTAAAGGACACGAGGCCAAACCGTCCCTAAAGGACACGAGGCCAAACCGTCCCTAAAGGACACGAGGCCAAGCCGTCCCTAAAGGACACGAGGCCAAGCCGTCCCTAAAGGACACGAGGCCAAGCCGTCCCTAAAGGACACGAGGCCAAGCCGTCCCTAAAGGACACGAGGTCAAGCCGTCCCTAAAGGACACGAGGCCAAGCCGTCCCTAAAGGACACGAGGCCAAGCCGTCCCTAAAGGACACGAGGCCAAACCGTCCCTAAAGGACACGAGGCCAAGCCGTCCCTAAAGGACACGAGGCCAAGCCGTCCCTAAAGGACACGAGGCCAAGCCGTCCCTAAAGTACATGAGGCCAAGCCGTCCTTATGTCCGAAGACCCTAGCTGAGGAAGGGACCATGCACGGCCACGTTGTTTTCAGTGATCTGGAAGAGCTAATCGTGTCTCCCTAGCCTGCCTCCTCCTGCCACCTGGAGCAGGACCATCGTAGCCTCGACCTCAGAAGCAGCTCTTGCTTTTCCTTCACGAAAAATTCACGACAGATCTACGGTGAAGATGTAGAAGGGAGTGTTGATGGAGAGTGGGTGGGTGTTGGTGAAGGTGAGACAGCGGGCACGCACGTGAGGGAGACGGATTGTGAGTAGGGGAGGGTTGTCAGGGGGTGGAGTGGGTGGTGGAGAGTTGAGGTGGGAGTGGGTATGTTTGTGATGGTGAGGGTTATCTTGAGAGGATTTCGGGGCATAGCGTCCCCGCGGCCCGGTCCTCGACCAGGCCTCCTTTTTGTTACCCCCTCCCCCCCCCCGCCCAAGAAACAGCTGTCAAACTCCCAGGTACCTATTTACTGCTAAGTAACAGGGGGCATCGCAAAACTAACAGGAACATCAGGGGTGAAAGAAACATAATTGCCCATTTGTCTCGGCCTCCACCGGGGATCGAACCCGAAACCTCAGGACTACGAATCTGAAGCGCTGTCCACTCAGCTGCCAGGCGCCCCTAGCTGGTATGAGAGAGGACCGGGGAAGGTTGTGAAGAGGAAGGTTTGTGAGAGTGGGCTGTGAGTGAGGGTGGGAAAGGTAGAGGCAGGCAAGGTACAAGAGTGGTCCACCAGACTGCCTCAGGGCTCATCAGGGTTACCGGGGAATGAAAGGACAAAACTTGCTGGAGACCCCTTGGCGGGAGAAGGCGCGGGCAACAAGGACACGTGTGGAAGGTGGTTTTCCAAACATGTGTGTCCCTTTGGTCACGATGCTGAGGCCCGCCTGCCCGCCCACACCCACCACTTATCGTGGTCTTAAAGTTCGCGTTTAGCTGCCCGTTAGCCTCCTCGTTGGGTGAAATTTGTGGTGTCCTGATTCATGGTGGTTGCATTCTAGGCGTTGATTGCACTCTTACTTGAGATAAAGTGTGAGTAGCAAGGCAGGGTATCATGTTGAGGGGTGATGGCTCTGGTGGGGCAGGATCGGTGCTCTCAATTTTCCCGAGTAATTAGTAGTGTGTGTGAGGACCCGACGCGTCTCCTTCATTGTTTCTCTCACAAAGACGATGATGACCGGACTCTGGCAGCCTCAACCTCAGTTTGTCTTCGCCTTTCTCACCTTTCCCATATCACTCTACATTTCCTATATCGTCCTGGTATCAAGTCTGGTGTCAACCTCTGGAGCCCCTGGAGATTAGAGCCACCACAATAGCTTAATAACAAACATGCCAGTATACTTTAGTCCTGAACATACGTCAGAACTAAAGTAAACTCTTGGTGTATACACCAAGAAGCGGGGTACACCTCTCTGTGTGCATGTCCTCGTCATAGCATCATTTCCCATTTCTCTACTGTTGACCTTGTTATTCACCTTCATTTTCATCCTTACGGCGTGTCTGTTATTAACTGTCATTGATTGGTTTGTGCACCGGTACAGTCGCGCACCAAGCCAGGTCCAGGTGCACGTGTCTGGCCTGCACCAAGCCAGGTCCAGGTGCACGTGTCTGGCCTGCACCAAGCCAGGTCCAGGTGCACGTGTCTGGCCTGCACCAAGCCAGGTCCAGGTGCACGTGTCTGGCCTGCACCAAGCCAGGTCCAGGTGCACATGTCTGGCCTGCATCAAGCCAGGTTCAGGTGCACATGTCTGGCCTGCATCAAGCCAGGTCCAGGTGCACGTGTCTGGCCTGCACCAAGCCAGGTCCCACACGCGCATTTGGGTTCGCGTGTGAGTTGTCGTTCCAGACAGTGTAGACACCTGGGTACGAATGTGAGTGGTCGTCTCACACAGTTCGGGCGCCTGGGTACGTGTTGAGTGGTCGTCTTTGAGCGGCCCGAGTAGAGGTGCTAGTCAACATTATGATGGGCTGTGAAATCTGCCTCGCCCCTTGCACCCCACGAGATGGGCGTAGGGAGCGGCCGGGGGTCGTGGGCTCCCCTGACGTGTGCCGGTGTGGGTGGAGGGATGCAACGCCCGCCCGCAGGGGCGTGAGGATACTCCAGCACAAGGAGGAGCGTTTTTAAGTCGATTCTGGTGGACGGCAGATAACCAAAGTCGTCTTGCCTGTGTGCACCAGAGGCTGAGACCCGCCGTGAGCAGCACCCCTACTCGTGTGTGCGTGCTTGCTGGCATCCCCAGGCGTGTGTGCGTGCATGCTGGCATCGCCAGGCGTGTGCACTTCCTGTACAGTAAATACGCTACTCTCAAAACACATTATCAGGTTCTCTCATTACTTTCAAAAAACTGTAGCGAATTTCCTGATATAGTCTTCTAAATGGCCTCTTTAACAGTATGGTAATTACTAAGACCAAGGGTTAACATAAGCATGTACAGCAGTTATCGTATATCAACGCTAGAAATACTGGTGCCTTACGGGGAGTAAAGTCCACACAGCCCGTCAGCCGGCTTTATTCCGGCTGGGCAAGATGTCTTCTCTAATTAAAACACGTTGTTGCGGATGGGTCTGTGTGCTTTAAGCCTGATCAAAGCCAGATATACAGGTGCATATTGCTCGTGGGATTATGGGTTGCGTGAAATCAATTTGAGAAATGGGTAAAAAATGCGACCCTTGAAGGGAGATTCCAGGGTGGGTAATGAAGTCCCTTCATATTCATTTCTGAAACTAATGACACGTTCTGGTCTCTAATTGTTGCCGCTGCAACCCGGCCCAGTTCTCTAGGAGTTGCAACACAATTATCTCCAGACTCGTTCCCAGTAGCCCCCGTCCTGGGTGATGACCATCCCCACCTGACCCCCTCCTCCCCACTCTAGACCCCAGCAGCCCCCGCCTTGGGTGAATGTAAGTTATTTACTGGCCGCTGTGTATTCACATTAAGTGTTAACCATCAACATGTAATATTTAATATTCCGCGTTCTGTTACTGTTCTTGGCCAGCCCCCAGTGTGGCAGGGGGACACGCACCAGCCCACAGTGTGGCAGGGGGACACGCACCAGCCCCCAGTGTGGCAGGGGGACACGCACCAGCCCCCAGTGTGGCAGGGGGACACGCACCAGCCCCAGTGTGGCAGGGGGAGACGCACCAGCCCACAGTGTGGCAGGGGGAGACGCACCAGCCCACAGTGTGGCAGGGGGAGACGCACCAGCCCCCAGTGTGGCAGGGGGAGACGCACCAGCCCCCAGTGTGGCAGGGGGACACGCACCAGCCCCCAGTGTGGCAGGGGGACACGCACCAGCCCCCAGTGTGGCAGGGGGACACGCACCAGCCCCCAGTGTGGCAGGGGGACACGCACCAGCCCCAGTGTGGCAGGGGGACACGCACCAGCCCCCAGTGTGGCAGGGGGAGACGCACCAGCCCCCAGTGTGGCAGGGGGACACGCACTAGCCCCCAGTGTGGCAGGGGGACACGCACCAGCCCCCAGTGTGGCAGGGGGACACGCACCAGCCCCCAGTGTGGCAGGGGGACACGCACCAGCCCCCAGTGTGGCAGGGGGACACGCACCAGCCCCCAGTGTGGCAGGGGGACACGCACCAGCCCACAGTGTGGCAGGGGGACACGCACCAGCCCCCAGTGTGGCAGGGGGACACGCACCAGCCCACAGTGTGGCAGGGGGAGACGCACCAGTCCCCAGTGTGGCAGGGGGACACGCACGAGCCCACAGTGTGGCAGGGGGAGACGCACCAGCCCACAGTGTGGCAGGGGGACACGCACCAGCCCACAGTGTGGCAGGGGGACACGCACCAGCCCACAGTGTGGCAGGGGGAGACGCACCAGTCCCCAGTGTGGCAGGGGGACACGCACCAGCCCCCAGTGTGGCAGGGGGAGACGCACCAGCCCACAGTGTGGCAGGGGGACACGCACCAGCCCACAGTGTGGCAGGGGGACACGCACCAGCCCACAGTGTGGCAGGGGGACACGCACCAGCCCACAGTGTGGCAGGGGGAGACGCACCAGCCCACAGTGTGGCAGGGGGAGACGCACCAGCCCCCAGTGTGGCAGGGGGAGACGCACAGCCCCCAGTGTGGCAGGGGGACACGCACCAGCCCCCAGTGTGGCAGGGGGAGACGCACCAGCCCCCAGTGTGGCAGACGTCTGGTAAAGTGGCAGACGTCTGGTAAAGTGGCAGACGTCTGATAAAGTGGCAGACGTCTGATAAAGTGGCAGACGTCTGGAAAAGTGCAAACCCATTTAATGTAAAATGTTAAACCCATTTAACATTTTGACAAGACGCAAATATATAATAAAAAAGCGCACTGTTTGATGAAGGAGAGACAGAGACGTCGTAGCACTCCGCCTCGTACTCCCTTATACGCATACACCACTTCTCTCCCTGTGGTAATTATATCTTCAAATTCTTTATTATTACAACAGTACCCAACCTTGCGCTTCTCTTGACTTTTCCCGCCATCTTTATATTCTGATTTTTTTTCACTTTCTCTTCATGTTGTTCATTACCATTGTGTTTACCTCTTCAGTTTCTTTGTATCTTGTGTCTGGGCTCGAGCCGGGTACCAAGATACAGGTGCGTCTCCTGTTTTATAATCTACCATTGATTATTCGCCTTTATATATGGTTCTCCTTGTTAATTTGGCCACGTAAATACATTTTTCTTGTCCCGCTCGTCGCTCTTAATATAATTCTGTGAAACACAAGTATGAACGGATAACGTGGAGAGCATTCCGTGAGTGTCTTGTGTTGCTCCGCTATAATGGGCAGGAGACGGGCGAGGCGTGAGGAGAGTGACCTCAACACAGCATCACTACCTGCTTAGCAAGGCGAATATTCTTAAGACGGTACTTGGCAGGGATTTGCATAATGTGTTGGATATGAACACACAAAAGCGAGCGAGAAACACCTGGGGTTTGGAGATGATTACATTCGTATATCGCGAAGAGATGACTGGCCAGGCTGAGGAAGGCAGTACTCGGTCCCTCTGAAGCCTGAGAAGGGCCGGCTTGTGTTATGTGGGAGAGTAAGTAAGTAATTATCAAAGAAGGCACCAAGCCGAGAAGGCTATGTGGGAGAGTGGCGTTGGCTATCTGGGTTGTTGAGCCAGCATTTCTCAGCAGTAGTCTGAGGAATGATGCAGGCACACAAACGCACGCACGCCTTCACACACACACATACACGCCTTCACACACACATACACGCCTTCACACACACATACACGCCTTCACACACACACATACACGCCTTCACACACACATACACGCCTTCACACACACACACACACACACACACACACACACACACACACACACACACACACACACACACACACACACACACACACACAAGGGGCACACGCACTAGGGGACACAGGTGGAAACTGAGTGCCCAAATGAGCCACAGAGATATTAGAAAGAACTTTTTTAGTGTCAGAGTGGTTGACAAATGGAATGCATTAGGAAGTGATGTGGTGGAGGCGGACTCCATACACAGTTTCAAGTGTAGATATGATAGAGCCCAATAGGCTCAGGAAACTGTACACCTGTTGATTGACGGTTGAGAGGCGGGACCAAAGAGCCAGAGCTCAACCCCCGCAAGCACAACTAGGTGAGTACAACTAGGTGAGTACACACACACACACACACACACACACACACACACACACACACACACACACACACACACACACACACACACACACACACGCCCACATACACACACACACACACGCCCACATACACACACACACACACACACCTCCTACACATACGCGCGCCTATAAGACCCAGACATGAGTTCGATAGGAACAACATAGCAACGGATCCAGACTCTCAGTCATGGGCGATTTCAACCATAGAAGGTAGACTGGGAGATTGGAGACCCACATGGAGGTGCAGATACATGGAGAGCTAAATTCTTAGAAGTGGCAATCAGAAACTTTCTGAGCTAACATGTCAAGGGACCCACAAGTATGAGAGGCAATGACGAACCAGCTAGACTTGACCTGGTATTCACCTTGAATGAGTCAGACATAAGGGAAGTCACACATGAAGCCCACTGGGAATGAATTCAGTGTCAGAGTAGTTAACGAATGGAATGCTATAGGCAGTGATGTGATGGAGGGAGACTCCATACACAGTGCCAAATTTAGATTTGATAGAGCCCAATAGGCTCCAGCCTATTGGGCTCCAGCTTTACAACTGGTGTAAACTGTACACCAGTTGATTGACAGTTAAGAGGCGGGACCAAAGAGCCAGAGTTCAACCCCCGCAATCACAACTAGGTGAGTACACACAAGCCAAGCCTCTGCCCTCAGCAGGGAGGTAGTTCCTTCCTCCCGGAACCCCAGTAACCAGCCAGCACCAAGTACTAAGTTTCTTTAATATTATAATAGTCTAATTTACCGGACACGTTTCTTGCCTCTCTGCTTTTGTATGTGCTTCTCTCGTCTGTTCGTCGTTATCGTCCATGTTCGTCGTTATCGTCCTTGTTCATCGCTTATCGTCCTTTTTCATCCTCGTCCTCCTACACAGGGGACACCTTTCCATTTTGACACGCAGGTCGGACCTCTATTTAACATAGCTTGAAGCTTTTCTACCACTTCCCGACTACACCTTCCAGCTTTACCATGTCCACACGCCCGGCCAGGATCCCCTTGCCTGATGCTACCATTACTTCAATGGTCAGTGCTCTAGTGAACTACGAAAACTACTAGTATGTAAATTCAACCTCTCCTCTTGTCTCCCTCTCATCTGTCACACTCCGCGCTGCTCTGCTGTGAAACTGCACGCCCTCCTCTTCTCCCCCCCTCTCACTCAGGCTCCAGCTGCCCGAGTAAGGGAACACCGGACATTTACACATCGATATTCTTCTTGCATACGCATAAAGCCTGGTCTGCATACGAGGCAGTGTCAGCAGCATCGGGGGAATTTAACTTGTTACAAACTTTAAGCAATAAAGAAATTGTACTGCATAAGAAACTGGGTCGTAGCGATGCCTTCTAGGACTTGTAGTAAGGCACTCAGGGTTATAATGCAGGCAGAAAATATTGTTAGGTTCCCAGTTGTAAGAGGTGAAAGAGGTTAGATAGCAGAGTACTAGCAAGCAAGCAAAGAAATATAGTTTTAGTGCACTTTGTGGACGAACAGTATACTACGCTTAGTGTTTGTGTGCCCGCGTTGGTGTTTGTGTGTCCGCGTTGGTGTTTGTGTGTCCGCGTTGGTGTTTGTGTGTCCGCGTTGGTGTTTGTGTGCCCGCGTTGGTGTTTGTGTGTCCGCGTTGGTGTTTGTGTGTCCGCGTTGGTGTTTGTGTGTCCGCGTTGGTGTTTGTGTGCCCGCGTTGGTGTTTGTGTGTCCGCGTTGGTGTTTGTGTGTCCGCGTTGGTGTTTGTGTGCCCGCGTTGGTGTTTGTGTGTCCGCGTTGGTGTTTGTGTGTCCGCGTTGGTGTTTGTGTGTCCGCGTTGGTGTTTGTGTGTCCGCGTTGGTGTTTGTGTGTCCACGTTGGTGTTTGTGTGTCCGCGTTGGTGTTTGTGTGTCCGCGTTGGTGTTTGTGTGTCCGCGTTGGTGTTTGTGTGTCCGCGTTGGTGTTTGTGTGTCCACGTTTGTGTTTGTGTGTCCGCGTTGGTGTTTGTGTGTCCGCGTTGGTGTTTGTGTGTCCACGTTTGTGTTTGTGTGTCCGCGTTGGTGTTTGTGTGTCCGCGTTGGTGTTTGTGTGTCCGCGTTGGTGTTTGTGTGTCCGCGTTGGTGTTTGTGTGTCCACGTTGGTGTTTGTGTGTCCGCGTTGGTGTTTGTGTGTCCGCGTTGGTGTTTGTGTGTCCACGTTGGTGTTTGTGTGTCCACGTTGGTGTTTGTGTGTCCACGTTGGTGTTTGTGACTGTGCCCACCGATTTTTTTTGTATGTAGGTGTCAGCCATGGTGGATACACATGTGTAGTCCCACACCAGCTGTCTGCCCCTCTTCCAGGGATATATTGTGATGTCATCTGGGCGAGATGCAGGGATATAGATGTATATATATGAAGCCCCCTGGGAATGAATTCAGTGTCAGAGTAGTTAACGTATATATATATATATATATATATATATATATATATATATATATATATATATATATATATATATATATATATAATGTCGTACCTAGTAGCCAGAACGCAGTTCTTGGCCTACTAAGCAAGGCCTGATTTGCCTAATAAGCCAAGTTTTCCAGAATGTCAATATTTTTTCATTTCTTTCTTATGAAATGATAAAGCTATTAATTTCATTATGTATGAGCTAATTTTTTTTTTAATTTAAGTTAAAACTAAAGTAGATATATGAAAGAACCTAACCAACCCTACCTAACCTATCTAACCTAACCTAAACTAACATAACTAAATTAATAATTTATGTTCCTAATATAGTATAATAATATATTTAAAATAAATCAATAAGAAACAATTGATTGAAAATAAAGAAATCACTCTGCCTATTAAGCAAATCGGGCCTTGCATAGTAGGCCGAGAAGTGCGTTCTGGCTACTAGGTACGACATTACATACATACATATATATATATATATATATATATATATATATATATATATATATATATATATATATATATACAGTATAATGTTTTGTTTTGCACTGGTTAAGCCAGATCGACCAGATCCCACCGGGTCTCCTCGAGTGAAAAAGTGTCAACGCAGACAAGGAAGGAGGAGTTAGGATAGAAGCGCTAAGTAGTGGCTCAATGAATGAGTTCCACATGCACCGCTAATGAGCACTTGAGGAGAATTCTCAATGACCTAAGCAACTGTGTGTCCCGCCAGCGTACGGAGAGAATCATAATTGAGGCGCCATTTCTCAACCCTTTCTCCCTGCACTCTCCCACCTGCTCTTGATTTGGATGGATCCCAAGAAAGCCTCATTCAGTTCAGCGGTTGAATGTTCGGTTGTAATGTCTGGACAAGCGTCTTTAAAGTTGTTGCAAGTAGTTAAGTACATGTACCTGGCTGCGGTAAGTGTTGCTGCTTGTGCTGATAGTGTAAAGGAGAAACACAGAGATAAACACCAGCGGAAGCGGTTGTGCGTGAAGACAAGGTCCGGCTTCACACATCTGCATCTCTATTGTAACTGTTGTGTCACACGTGATTCTCGGAGGAGTTCTGTGGTTTATCAGGAGCCAGGCAACGAACACCAGGTATTGGAGCCACAGATGGGGTAACGCTGTGTTATCTATGACCATCTTCCCTACGCGACGGCAAGAGTTGCGCCTCGCGCGAACACCATAGTAGAGCCGAGGCGGCCATGTTGGCAGGCGTTTTGCAAAGAATGTCTCAACTTTCCCATATAAAATTTCCCGTTTGGTACATTGTACGAGTTGTGCTTGAAGCTTAGAGAATTTTTAAATATGACATTTTCAAGTCTCTTCTTTTTAAAACTTTGAATCCTTGATGTTTCAGAATGATTATTAGACTAAGCAAATATTTGTTTAAGGTAAGGAAAAGTAACCAAGTATAATTGAGACTGTTGTACGCTTCAGGATAGGTATTTAGGCTCAATATTATACTGGCAATTGAAAGTGGCATACGTGTTCATGTTGCTGTTATTTAAGATCTTTTATATATAATTCTCAACATTTTCTTATTCTTATAAATTGAATTTTAAATGAACTCGTACAGATGGAGTTTGTTTTCAGTAGTGATCATGAAGAAATTTGCCTCAGAGAGGCAAGGTTGTCTTGAGATTATCTTGATATGATTTCGGGGATTAGCATCCCCGCGGCCCGGTCCTTGACCAGACCTCCTTTTTGTTACACATCCCCAGGAAGCAGCTGTCTAACTCCCAGGTACCTATTTAATGCTTGATGAACAGGTGCTTCAGGGTGAAAGAAACTCTGCCCATTTGTTTTGGCCTCCATCGGGGATCGAACCCGGAACCTCAGAACTACGAATCCCGAGCGCTGTCCACTCAGCTGTCAGGCCCCAAGGTGGGGTCGGGGCTGAGAGATGATGGCCTGGGACCACAATACGAGGGCCCCGAGCCGTGAGACTAGAACCCCGAGCAGCAAGTCATGGAGTCGCCACCATATATGGAGGGAAAGAGAGAGCGCGGCGTCTCGACATGGCTACCTCTGACCATTCACGTCTGCCGCAGGAGCCTGGAGATGCCTGCGTTGTCCGGACCACATAGCTGTATGTCCTGTCTTAGCGGGCTGGTGCTCCTCTCGACACGTACTCGTCCCCGGACCACCATTAACAACAAGGCTACGGCACCCAGGAGAGACGAGGCAGTTAGCTTTGGGAGGGACGTGATGACGAGGTCAAGGTTATGTAAGCGAGGAGGAGGAAAGTCCTCAAGAAAATTCTGCCAGCAGGTGTAAGTGATGCTTCACGAAGCGGAAGTTGACCAGTTCACCTGGCGGGAGCAGCGCACGCTGAGCCCTGACGTAGTGCGGGTTGCCCTCCCCATCACTCTCTTCCTTCTCTCCCCCTTGTCTCTCCCTAACACTTATTTCCTTTTATGTCCTTTTTTGTGGGTGAGTTACTTCCCAGCGGCAGGGGGCGAGAGCACGTCCCGCCCACATGCACGCACGCACACGCGGGTCACGCTCGCTCGGGATCACGCAAGGTGTATGTGGACTCCAGTGTTGCGTGTACGTTTTTGTTGTTGTTTTATATGCAGCTACTGGGAACAAAAAGTTCCAAGTAGCACGGGCTATGGCGAGCCCGTGTTACATACCTGGCACAGGAGTGGGGCTGTGTGGCATGCAAGCGTTGCGTGCGCCGTGAGACCGAGGAGCTGACTCATCGTCAGCAGAAGAGCAGCTTCCCAGGGAGTTAGTGGGCGTCAGCAGGAAGGAGATCTGGTTACTATCCAGCAGGACTTCCCTTCATGCTAGCAGCCTTTTCCTTCTCGTCCCATCCTTCGCCTCTTCTTACTTACTGTCTTCTCTTACCTTTAGTCATCTTCACGTCTCATTCCAAACGATATTGCAAACTTGCACATTTTCAAGTATCTTCAAATTCTTGAATTGCCGAGAGATTTCGATGTTTTTTTTTAGGCTTCTAATTTCTTGCAATTTTTCGCTCGCTATTTCAAAAAGATGCTCTTCATTTTACGTCACAGAGAATGCTTCGCCGTGAAGAACAGAACTTTAGAGGGACTTTGAAGGGGATATCCCCAGAAAGTCTTAATATTCTAGACTGAACAGCGACTGGGTTACCAGGAAGGAGACTTAATCAATTTTCTCCAGCACCGCCGTCAGGAGACATCTGTACACCTGACGGAGAGCAGCCAGGTGGAAGGGAAGCGGAGCGCCCGGAGTGGGCTCTTGTATGGATTGGTTGTGCAGCAGACTCACCCGCCAGACGAGCGCTGCAGACTCACCCGCCAGACGAGCGCTGCAGACTCACCCACCAGACGAGCGCTGCAGACTCACCCACCAGACAAGCTGCAGACTCACCCGCCAGACGAGCGCTGCAGACTCACCCGCCAGACGAGCGCTGCAGACTCACCCACCAGACGAGCGCTGCAGACTCACCCACCAGACGAGCGCTGCAGACACACCCGCCAGACGAGCGCTGCAGACTCACCCGCCAGACGAGCGCTGCAGACTCACCCACCAGACGAGCGCTGCAGACTCACCCGCCAGACGAGCGCTGCAGACTCACCCGCCAGACGAGCGCTGCAGACTCACCCACCAGACGAGCGCTGCAGACTCACCCGCCAGACAAGCTGCAGACTCACCCGCCAGACGAGCGCTGCAGACTCACCCACCAGACGAGCGCTGCAGACTCACCCGCCAGACAAGCTGCAGACTCACCCACCAGACGAGCGCTGCAGACTCACCCGCCAGACGAGCGCTGCAGACTCACCCGCCAGACAAGCTGCAGACTCACCCGCCAGACAAGCTGCAGACTCACCCACCAGACGAGCGCTGCAGACTCACCCGCCAGACGAGCGCTGCAGACTCACCCGCCAGACGAGCGCTGCAGACTCACCCGCCAGACAAGCTGCAGACTCACCCACCAGACAAGCTGCAGACTCACCCGCCAGACGAGCTGCAGACTCACCCGCCAGACGAGCGCTGCAGACTCACCCGCCAGACGAGCGCTGCAGACTCACCCGCCAGACAAGCTGCAGACTCACCCGCCAGACGAGCGCTGCAGACTCACCCGCCAGACGAGCGCTGCAGACTCACCCGCCAGACGAGCGCTGCAGACTCACCCGCCAGACGAGCGCTGCAGACTCACCCGCCAGACAAGCTGCAGACTCACCCGCCAGACGAGCGCTGCAGACTCACCCGCCAGACGAGCGCTGCAGACTCACCCGCCAGACAAGCTGCAGACTCACCCGCCAGACAAGCTGCAGACTCACCCGCCAGACAAGCTGCAGACTCACCCGCCAGACAAGCTGCAGACTCACCCGCCAGACGAGCGCTGCAGACTCACCCGCCAGACAAGCTGCAGACTCACCCACCAGACGAGCGCTGCAGACACACCCGCCAGACGAGCGCTGCAGACTCACCCCCAGACAAGCTGCAGACTCACCCGCCAGACAAGCTGCAGACTCACCCGCCAGACANTGGCCTGAACCCACTCATTAGGGTCTCTACTACAAAATCTCCAAGAACTTATATTTTCTTGAGGAGATCCGGCAGCTTTCTTGTTGACGAAGATCATAACATGTCCTGGTGGTACTGGTGTGTATCTATGTCTGGGCCCAGCTGGGCCCGAGGCTCCATCCACTCTTCTCCGTGGGTACGTTGTGGCATCTTAGGTAAAATAGGTCTCAGGGGTAGGATTTGGAACAGAAAGAGTTTGAGTTCTCAAAGCTTATGCTTAAACCAACTCACCATGCATTCAGAAGTCAGTATGGGATGGCGTCCATAGGGAGACAATCTCTGATTCCTTGAATGAGGATTTTATTATAGTGACTTGCCTCAGACACAAACATGTTCAAGGGATGCAGTCACTTACAGTTAACGTGTCAGCTCTTGATACATGTTCCCGGTTGCTTGCAGAGATGTATATCAAATAATTTTGTCAGAAGAGTGGAGACCCAGTCACCCGGACACCCCATGCAGATTAGGATCACGTCTCTGGTTGTCAAACCGACTGCGCCTCCGGAACCATCACGAAAGGATGTGGAGAGCGAGCGTTCTGTGAGCAGAGCACCAGTCTGGTTTATGGCATTGTACATGACTTCAAGTTCAAGCCTGGGATGATCTTTTAATCATCTTCTTGGGTGGGGAGGGATGGATAGTAGTTTGGAAGGAGGTGATCTCCCACGGCACAAGAATGTGCCGTTGTTGTCTCGCTTGGCAAATATTATAAACGTGATATATTCTGATTTTAGATGTAGTTTTAGTAATCCATCTTGAGGGATGCGAGTCCTATGTTAATAAGATGAGAGCTGAAGCCCTTTACCCCCCCCCTCCCCCTATCTCATCAGAATCCACCAACCAGGCGGTTGAGAGGCAGTAAAGTCACTCGTAAACATATTTGAGAGGCGTCAAGTCATTCTCAGGTTACAATCGGTGGTGGGCGTGTCTCGTCCGCCTGTAAGACCAGTAAGACATATTTTTTCTCCCAGCTTCATTGCTGCAGGTAACTTTCTGATTTTACCCCAGCAAATATATAAAGGTGGGAATACAACTTTTCATACACCTAATCCTACTTCTCAAGCACAGGTGTTTTTATGAATTATTTGTCACGTTTAGGAAGCAACATGAGCAGTCTTCTTGATTAACCGAGAGTTCCTTCCAGAGGCTCTGCACGGCCATTTGGTCAATAAACACCAGTACGAGGGTGGACATGTGGGGATTTGTGGGTCGTATTTACTGAAGTGTTATAATTATGGCCGCGGGTACCAGCAGCCCCATCAATATGAGCGTGAAGATTTACCACGTGTCGCCCCTCCAGCCTGGTCTTGTTATCTCCGTCCGTAATAAACCCGACCTGGCAAGAGGCGGGTTGCTGTGAAGGAGACCATTACCCATCTTTGTTGGGTGTGACCTCCTGTGTCTCCTTTGGTTTATGACGCCACCAACACGGTGACGACAACACAAGATAATATCACCAGTTATACGACAGTTCTTCCCCTCTCGCGTCTCACAACCCGTTCTACTCCTTGTACACCCATGCCATCTCCCATACTCTGTCCTCCCAACATTCTGGTCCTCCCTCCACTGACATCCCTCCATCACCTGACTCTCATCCTCTTGCTTTGCCTCCTCCTTTCTTCTCTGCCCCTTCCTTCCATCACCCCGCTTCTTTCATCCTTTGTACCTCTCATTCTGTCGTTGTTTATTTTCCTTCTCCCAATCTTCATTCAACTTCCTCACGACCCTTTCCGCTCACCCTCATTCTTCCCTGCCACTGCCACACTGCCGCTGCCACCCTGCCGCTGCCACCCTGCTACTGCCACACTGCCGCTGCCACCCTGCCGCTGCCACCCTGCTACTGCCACCCTGCCGCTGCCACCCTGCCGCTGCCACCCTGCCGCTGCCACCCTGCCGCTGCCACACTGCTGGTGACAGTTGAGAGGCGGGGCCAAAAAGCCCAAGCTCAAGCCTCGAAAGCACAACTAGGTGAGTATTCACTTCCTCATCTACACTTTCTCAAGCTCACATTACCCTTGCATCCCCCTGCCAAACCCTCCACTGACTTTGAGCAAGGAATCATTGAGAACATTGTACACAGCTTACGTCAGACCACTGTGGGATACGTGGTCCACATCGTCAATACCAGAGATAAGAGAGTTTGAGTTATGAAAACAGCTTAAAAGATCTTTACCTAATTATTCTGGAAGAAAGGAGGACCAGAGGAGATGTTATAACAACGTCTAAGATACTGAAGGGAATAAGATATGTAAAGTGAATAATCGCCCTTTCCACGTGAAGACTGACAGGACGAGAGGACATACCAGGAAATTTGAAACAAAATTTGTTCTGGTAAACGCGTTTTATAAAGGTGATTATGATAAGAAAGTGCTAAGTCAGTATACGCCTACACAGCACTTAGAAAAGGTATAAGGTGATAGTCTGAGGCGGGATATGAAGATGGAGTGAGGGAGCGGTGCCCAACCACTTGGTCCGAACACCAACCATGCAAGAGGTGAGGACGGAGCGACGCCCTCACCTCTTCAAGTGGGTGGACGTGCCGGTGGTCGGCGCTCGTAGTAAACAAACGGAGCACGCTGCCAGAAGGCACCGGGACAACTTACTCGATTCTCAAATACACAATTCACAGATCATCAAAAATATCTGGAATATGAAATCACCAGATAAAGTAGGTTGGTCATATGGCTGTGACACTGAGTGCAGCGGCACTGAGTGCAGCGGCTGTGACACTGAGCAGCGGCTGTGACACTGAGTGCAGCGGCTGTGACACTGAGTGCAGCGGCTGTGACACTGAGTGCAGCGGCTGTGACACTGAGTGCAGCGGCTGTGACACTGAGTGTAGAACACGTGTGGATTAAAGAGTGCGTGTGTGGCCAGGATAAGTACCCAAATGCACCTTAAACCCCGCTTCCCCTCCCATTTCTTTTCCTCCACCTCCCTCCCACCTAAGGCCTCCCCTACCAGCATCCTACCCCCAAGGCCCCCCTTGCCCTCTCTCCACGCCTCCCCTCCCTAGGGTAACCCTCCCCGGGTTAAGGTGTACGTGTCTGACGAGACGTAAGGACTGGTAGAGCCGAAAGAGGGACGGCTCTTGGGTTACTCGTCACCACTCGTCGTCACGCGCAAGGGGTCTTCATGGGTGAGCTTTTAGCAAATAACAAATCTGTTGGTTGATTATGAGGGTGAGACAAAGTACCGAGGGACGGGAAGACTGGCAGCACACCTCAGGATGGCTGGGTGCATGTTGCTGGCCACTCATCAAAGAAGTATTGTACTGTTAGTGTCCTTACTGTACGTGACAGTGTCCTTACTGTACGTGACAGTGCTTCTTTAACTGTTCCTCACCACATGTAGGTTGTCTCACTGTACCACATGTTGTGTCCTAAGGTACAGAAACAACATGTGGAGAACGTCTCAACTGTAACACTGGAAGAGGTATTACTCTTTAGCCATGAGAAGCGAGCTAGCCCCCAGAGCAGACCCCTACAGCAGACCCCTACAGCAGCCCCCCGTAGCAGCCTCCCACAGCAGCCCCCCGCAGCAGACCCCCGGGTCCTCGGACACCATGCGCGGTCCTTATCGCTGGAGATGGTTGTCAGGTAAAGGGTAAACGATAAGTCTAATCTCATATTAGGGACTATTTATAATCCAGGAGGTGAGCTCCATATTTATTATAAGCAGAATTTGATATAGAATAAAATCACGAAGAATATTTGCGAGTGACTGAGTGAAGTAGATTAATGGTTGAACAGTTCGTGGAGAACAACATAACACGATAACTAAATCACAAATGATTGTAGGGACAATACAAAAAATAAAATATAAAAAAGTATAATTCTAATATTTCTTGTCCCTCCATCTCGGGTGGTGCCACATGTATACAAGGGGGTGGGAGTTGGGGGAGGGACTAATAATTAAATAGGATCAAGTCTTGTACATCTTCTCGTTGTCATATAAACTGAGATTACGTGTCGGAATGGCTCAAGGCTAACTGATACACCTAGTGTGTTCAAGGTTCCACGATTAAACGTACAGGCACATGGGATGAAGCGCCCACAGACACACAATTGAAGAAATATAATATATATAAATCTTTAGAGCTAAAGGGAAACACGCAGAAATAAGCCCATGGTTCACTGTAGATGGCCTCAATGACTCCTATAAAAGGGCGAGGAGTCAATATTTGGATGTAAGACGGCTGTCAGGGAAAAGCACAACACAACTCGAGCTGCTGGTCAAGTATAGTAGAAGGTATCAGTTAATCAGTCACCAGACTAAAAGTAAAAAGATGGAGGAATTGTGTGTGATATACCCAATGAAAGATTTCTATAGAATTTTATGGAAATTTATACCCGAATTTAAAAGGAACTACCACATAGTTCAAGGCAGAATGTCCACTGGCGAACAAAATTAGAATCGCAGATGTGTCATTAGAGGAAGTGATAAACCTATTATTGGACAAGTGTAAGAGAAAAACAGCTGATTAGGACGTTGACAATGATATACAACACTTCAACAAGACAAAGGCAAACACCAAAAGTATGGAAGACATCCATCATCGAAACTTTATGAAAGAAAAGAGACAGGTGAAAGGTCCTAAACAACAACAGACCAGTGTCGCCCACAGGCTTTCCCTACGGCGATGAAGCAGGAAAGTAAATGATTGTCAGATTGTGCTTTTATGGAATGTTAGAAGGCAGTTAATACAATTGAAAACGTCTGCAAAACAAATTTGAGAATCAAACAGGGATGACTGAGACAGAGCTAAAGTGGACGAGAGGGTACGTCTTGCACCAAGATTGTAACCTATGTTGATATGTCTGAAAGTCCATTTGTTATATTATTTATGGCTATGTACTTTGTCATAAAAGTAATTGTGTTTACGATTAGTATCAAACTGCATGTATACAGGAAGAAATTAATGTTTTCAACATGCAGAATATTCAGTAACATTTTGAATGGAAGAGGCATATATATATATATATATATATATATATATATATATATATATATATATATATATATATATATATATATATATATATATATATATAACTGAAAACTCACACCCCAGAAGTGACTCGAACCCATACTACCAGGAGCACTCTGCATCTGGCGTACAGGACACCTTAACAACTCGACCAACACGACCGAACAAAAGAGGATGGTAGCCGAGGCTAATTCTCCCATCCCCCCGTCGGCACTCTGATGGTAATCTTGGGCATGGTATTTTATTAAATCACCTCATTCTTTGGGGCACACGTGAGGAACACAAATGCCAACAAGCCTGAATGGTCTCCAGGCATATATGCTACTGAAAACTAAGGTTTTCTCACTCTGGCGTACAGGTGTCTTGTACGCCAGATGCAGAGTGCTCCTGGCAGTATGGGTTCGAGTCACTTCTGGGGTGTGAGTTTTCAGTTGCATATATGCCTGGAGACCGCTCAGGCTTGTTCGCAGAGTGTTTATAGTACTGGACACGCCAAGGGCCTTGGAGGTCGTGGCTGACCGGGGGCCAGATTCACGAAGCAGTTACGCAAGTACTTACGAACGTGTACACCTTTCTTTAACCATTGACGGCTTTGGCTACATTTATTAAACAGTTTACAAGCATGAAAATTCCCAATCAACTGTTGTTATTGTTATAAATAGCCTCCTGGTGCTTCGGAGCTCATTGACTGTTTAATAATTGTAAACAAAGCCGCCAAACATTGAGAAAAGATGTACAGGTTCGCAAGTGCTTGCGTAACTGCTTCGTGAATCTGGCCCCTGGTTCGAATCCTTCAGGGGTCAAGAGGTTTCTGATGCATGATGGCTTGGGGACCACTCATGCTTGACGCGTGTATATGACGTGGCTCACAACTCTCATCACATCTCATTCAATTCACTTAACCTGTGATAAAACAAAACTGGCGGCAAAACATATCACAGAAGAGACGTCGTAGTACAGAGAACACGCGTACAAGCGTACTTGCATGATTCACGGCGGGCGTACGTGTTGGTATTCCCTGTTGGGCGTACAGTAGCCGGCTGCTGGCCGCCTGGCGCGACGCGGGAGCAAGAGGGCGGGTCCAGGAGCCACTTGATTGGTGTTTGTAATTCGAACGAACGTAAATTGCAGTCATAAAATCAGAGCTTGCCCAGCAGTGAGCTGCCGCGTCTTCAGAGTTTCCCCACACGTGGTTTATGGCTAAGTAACTATCGGTCTCCTCTACCTGATGGAAACGATATCTTCTACCTGAGGGAGTCAATTCTTCTTCTTGAAGAAGCCGATCTCTTCTACCTGAGGGAGTCAATTTCTTCTACCTGAGGGAGCCGTGGTGTCTTTTATCTGACGGTGTCGGTCTCTTCTGCCTTTTCGAAGCCAGTCTCATCGACCTAACAGAGCCAGTCTCATCTACCTAACAGAGCCAGTCTTATCTACCTACCAACAGCCAGTCTCTCTTTGCTGACAGAGGAAGACACTTCTACCTAATGGCACCAGTCTCATGTGCCTGACTGGTCCAGTCTCGTCTAACTGACGAAGGCAGATCCATCTAATTGACCCTTCTCCTCTACCTGACGGAGCCGGTCTCTCTTAGCTGAAGGATTTGGCCCTTCCTAATTGACCAAACAAGTCATTTCTAACTGACGGAGCTAGTCTCTTCTACTTTTAGGAGCTAGCCTTCTCTACCAGAAGGAGTCCGTGTCGAGTCCGAGTCCACGGCGAAGTCTATTGAGAGACTGACAAGTCACCGAGCATCACGCACGCCCAAGCCCCTAATATGGCGGCGGGGCCCTGTTGAAATATTTGCTCTACTACCGACCCTGGCGGGGGTAGTGTCCGTCCTGCTGCCTGGCCGAGGCTTATTCTGCCTAGCGACCCTCACGGGGGTAGGGTCCGTCCTGCTGCCTGGCCGGGGCTTGTTCTCTTGCCTAGCGACCCTCACGGGGGTAGTGTCCGTCCTGCTGCCTGGCCGAGGCTTATTCTGCCTAGCGACCCTCACGGGGGTAGGG
>WNGS01004374.1:16227635-16273229 GCA_020271785.1 Procambarus virginalis
TTGTATTACAGATTTTGATTTCTTGTCTTGTTTTCTTCCGGGTCGTGTTTCAGAGCTGGAAGTTTATATCCAGTTATAACTCCAGCGTTGTCCTGCCCAATTCGTTGGGGGGGCTCGAGATTGGAAACATATAGAATTCATGACGGTCTTGTCTTATGTGACCAAACCGTAAGGAGTTAGGCACACACACACCACACACACACACACAACACAACACACACACACACACACACACACCACACACACACAGGACAAAGAACAGAGGACAAAAGGATTAGTGGCAAACAGAGCTAGGAATGAATACATTAATATACAGAGAGCATCAGTTGCTGGAAGAAGGCCAAATGTAGTACGAATTTTTAAAAAAAGGTGATAAGGAAGTGACACTTAACTACAGACCAGTATCACTGACAAGCATCCCCTGTAAAGTTCTTGAAAGAATAATCAGGTTAAGACTGGTTACACACACACCTAAAGAACATTAGGTATGTATACAAACACCCACATGGGTTCAGAGAAGGGGAAATCATGCCTATCAAAACTTCTGGAATTCTATGATAAAGTAACAAGTTAAGACAGGACAGAGAAGGATAAGCAGTCTGCATATTTTTGAACTGCCAAAAACCTTTGACACAGTACCGCCATAAAGTGTTTGAGGCAGATATTTCATAAAGTAAAGAGCCGACCGCAACTGGCCTATGACACTCCCCTCCACACATGCTTCATGTGGGAAAGTTGGCTGAGACTAGCCCCAAGCTTCCGGACAGCAGTCAATGTTTCTGAACAATTGTTTAGGTCGAGGCTTTAACAGCCGGTTCTTATTCACAATCCACGTTTGTTGTATTTACAAAAATGGTTTTATTTACATAAAAGGTTTATTTACAATATAGATTTTAGAATAAGGCAATGAAAGGGATACTTTGATTAGAAAAAGAGAAGTATTGTGAAAAGTTAAGGGATGTTTTTATTATAAAAGAGAAATATTGTGTAAATTTAACCAACATGGCGTCCGTCCAATTAAAAGAGGGAGCAATTTCCCTCCATAGGTCAGAGGTGTGAATACAATACGTTACCTCCGGTGATGCATTGAGGTGCAGACAGGAAAGAATGTATCGATCACTTTCCCACTCGTTCTTCATCAGTGTGAGCAAAAATGTTACTTAATAAACAATTTAAAACTATTGGGAAATTTTGCATAATGATTCTATATGAAAAGACTTCTAAAGATATTACAAAGTGAAAAAGTAAAACGCTCAGTAATACGCTTGACCTTTTCTGTTCTAAATGATGATGAGAGGAAGAGAGTGTATGTGTATTTACTGTTATGTGTATTTACTTGTGTATTAAATCCACAAAAATCAGCAGGAACACGAACTTCTGTACAAATGTATCTCATTACCACTACGAACAGATTGAAATAACATGAAAAGCCGCTTACTAAAAAATTTAATTTGGACTTCTAACATGGAAGAATACAATGATGGTTTTGACTGAATTTAACTGCGTATTATGTAATTGTATCACGATCAATCTTACATAAAACAGACAAGTCAGAAGTTTGAAATGCAGCCTTCTAATATTTCAAAAAATCCCTGATAATATAATTGACGAGAAACAAGCATCTTAACGTTGTGTATATCTTCATGGTTAAGATTAATTAGTACGATTTGGTAATTAATTAATGCTAGCTCTTATCTCTGTGGATATGAAATCAAAAAGTTTAATTTGTTTTAATGGTGTATGATATGACCATGTACCTGTCGTTGCTTTGGAGCTATATAAACAACATGAAAAGTGAGCTCAAGTTAATTACTTGATAAATAAACTCCATTGAAATTAATTATCCAGCATTAAATTTGGGTGGATTTTTTGCCTGCTGCTATAAAGGCTTCACAGAACATCATACAACCATATTCATTTGTTATGATTTAATCTTTACCTAGTCATTATTATTATAATATTATTATTAATATTGTTATTATTATTATTATTATTATTATTATTATTATTATTATTATTATTATTATTATTATTGAGAAAATCAGTAGAAGTCATAATGAGAATTCGAACCTGTTAACTGGAAACTCCCAAGCATACGCCCTAAACAACTCGCCACTACAAATTATTATTATTATTATTATTATTATTATTATTATTTAATGGAGCCAAACTCATGAGACGCAGCTTACTCTTGGTACTACTTTCAATATTATACATGCTTTTCAACTTTACACACAAAACAAGAAATATTGTTTAAATTTGACGATTTAACCAATGAAAATACTGAGGAATATTTTTTAATATATATATATATATATATATATATATATATATATATATATATATATATATATATTATATATATATATATATATATATATATATGCATATATATGTCGTACCTAGTAGCCAGAATGCACTTCTCAGCCTACTATGCAAGGCCCGATTTGCCTAATAAGCCGAGTTGTCCTGAATTAATATATTTTCTCTATTTTTTTCTTATGAAATGATAAAGCTACCCATTTCATTATGTATGAGGTCAATTTTATTTTATTGGAGTTAAAATTAACGTAGATATATGACGAACCTAACCACCCTACCTAACCGGAAGGAAGGAAGGAAGGAAGGAAGGAAGGAAGGAAGTAATGAGGTGGAGAGAAAGGGAAGTAGGGAGGGAGGGAGAGATTGGGAGGAAGGGAGGGAGGGAAAGATGGATGGAGGGTCTGAGAGGGAGGGAGGGAGGAGAGGGGTCCGAGAGGGAGAGTGGGAGGGAGAGAGGGTGGGAGGGAGGCGTCAAGGAGTAGCCACACAGTAATCCCGCTGCCTGTACACTCTCCCAGCCTCCACACAGCGGCTCTTCTAAACAGGTTTTGCCCTATAAAACCTGAAGCATTCAGACCTGATCCTGGAGCGTATAATTATCCAATAACTCATCATGACTCATTCCAAAGGGGTTGTATTTCACTCACCCGTATCAAATGTTGACCAGTTTTATTACGTCATACATGGTTGTATGCATATACGCTCCATGCACGTCCTCTCTGTATTCTGCCTGACCATTTGTCTGTGGCCTTCTGTGTTATCTCACACACGATGGCTTCATTATCTGACGCTTCTGTGGTATTATTGGGGTAAAGGTGTTCCTCCTTTTGGCCCTGGACCTTCACCAGGTCCTCTTACCTCACCAGGTCCTCTTACCTCACCAGGTCCTCCTTCCTCACCAGGTCCTCTTACCTCACCAGGTCCTCTTACCTCACCAGGGCCTCTTACCTCACCAGGTCCTCTTACCTCACCAGGTCCTCTTACCTCACCAGGTCCTCCTTCCTCACCAGGTCCTCTTACCTCACCAGGTCCTCTTAACTCACCAGGTCCTCTTACCTCACCAGGTCCTCTTACCTCACCAGGTCCTCTTACCTCACCAGGTCCTCTTACCTCACCAGGTCCTCTTACCTCACCAGGTCCTCCTTCCTCACCAGGTCCTCTTACCTCACCAGGTCCTTTACCTCACCAGGTCCTCTTACCTCACCAGGTCCTCTTACCTCACAGGGCCTCTTACCTCACCAGGTCCTCTTACCTCACCAGGGCCTCTTACCTCACCAGGTCCTCTTACCTCACCAGGTCCTCTTACCTCACCAGGTCCTCTTACCTCACCAGGTCCTCTTACCTCACCAGGTCCTCTTACCTCACCAGGTCCTCTTACCTCACCAGGTCCTCTTACCTCACCAGGTCCTCTTACCTCACCAGGTCCTCTTACCTCACCAGGTCCTCTTACCTCACCAGGCCTCTTACCTCACCAGGTCCTCTTACCTCACCAGGTCCTCTTACCTCACCAGGTCCTCTTACCTCACCAGGTCCTCTTACCTCACCAGGTCCTCTTACCTCACCAGGGCCTCTTACCTCACCAGGTCCTCTTACCTCACCAGGGCCTCTTACCTCACCAGGTCCTCTTACCTCACCAGGGCCTCTTACCTCACCAGGTCCTCTTACCTCACCAGGTCCTCTTACCTCACCAGGTCCTCTTACCTCACCAGGTCCTCTTACCTCACCAGGTCCTCTTACCTCACCAGGTCCTCTTACCTCACCAGGTCCTCTTACCTCACCAGGTCCTCTTACCTCACCAGGTCCTCTTACCTCACCAGGGCCTCTTACCTCACCAGGTCCTCTTACCTCACCAGGGCCTCTTACCTCACCAGGTCCTCTTACCTCACCAGGGCCTCTTACCTCACCAGGTCCTCTTACCTCACCAGGTCCTCTTACCTCACCAGGTCCTCTTACCTCACCAGGTCCTCTTACCTCACCAGGTCCTCTTACCTCACCAGGTCCTCTTACCTCACCAGGTCCTCTTACCTCACCAGGTCCTCTTACCTCACCAGTCCTTTTACCTCACCAGGGCCTCTTACCTCACCAGGTCCTCTTACCTCACCAGGGCCTCTTACCTCACCAGGTCCTCTTACCTCACCAGGTCCTCTTATCTCACCAGGTCCTCTTACCTCACCAGGTCCTCTTACCTCACCAGGTCCTCCTTCCTCACCAGGTCCTCCTTCCTCACCAGGTCCTCCTTCCTCACCAGGTTCTCATTCCTCACCAGGTCCTCCTTCCTCACCAGGTCCATCTCCCTCACGTGGCACCCTGTCCTCTCGAATTGACACAAGGGGGCAGAAAACGGGGGTCCCAAAACCCCATGCCCTAGCCTAACCCAACCCCATGCCCTAACCTAACCCAACCCATGCCCTAACCTAACCCAACCCCATGTCCTAACCTAACCCAACCCCATGCTTTAACCTAACCCAATCAAGCCGTCATCTTAAGGTTGTAGGTCTCTCCTCCATTAAGAATGCTGGAGTCAGAGTTTGTCTCCTGTGGATTCCTTCCCATATTGGTCTCCGAATGCATGACAGAACTGATGAGTTGGCCAAAACTTTTGCTCATAAAAAGGGAATTGATTACCATATTGGACTGCCTTTGAGCAGCCTGAGGGCAGTAATATTCCGGGAGCATCAATAAAGTCTCGTACACTTGATGCAAAGTGAAATTCACACCAGTTACTCCATCTATCATCATTCTATTATGCAGGAAGAACCACACGACTATGGGTCAGCCAATAAGGTTAGCAGACTTCTAGATGTTACCACTGCTAGGCTTAGGCTTGGCTACAAGTACCTCTGGGAGCTTGTAACATCTGCTGATGTAGATTTGACTAAATGTAAACTCTGTCAGCAAAACTATTCGCATATCTTGCATCATTATATTATGGAATGTGAAAAATCGTGGAATTTAGAGATAACACCATCATTAGTGTCCAGGAAATGTGTAAGTACTTCATTCACAATGATGTGCTGCCCGGAATCTTAGTGAAGTATCCATAATTTGCTTACTATATGTGCAGCCTGCACATGACTGTAAAGCTGCCGCCCAGTTGGGTGGGTGTGGAGCACATGACTGTAAAGCTGCCACCAGTTGGGTGGGTGTGGAGCACATGACTGTAAAGCTGCCGCCCAGCTGGGTGGGTGTGGAGCATATGACTGTAAAGCTGCCGCCCAGTTGGGTGGGTGTGGAGCAGGACTAGTAACTGTGTGACTCACCATAGATGTAAAGTTCCTTGTATAGTGACTCTTGTGAACCTCTTGTTGAATCACGTGATATAAAAAGGTCATTGATATGCATATATATATTTGTGTAAATGATTGTATATATATGTACATGTGTATATAACATTAACAATTGAGTAACCATTAACAATAGGGTTGAGTTCCTGAACCCATTATGTGCCTCTGTAACCCTTTCCACCACCACCCACGGGATGGGTACGGGGTGCAAAATAAATAAATAAATAAATTGAAATTCTCCAGCCTTGCACACAAGGGAGGGAGGTTAAGTCATATAAGTCTTCAGTATAGCGCATCCTGCTAAGCTTACAGTTACTATCCAGTTCTTCTACCCAACGCGTCCCTCTACTGTACACGGCCACCCACCCAGCTACTGGCCAGCCCGACGGTGATTTACTCTCCAACTGATGGGCTCATNAACGGGTCCGGAGAGCTAATTTCTCGTAATGTGAGATTGAATGCTGTGTCGCTGAGTGTCTGCTTGGTTAGTGTGTCTGCTTGGTTAGTGTGTCTGCTTAGTTAGTGTGTCTGCTTGGTTAGTGTGTCTGCTTGGTTAGTGTGTCTGCTTGGTTAGTGTGTCTGCTTGGTTAGTGTGTCTGCTTGGTTAGTGTGTCTGCTTGGTTAGTGTGTCTGCTTGGTTAGTGTGTCTGCTTGGTTAGTGTGTCTGCTTAGTTAGTGTGTCTGCTTGGTTAGTGTGTCTGCTTGGTTAGTGTGTCTGCTTGGTTAGTGTGTCTGCTTGGTTAGTGTGTCTGCTTGGTTAGTGTGTCTGATTGGTTAGTGTGTCTGCTTGGTTAGTGTGTCTGCTTGGTTAGTGTGTCTGCTTGGTTAGTGTGTCTGCTTGGTTAGTGTGTCTGCTTGGTTAGTGTGTCTGCTTGGTTAGTATGTCTGCTTGGTTAGTATGTCTGCTTAGTGTGTCTGCTTGGTTAGTGTGTCTGCTTGGTTAGTACGTCTGCTTGGTTAGTGTGTCTGCTTGGTTAGTGTGTCTGCCTGGTTAATGTGTCTGCTTGGTTAGTATGTCTGCTTGGTTAATGTGTCTGCTTGGTTAGTGTGTCTGCCTGGTTAATGTGTCTGCTTGGTTAGTGTGTCTGCTTGGTTAGTATGTCTGCTTAGTGTGTCTGCTTGGTTAGCCCTGTGCCCTGTGGCATTCCGATATTCGAATGCCAATAATTCGAATTCCAATAACTTGGAATGCCCTGTGGCATTCCAACGGTTATTGGTAGAGTGGAAGAGGTTGTATCATTGATGGTTATAGATTGGTGTCTGTCACTAGGATAGGGTCGGATATAGTCCAGGGCAAGGCCTCGGATTCCATAATGGTGGAGTTTAAGTAAGAGGTAGTTGTAATTAATAGTATCAAAGGCTTTTCTTAGGTCAATGAAGAGTCCAATCGGAAACTCATTTTTGTCAAGGGCTGAGTAGACAACCCGTTCTCGCACTTTCTTACAGTCAATATTGACTTATTAAATACGTGCATATGTGACATACTAAACATACTAGTTTACCTTGAAAAACTTCATAGAAAACACCAACCTTACTAACCTTCTTAGTATGTTAAGATAAGCATCTTATTGCTTCGTAATTACAATTATTACTTAACCTATACCTATAATAGGTTAAGAATTAAGTAATTACGAAGCAATAAGGTGCTTATCTTAACATACTAAGAAGGTTATGAATTTAACTATGGGTGGCGCAAGGGCATGGGAGGCGCTCTTGTATACAATGGACGGAATTTCACTGGTGTTCCCTGCCTTGGTATTTAGAGAGTGTATGATGGACACGACAGTTTGGATAGCTGCCTGAGAGATATGTGTCAATATGTGTCTGAGTCTGTGGGATTTTTCTGGCAAGATTAGCACCAACTGAGGAAGGAAGGAACTATCAAGGGGAAAGCGCCACCAACTGAGGAAAAGAAGCTATTAATTCATTTGTCATTTCTAAATCAGTTGACGGTGTATACCCATCCTTATAGAGTTTTATTTGGTTATGTGAGTGTTGTTTAGTTCCTAGGATACTAGAGAAGGTTTTCCATGTGCTTTCATGTTGCCTTTTGCTTCATTGAATCTATTCACAAAATATGAAATTTTTGCCTTTCTTATGATACTGGTAAGCATTGATGAGTATCTTTTAACTACTTCCTTTGTAACTAGGCCAACCCTAAGTTTCTTTTCATATTAATGTTTCTTGTTGATTGAGTTGAGAATGCCGCTTGTGAGCCATGGATTGTTTAAATCTTTGTCAGTTACTTGCTTGGTAAGAAGGGGACAATGAAGGTTGTAGAGGCTTAGAGTTTTGGAGAGGAAGAGATTAGCTAATGAATTTATATCCTGAGTATTATTGAATTCAGAATCCCAGTTATTATTGTGAGGTGCATTTGTAAGATTGCCTAAAGCTGATTCACTGTGTAACCTGAATATAAGTTTCTTGCTTTTTGGAAGTGTTATGTTCATGTTCGCTATGAGAAAGATAGGATAGTGGACAGTTGTTCTGTCGTAGATTATATCAGATACAAGGGGAGCTGTTAAGTTAGTCCATATGTGATCCAAGGTAGTGGCTGATGTTTGAGTGACTCGGGTAGGTTTGGTGATTGTGGGGATTAGCATACAGGAGTTCATGCTGTTAAGGAAATAGTCAACTTGAGAGCAATTTTGTTGACCCAGGTCAATATTGAAGTCTCCTCCCAGAATGATGTGGTTTTTGTTGAGATTGTTGTTTATAATAAGATTCCTTAGGTTATCTGAGAATGAAGCTATGTTAGTATTGGGAAATCTATTAATGGCTCCAATAATCAAGGAGGATTTAAGGGATTTAATTGTAAACTGAGCAAAAGTATATTCACAGTAGTCATCTCTATCACTAATGACACTGTTACAGATAAATGTATCTTGGTAATATATAGCTGTGCCGCCACCATTTTTATTAGGCCTACAGTTGTGAATGGCTTTATAACCAGCTAAGTTGTAGAGTTGGGTATAGTCTTTATTTAGCCAGGTTTCTGTTAAAATAATGAACGATAAGTTAGTACCTAGTGCTGTGAGTAATGCATTTATATCGTCAAAATGTTTACCAAGTGATCTAACAATTTGGTTGTAAACTGATAAGCCGGTGCTATTTTGGAGTTTGTTTTTTGCCTAGTGTGCTGTTTAATACTTGCAATAAAGATGATCAATGTGCTGGTTGGTGTAGATATGAGACAAAAGATTTAGATCAAGATCAATATCAGTGTGCATGGAAATGCAGAGGGATCACGATACAATAAGACAAGCAATTACAGAAACAGTTAAATACTAAATTTGCTGTAAAAACAAAGTAATTATAGCAAAACACAAGAATAGAAGCAAATACATAAAATAGTAACAAATTAGAAGTAAAATAAAGATCCAATAGATAGCCAGGAAGGACACAGAAGTTAGATAAAAGATTATACAAAAATTCAGTAAAGACTGACAATATAAATGTAAAATAAAAAATAATAAGAAAATAATAATCATAAAGTAAAATGATCTTAAAGATAATTAGCTTAGTAATGGTTAGTTAAAATCTTATAATTAGTATGGACCTAAGAAAACAAAGTGAGCTCAAATAGATAATTCCCAAAAAAATGACATATAAATCTAAGTAAATCTAGAAATTTGCTCTAATATAAATCTAAGTGTATAAATATACAGAGTGAGATTATATTTGGAAGATTTTACTATGATACTAAAGTAGATGCTTATGTAAACAATTATACTATTAATTAATTCCAATAAATGATTACTAAGAAACATATTCCAAGTTACTTTAAATATAACAGGGTAATAAAGAACCCTTGCTTTAGTGACAAGGGGATTAACTAAGAACAAATAATTAAGAGTAAAAAACAAGAAATGTCAACAACAAAGATGACAAAAGTAAAAAAAAAATAAAAATAAAAAACCTTTGGAAAGGAAAGGCAGAGCTGAATTATTATAATAATAAGTGAATTATTCAAAATCAAATCATTATTAAAAAAATATTAATAAGTGAATTATTACAAATCAATAATAAGTGAATTATTAAAAAAACATTTGGCTAGAATTTATGGTAGTAAATCAGTTTGAATGAAATATATATGAACATTTTTTGAACATTTATTCTCGAGACGTCTCTCAATTCATGTATCTCTTCGCACTCCATCATATAGTGACGCAGGTGTGCGACGCAGGTGTATAGTGACGCACTCCATCATATAGTGACGCAGGTGTGCGACGATTTTGCCGACAGTTTACATGTACGATTATATTTAGAGTTGCGATAGAAAACGGGTAGCAATCCTTCTGAAAGAAAATGAATTCACTAGATGGTAAACTTTTTTATTTAGATACGTAACTATCTAACCCGGTGTCAATGTTCACGAATTAGCACGTCCTGGAGATACACATTGGAAATCGCCGAATCATGAGCGATGTGAAAATCAATCGCGATAACATACATACTAAATATCACTTCCCGTTTCACAGGAGTGTGTGTCCTGTTGAAAAAATAATAGGGAATATAGCCTCAGCACAAACTGATCCTAACTATTTTTTCCCAAGAACACGATTCGTTAACCGTTTTACAACCAATTTACTGCTGGGTGTACAGGGGCGATCAATGAAGGCAAGGTATACAGTTGCTCTGCCTATAAGCGTACATTTGGTACGAGTATATACACATACATCACATACATACAACGAATACAACTATTTATTTATTTATTTATTTATTCATATACAAGAAGGTACATTGGGAATGCGAGAATACATAATATGGTAATTACAATCTTGTAAAGCCACTAGTACACGCAACGTTTCGGGCAGAGTACGCGCAGCGTTTCGGGCTGCGCAGACACGCAAACACAAGCATGCTGCAACACACGCATTACAAGCATGTGGAGTCGGTGGGGCAAGGAACAGGTTGCTTCTCACCTCAGACTGTTGTTGGCTTGTGTTTTAAGGTGATTCCTCTTCGTCGAGTAGTTAACTGCCAGTTATACTGTGTCTGTCTCCTCTTGTCGAGGTGAAAATGAGTGTAGTAGATCTGTTATGCCAGATCTACTACACTTATTTTTACTACTTTTACTCTCTACTACACTGTTGAGTGTAGTACAAGAGTTATGCCTGTCGTACGTCAGACACACAAGAGTTATGCCTGTCGTACGTCAGACACACAAGAGTTATGCCTGTCGTACGTCAGACACACAAGAGTTATGCCTGTCGTACGTCAGACACACAAGAATTATGCCTGTCGTACGTCAGACACACAAGAGTTATGCCTGTCGTACGTCAGACACACAAGAGTTATGCCTGTCGTACGTCAGACACACAAGAGTTATGCCTGTCGTACGTCAGACACACAAGAGTTATGCCTGTCGTACGTCAGACACACAAGAGTTATGCCTGTCGTACGTCAGACACACAAGAGTTATGCCTGTCGTACGTCAGACACACAAGAGTTATGCCTGTCGTACGTCAGACACTCGCAACTTCCTGTCCTTGCCCAACAAACTTCTTGCTGACAACATGGAGCTGGATTCATCAAGAAGTTGCGCAAGTACTTATGAACCTGTGCATCTTTCCTCAATCTTTGGCGTCTTTGTTTACATTCATTTAACAGTTTATACGCTCCGAAGCGCCAGGGGCCGTTTACAATAATAACAACATTTGACTGGGAAGCTTCGATGTTTGTAAACTGTTCAGTAAATGTTAACAACGCCGTTGAAGATTGAGGAAAAAGTAGAGGTTCGTAAGTACTTGGGTGACTGCTTTATGACTGCGGCCGCAGGTCAGAATATCAACCAGTCTTCGACTCAAGTCCATTCCATCCAGCGGTCGACCCCACAGACGCATTCATCAATTTTAACATGCTGTTCATTCAAAACAGGAATTTTCTCAAATATAAATTAATATTATAATATATTAGCTGTTGTTAAATGTTGTTGTTAAAGATTCGCTACCTGGAACAAAGTTCCAAGTAGCACGGGCTATGGTGAGCCCGATATATTAGCATATTGTGCATATATAGGCATAGGTTAGGTTAGGTTAGGTGTTTAGGTTCTGTTGGCGATTATTTGTATTTGTAGCACGAAGGTGAATCATTTACAGCGTTGTGATTTGAATAAAAGTCGTCAGCGAAGTACTTTTTCCGGAAGTTTTTAGGACGTCATCAGTTGTGAGTCGTGTGTAAATCGTTTATCATTCATAAACAGGGGGGGGGGGTGTTTGCCGGATGCATGTAATGAACTTTGACATTTGTTTATGAGAACGGGATGATGTGGATGAAGCATTTGCTGAGTTACGATTTGAACAGAGGTCGTCAGCGAAGCACTGTTCGAGAAATGTTCGAACATCAGTTGTGAGTTGTGTGTAGCGGCCCGTCCTCATAAACAATGGCCAAAATCCATTCCACGCACTCGGCAAAGTGCATGTCGGGTATGTCTCCATTCCATCCGCGTCTCTATTGACACGTATCCTCAGAATGCGTCTCCATTCCATCTGCTGGATGGAATGGACTTGTCCTGAGGACGGGTTGTGTGGAGACCGTTTTTCATTCATAAATAAGGGGGGGGGGAGGGGTTTGACACCTGTATCCTTGAGCCTCCTGGGAGTCCAGCTAACTACTGTATCCTTGAGCCTCTTGGGAGTCCAGCTCACTACTGTATCCATGAGCCTCCTGGGAGTCCAGCTCACTACTGTATCCTTGAGCCTCCTGGGAGTCCAGCTAACTACTGTATCCTTGAGCCTCTTGGGAGTCCAGCTCACTACTGTATCCATGAGCCTCCTGGGAGTCCAGCTCACTACTGTATCCTTGAGCCTCCTGGGAGTCCAGCTCACTACTGCATCCTTGAGCCTCCTGGGAGTCCAGCTCACTACTGTATCCATGAGCCTCCTGGGAGTCCAGCTCACTACTGTATCCTTGAGCCTCCTGGGAGTTCAGCTCACTACTGTATCCTTGAGCCTCCTGGGAGTCCAGCTCACTACTGTATCCATGAGGCTCAGTGTCGAGTGTGCTGTCTCATAGTTGAATGGATCTATCTCCTTCCGTAACTATTTTAATTGACCAATTTTGGTCCATTACACAAATGACCTTGTCCAGTGATTGACTTTCTGGTTTAATATCTAATTTAAAAATATAAAATGCGTGTCATTGTTATTGTGATTATGTAGTTTTAGCTTGATAGTCCAGTTGAATGTGTTGTTTTTGTGTTGCAGGCGGTGGTAGCGCGGGGGTGAAGGGTGGCGTCCATGATGCGGGTGCTGGCCGTCACCCTGGGCAGGTCGTCCCGGCCTCGCCACCACGACCACGATGACCACTCGCCCGCACCACCAATCGCCAAGGACGATGTCTGCAGTCTCATAAGCGAGCAGCCGCTGACGAAAGCAGAAGACCCGGATCCGGGTATTCTCAGGAGGGGCGTGGTGAGGAGCGCCAATGTGAAGTACTGTCAAGACTTTTCCAGCAGTGTCCATGGCAGCAGGTCGAGGGAGTCGACTCAGACCCTGATCTCGGTTGAGCCGAATAAAGCCAAGTCTGCCAGGGTGACACGAATCCCGAAGGAGACAATGAGTGCTCACCGGAGCAAATTGGTGAGGAACTCATCCATCAGCAAGTGGAGGGCAAAGTTCAGGCGACCACCTCTGGCCTCTGACCAAGCAACAGAGACTGACACCGAGCAGTTACTCGAACCAGAAGAAAATGCTAAGCCACGTAGAAAAACAGATGGCAAAGTAAGTCGAGATGCAAATTATCTCAAGAGCAAAATTCGTAGCCGTATTTCGGACGCGTCATCAAACAGCTGTAGCAGCAACAACGAGAAAAATAAGAAAGTTAACATTGTAACGAAGAATAGAAATCACGAGAAAGACCTCGGCAGCAACAGCAGTAAGAACCGGTCGGCCATCAGGGAGGAGGTAGCGGGCTGGATGTCTCAAGTTCAGAGTAGCGAGATCTGTGAGGCGCGGGCTGGCGTGCCACCACCCAGGTCTCTCACGCCCCACAGAGTGCAGCTCGGGGGGCACCTCATACCCTGGGTGGAGAGCACCAGTCACAGAGACAGTGATAGTCCATATTATCTGGCCATGTGCGGCGGTCAGGTTCCCGCCAATCATCAAAGGGTTTCTGGCAGATCTCTGCCTAATAAACGGTCTTATTCCTCTGCAGCAGGACGCATCGGCTCCTCTACAGAGAGACAAATGGGCTCATGGCCTCGACCTTCAAGAATTAGTGATATTCGGGATGCGGAAAATGGTCATATGACGCCGCCTCAGAAATGTCCGCGAGCCGTGTGCGCGCCCAACCTGCCTGATGACCTTGGAGGGTCAGTCGTACCCAGGGGGTCATACTCGCATTTCGGCACATTCCCACGCAGAAGACCATCCCATAAAGGTAAGTCATCACAACAAATTATTACAATTAACCTTCGTGCCATTTTGAGATGTCTTGCGACACATTGCTTATGTAGAGCGTACCCCAGAAATAATAGGAGTGTAGCAATTTGACATGATATGAATAAGGGTTATTGGATCTGTTATGGTATATTCTGCTTCTTATGAAGGCGGCCTTTCTGCCTTGTCAAGTTGTGTGTGTGGCTGTGTCTATATGTTTTACACGACTATTTTGTGTAGGTACAGTGCGAGGGCGACAAGGGGTGGGGAGGAGGAAGAGAAGGGACGAGGCCTCCCTGTACGAGCACCGGGCCCTCAGCCTCCACACTCAGTGTTGTGACCACGTTCTATCTTGCCACTTGCTTTGCAGTTGGTTCCCAGTGTAATTTTCTAGTGACGATTTTTTCCTTTGCGTGAATTAGTTGTTATCTGGAGTAAATATTTTGAATGTGCCAGATATTTCCCACATAAAATTTACAGTGAATCTTGATGCATTTAAAATATACAGATCGAAGTATTTTGTATAAAGTTGACATTGTTAATTTGTTTATTTATTCCCAACATATGTACTGGTGTAGAGGCGAGTCAAGGGTCAGGTCCATCCAGGTGTCTATATACAGTACTGTTCTCCTTTGACTTCCTCGCCACATATATACTGGTTCTTAGTGATTCATTAGAAATGTCATCGCCATGAGTTCCAAGTAGGATAGCCCTATAGTCTAGAATCAAATAACTGTAAAGCAGAGTGGAAGTGTGTCCAGAGGGAGTTGGTTTGGCAGTCATTATGATTACCTGAGAGCACCTGGGAGAGGCGTTCACTCCCGAGCCGGTCCCTGGCCCACACCGGGGCCCAGGAGCCCACACCTGGGCCTAGGGGCCCACACCGGGGCCCAGGGGCCCACACCGGAGCCCAGGAGCCCACACCGGGGCCCAGGGGCCCACACCGTGGCCCAGGGGCCCACACCGGGGGCCCAGGGGCCCACACCGGGGCCCAGGGGCCCACACTGTGGCCACTGCCTCGGCTCCCTGGTTATAACCTGTCATGACTCACAGCTCACCCACAGTATAATTTAAGGTCTTCAGAATACAACAGAGCACTCCGTCAGATTATTATGCAAACAGATGTGAAAGGTTTTGCATACTTTCGTGTATATTTTTTTGTCTGAGCGTCAGACCAGAGACGCCAGACCTCAACGACCTGGGCGACCATCCACCAGCAAAAAAAAAAAAATGTGCTTATATAGAAGTTTAGCTGCTTTGAAGACTTTTTGTTTATAGTTTTCTCTTTCAAGGTGTGAAATTTGACTCTTAAACATAACTAGGAATTCTCGTAGCGAGAAACTCCGTAGGAGCCGTGATGAGGGTTCGAACCTATGCGGTGGGTGTTCCCACGCACACGCTCTAGCGACTAGACCCCGACATACCTGGTTGATGGGGTTGTGGGAGTTCTTCTACTCCCCAAGCCCAGCCCGAGGTCAGGCTTGACTTGTGAGAGTTTGGTCCAGCAGGCTTGGAGCGGCCCGCACGCCCACATACCCCCACAGCTCGGCTGGTCCGGCACTCCTTGGAGGAAACAATCTAGTTTCCTCCTGAAGATGTCCACGGTTGTTCCGGCAATATTTCTTATGCTCGCTGGGAGCATAAGATGGTATAAGGATAAGGAGCATAAGCATACATGGTATAAGGATTGCAACCTAGAGGTCTACTAAACACACGAGGGTTTCCTGAGGCTTCCACTGAAGCCGAACCAGGATTTTCTCACAATCCCCCGCATGCACTCTGACTATGATCGTGTGCGTTGAAACTCCCACTGCATAGGTTCAGTCTTTCATCACGGCTCCTACGGATTGTTGACCAGACCACACACTAGAAGGTGAAGGGACGACGACGTTTCGGTCCGTCCTGGACCATTCTCAAGTCGATTGTGAATGGTCCAGACCTTCACCTTCTAGTGTGTGGTCTGGTCAACATACTTTAGCCACGTTATTGTGACTCATCTCCTACGGATTATCTCATTGGTGCAGTCACGTTAGTGTGATAACTCTCTGTGTAATGCTTGCAGTATTAACCTATATAGTCTAAGATGACTATTTGAATCCATGAGAAGATTCTGGAGAACTAACCAATTTTGTGTCACATTTAGCCCGCCGCACGCCTCAAGGCTCGGTCATGCGTCCCGATGTGGAGTAGGTTTTGCAATTTTCATCATTTTGGTTTTGTATTTTGAAGTTTTATTCGTAACTTGCTTCCAGTTGTGGCTGGACTGAACAAATTACACCCGTAAAACTGAGCTTGCATTCGAGAGGGGAGAATTATATTATTTAAAAATATTGCATAGAATTAAAATGATTAGATTTACATAGGCTAAATATTAAACTAATTTCTAAATATGACAATTAATTTCATTAATTTCTTAATGAAAATTAAGAATAATAATGTAAAAAAATTACATTAATTTCTAATTAATTTCTAATGTAATAATGTAAAGAAATTACATTAATTTCTAATTAATTTCAAAATATTTACATAGGCTAAATATTAAATTATTTTCCTATAATTTATATAGCCTGTCAATTACAAGTAAAGTAAATATCGTAATATAATTATATGACATAATAATAAGACAACGTTGCTTAATTACTATAATACATTACTTCAACTTATAAACAATATATAATCATTAGTTAAAATTCTCGTCCTGAAACTTTATATTTAAAGAATTGTTTATATGTATTGAGTTTTTTGTTTTTTCGGCTTTATTCGTGTTTATTATCACCTGACCTTTATTGTGGTTGTTTATTATCACCTGACCTTTATTGTGGTTGTTTATTATCACCTGACCTTTATTGTGGTTGTTTATTATCACCTGACCTTTATTGTGGTGTAGACTGAGAGGCGGAGAGACTCAATGGTGATGATGTGAAGAGCTTGGTACCGCACCACTTGGTACTTGGTACCTTGGTACCGTAGATGTGGCGCGTCACTCTTGGTACCGTAGATGTGACGCGTCACTCTTGGCACCGTAGCGGTGTGGCTGTGACGCGTGTTGCTACGTGCGATTAATATTGCTTGCGGGTGTTGCTGCCTGTGGATGTCGTTACTTGAGTATGGTGTTGCTTGCTGGCGTTGTTTCTTGCGAATGGTGTTGCCTGCGGGTGTTGTTGTTGGGGTTGTTAATGTTGCGGGTGTTGTTGCCTGCGGGTGTTGCTACTTAAGTGGGGTAATATCTGGAGGGTTATCTGCGTTAAGGGAGCCGGTCGGCCGAGTGGGCAGCACGCTGGACTTGTGATCCTGTGGTCCTGGGTTCGATCCCAGGTGCCAGCGAGAAACAATGGGCAGAGTTTCTTTCACCCTATGCCCCTGTTACCTAGCAATAAAATAGGTACCTGGGTGTTAGTCAGCTGTCACGGGCTGCTTCCTGGGGGTGGAGGCCTGGTCGAGGACCTGGCCGCGGGGACACTAAAAAAGCCCCGAAATCATCTCAAGATAACCTCAAGATACTTGATAACGTGTCTTTATATAGCTCTCGTAGAAGACTGCTTCACACCATGTGAAATACGCATGGCGACCACCGTAGAGTTGGTCGGGCGGGTGACGATTTTCTATTTTTTTTTTTGGTCTCGAATCTCCTTTGTATGGATACCTTCACACATAAATATAACCCATCATAATGAGACAGACATTGCAGCCAAATTAGCGTGTAACAAAGATGAAGTTGAATTAGATCTAGGTATCCCATCTCTGTTGTCAAAACTGTATTGGTCCAAACACAGGCTTGATAGGAAAGAAATTACTGTCTCCCAACGACCTGAAAGTACTAGTATAAAAAGCTATGATTTGTTCAGATCTGAAATCTATTTTTATGGGCTGCACAAAACGTCCACCAGACTGTGTGACACAGTGGTTGCCAGGATCAGGTTGGGTTACCCTTACCTGTGGCAGGTGGCTACAGGTGACCGATCTCCCAATTTTGAGCACTCCAGGTGCAAACTCTGCGAGCAGGAACTCTGGCCAGATCTCGTACACTACATGACCGATTGCCCAGTTATCAGACCATTCAGATCCGTTGGCATTAGGTACCTGGAGATTTGCAATTACTTATTCACTCTCGTGTTCTTGATGATATCCTCAAATGCACCCAGAGGTTGTCAGTGAGACTACTTATCACATGCCTCTGTATGACTAACCATCCTGTATGATGGGGATTTTAAGCATCACGTAGCTAATTCTTGACACAATCTGTACTCCCCTTCATATAGTCTAGGGCAGCTGCATTAAGGCAGCTGAGAAGTGTGAGAAGTGATAGCTCCTCATAGGCTCCAATATTTGTACACTGGTTGATTGACAGTTGAGAGGCGGGACCAAAGAGCCGAAGCTCAACCCCCACAAGCACAACTAGGTGAGTACATACACACAAGCGTGCTCACTACACGCTCCCAACTCCAATTCTCCTTGTAGATTACTTTGATTCGACCCCTCTTGCAGGCCGATCAATCTAACGACAACTTCAAATAGGGGGTGGAACACGCGCGGTCACTGAGAGGCTGAGGCCCCGGCGTGTACCTGGGCGTGAGGGGGAGTGGGGAGGAGAGGTGGTAAAGGTCCTGGGTGTCCTGCCCTCACAACACCGCAGCGGGGGAGTCCTCACCACACCGCAGCGGGGGAGTCCTCACCACACCGCAGCGGGGAGTCCTCACCACACCGCAGCGGGGGAGTCCTCACCACACCGCAGCGGGGGAGTCCTCACCACACCGCAGCGGGGGAGTCCTCACCACACCACAGCGGGGGAGTCCTCACCACACCGCAGCGGGGGAGTCCTCACCACACCGCAGCGGGGGAGTCCTCACCACACCGCAGCGGGGGAGTCCTCACCACACCGCAGCGGGGGAGTCCTCACCACACCACAGCGGAGTAGCCTTAGGCAGGACAGGTAAGGTGGGGCGGGACAGGACATGAATTAGGAAAGTCGCTTAGGAAAGAGCTTCGTCTTAGGAAAGAACATCCTAAGGACAACAGTGGGCCCCCCACACACCTCCTGTGGGCAACAGTGGGCCCCCCACACACCTCCTGTGGACAACAGTGGGCACCCCACACACCTCCTGTGGGCAACAGTGGGCACCCCACACACCACCTGTGGACAACAGTGGGCACCCCACACACCTCCTGTGGACAACAGTGGGCCCCCCACACACCTCCTGTGGACAACAGTGGGCCCCTCACACACCTCCTGTGGACAACAGTGGGCCCCCCACACACCTCCTGTGGACAACAGTGGGCCCCCCACACACCTCCTGTGGACAACGGTGGGCCCCCCACACACCTCCTGTGGACAACAGTGGGCACCCCACACACCTCCTGTGGACAACAGTGGCCCCCTCACACACCTCCTGTGGGCAACAGTGGGCACCCCACACACCTCCTGTGGACAACAGTGGGCCCCTCACACACCTTCTGTGGACAACAGTGGGCCCCCACACACCTCCTGTGGACAACAGTGGGGCCCCCCACACACCTCCTGTGGACAACAGTGGGCCCCCCACACACCTCCTGTGGACAACAGTGGGCCCCCCACACACCTCCTGTGGACAACAGTGGGCCCCCCACACACCTCCTGTGGACAACAGTGGGCACCCCACACACCTCCTGTGGACAACAGTGGGCCCCTCACACACCTCCTGTGGACAACAGTGGGCCCCCACACACCTGTGGACAACAGTGGGCCCCTCACACACCTCCTGTGGACAACAGTGGGCCCCCCACACACCTCCTGTGGACAACAGTGGGCCCCCCACACACCTCCTGTGGACAACAGTGGGCACCCATACACCTCCTGTGAACTACAGTGGGTCTATGCCCTTCCTGTGGACGCAATGGATCCCAAACCTCTTCTGTGGACTGCAGCCAGCCCCACATCTATCCTATGGATGCAGTGAGCCCCCCATACATCTCCTGTGGACGGCAGTGGGCCCCATACACCTGCGGATAGTAGTGGAAAAGGTTACAGAGGCACCTCATGAGATCAGGAACTGAAGCCTAAAATTAATGTAGATAATCAAGTCACAGTCTTGAGAAAATAGCTACACAATTTAAGGGTTCAATAACGACCACATGTACAGTCTTTAAGCAGAGCAACTTACATATGTGAGGAGCTAGTTTCCTAATTCGATTTCGTTGTTGTGCACACTACTCCCATCCAGAGGCGGCGGAGGAAAGGTTACAATCACTCCCAAGCACATCTTGCGGTTAGAACACTGGAAATATTTGACTAAAAAGTTGAATTAAATATTTACACAATTCGGAAGCGAAAAAAGAGTAAAGTTCTTAAAGGAACGGAAATTCTGCATTTGTTCCAATCGAGCTGTGTTTGGTTGTCAAGCTATATGTGCATTAGTCAACCAATGTATGCTTAGTCAACCAATGTATGCTTAGTCAACCAATGTATGATTCGTTAACCCAGCCCGTTAACCATGTACCTATTAATCAACCATGTATTAGTCAACCAATGTATGCACTAGTCAACATTACTTAACCATTTTTCGTATTAGTCAAGCAATGTATAAATTAGTTAAGCTGTGTATGTATTAGGCAACAAATTTATGCATTATTCAACCTATGGATAAGTGAGTGGTTAAATGGTTGGATCAGTATATGGTTATATAGGTGGATGGATATTTGGATCGGTGGATATGTAGATGGATGGATGGATAGGTATGTGGGTGTAGAGATACGTGGATGGAGGGATGAGTGACAGGGCAGAGAGGACGCAGAAGTGCCCAAGTGAGGCACAGGTAAGGTTAGAGTGTACAGGAAGGATGTAAACACATCTTGGGGACAGAAGGGAGAAAAGAGAGAGGTGGTGCCCGCGCGCTGCTGTTGGCCACCACACTCAGGGAACACACCAGCACAGTCCACCTCACACCACCACACTCTGGGAACACACCAACACAGTCCACCTCACACCACCACACTCTGGGAACACACCAGCACAGTCCACCTCACACCACCACACTCTGGGAACACACCAGCACAGTCCACCTCACACCACCACACTCTGGGAACACACCAACACAGTCCACCTCACACCACCACACTCTGGGAACACACCAACACAGTCCACCTCACACCACCACACTCTGGGAACACACCAACACAGTCCACCTCACACCACCACACTCTGGGAACACACCAACACAGTCCACCTCACACCACCACACTCTAGGGACACACCAACACAGTCCACCTCACCACCACACTCTAGGGACACACCAACACAGTCCACCTCACACCACCACAATCTAAGACTGGCGTCATCTGACATTATTGAGAAATTTTATTACAGTTCTTATAATTAATTAGGACTCAAAACTAAACAAAAATTGTTTGCGGTATACTTCCGTGAGGAGTTTGCGTCGGGTTAAATTGACTTGCTCATTCGAGAAAACAGATGTTTTCACTGCGGGTTTTGGTTCGTCCTGGACTGCATTGTGGCTGACTTGTCAGTCTGGGTGGGTGAGTCCAGAGTGCGGGTACCAGGCTCCTGCCCCCTCTGAGGTACACCTGTGGAACCTGCACCCAACCTCTCTCACTGGTGTTGTCATCATCTCCGCCTCTGCCAGTCAACTCTCTCCAACGGCAGTCGTTGCGGGAACTAGTGAAGCAGAAGCTGCTGCTTTGGTAGTTCTCGTTTAAGTTGTTTGAATTCAAAGTTAGTAGAGGTGGGAGGCAATGTAGCGTCTGTGGGAAGCCTGCGGTGTGTTATCAGAGTGACTGGCGGCCACTATTCTACAGCTGCGGACTGCTTCTTTCCGTAAATCCATTCCGACTGAAAATAACTATTTCTGTTCGTAATCGTCATTATTAACTCGAATAAATGTGAATCGAGTCCGCAGTAGTAAGTGTGAGTTCACACTGTCCGGGGACGACACACTGTATGAGAGCGTGGCGTGTCTCTGGCGCTCCTGCACCAGGCCACTGTTTACAAACGGAGGACGTGTAGCACATCGCTGCTTAATGTCTATCGTGCTTGCCAGCTCCCCAACGCTGTAATCATTGCGTCTCATTTAATGCCTTCTTCCGCGAAACTATTTTTGCATTTTGCTGTACGGTGGAACTGGTTGGCCTTGATCTGGGCCTTGTGTGCCTGTGTTCTTGATAAACCTTATTATACGGAGGCGGATGTCTCTAATTACTTCCCGGTGAAATTCTGAGTTTATGGCAATGGTGAGTTCTTTGGGGTAGTCGTTCGTGCGTGGCCTCCAGTACAGAAACCTCTCACTACTAGCGCTCTTGTTTAGACGGTCGCCTGGTCCGGAGAAGGCGTGCGGGTTGTAACTGTTTGGCAAAAAGAAGAATGAAAAAAGGTTCCCTCGGGTGCATAATGATGGGCTAAGGTTTACGAGAACCCGGGCGATTGTAAGTGTAACCGTGCATCATGGGAGAGCACCGGGCTGGCTTCCTGGCGTCTAGATACACATCAGCTCGCGTCCTCAGGACAAGAGTGCTACTTGCGCTGGTCGCTGGAACCTGCTCAACCTGTATTCCTACTCAGGAGGAAAAATCTTCATTATTGTTATTATTTCGCTTATTATTATCATCTCTCTTTATCGTAAAGTCAAACGAGGAGAAATGCTACTGGTTTACAGGCTACTGCCGAGGCCCGTACACTCAGAAAGGACTTTATATAATTGTTATTATTTGTGCAGCTGTCTTTTTATATACGAATCTAGTTCATCTAATTATATTTGGAACTGAGATGTGAACATTTCCAGTCGACCAAATTTTGTGTGGATTTGCGTTCACAGAATTTTCCATCAAATAAAAGTAAGTCTGGTGTTTAGCTGATGTTTGATGCACAAGAGTAAGTGTAAGTGTGGCAGAACACCTGACACACTGACGTGGCAGAACACCTGACACACTGACGTGGCAGAACACCTGACACACTGACGTGGCAGAACACCTGACACACTGACGTGGCAGAACACCTGACACACTGACGTGGCTCCCTCCCTGGTCAAAATTGGCACCTTGTGAAACAACATGAGGGGAGCCAGGGAGAGAACTTACTGCCAATGAGACAGCTTCGCATTCTTTCCCGTTGCTTCTGCACTCCTGCTAGAGGTGTGGGGGATCTAGAGGTGTGGGGGATCTAGAGGTGTGGGGATCTGGAGGTGTGGGGGATCTGGAGGTGTGGGGGATCTGGAGGTGTGGGGGATCTGGAGGTGTGGGGGATCCGGAGGTGTGGGGGATCCGGAGGTGTGGGGGATCCGGAGGTGTGGGGGATCTGGAGGTGTGGGGGATCTGGAGGTGTGGGGGATCTGGAGGTGTGGGGGATCCGGAGGTGTGGGGGATCCGGAGGTGTGGGGGATCTGGAGGTGTGGGGGATCTGGAGGTGTGGGGGATCTGGAGGTGTGGGGGATCTGGAGGTGTGGGGGATCTGGAGGTGTGGGGGATCTGGAGGTGTGGGGGATCCGGAGGTGTGGGGGATCTGGAGGTGTGGGGGATCTGGAGGTGTGGGGGATCTGGAGGTGTGGGGGATCTGGAGGTGTGGGGGATCTGGAGGTGTGGGGGATCTGGAGGTGTGGGGGATCTGGAGGTGTGGGGGATCTGGAGGTGTGGGGGATCTGGAGGTGTGGGGGGATCTGGAGGTGTGGGGACTCGGGACTATCACTATTACACGGGTTCAAATTGTGTTTTGCGTAACCTCTCGCTTGACTCACTCCATGAGCGAGCGGTAGTAAATCCTAGTGATTAACTCATGTACCATCACGGGGTACAATTATGTAGAGGCTGCGAATAAAACCGTCCTTATTCACAACCTTTCCCCATCGATAAAACTCTCAGACGAATTTGACATCTAACATACAGTAGTTTGGTGAATGGCCATTGGCCAAGAGGGAAGGTTCAGCTCAAGCTAGGCAACTGTTACACGCTTTACCTGACCTAGCAGTTCAAGCGTCTAGGGTCACCTCACCCAAGCACAATCGTGATCTTTGTCTACACATATGTTGATCTGTCACATGTTGTTTTGGTATTCTCGTGCGTCCTTTCCGCGTGTGCAGTTGAAGGCGTCAATTGGCTAGCGAGACCAGCAACAACATGGAAAGACTAACTGAACTTTAATGTTTCTTCAGCTCTCGGTTGGTAGAAGGCATTTGCGTACATTGGAAAATATTCATAACAAAATTTAACATTATAATAATGAGGATGTGTTCAATTCTTTGTGTGTGTATATATATGTATAGATATGTATGTCGTATCTAATAGGAAAGAACGCGCTACTTGGCCAAGCATGCAAGGCCCGATTTGCCTAACAGGCAAAGTGATTTTGTTAATTATAAATATTGATTTTCAAATTTATTTATTTGAATTAATAATATTATATTATATTAAGAACATAAATTACTGACCTAGTTACGTTAGGTTAGTTTAGGTTAGATATGTTAGGCTAGGTTTGATAACATTTATGTTAGTTATACCTCAAATTTAAAAATATTAAAATCATATATAATATAAGGAAAAGTTTTATCATCCCATAAGAAAAATGTTGAAGAAAAATATATAATTTCAGGAAAACTCGGCTTGTCAGGCAACTTGGTCTATTATGTACAACCTACTTAAGCTAACCTAACATAACTAAGTGTTGTATTGTTTGTTAGGATATCTCTGGCTATGGTCTGGTTATGTATAGAGACTATAACTCCTTGCTGCATATAGTCTCCATACATAACCAGACCATCACCAGCGATATCCTAATAAACCAAGCCACGTATTCCTCAAGCCTGGCCCCTGGCTGGGCTTGGGGAGTAGCAGAGCTCCCAGAACCACATCCAGGTACAATGCAGGACTAATCTTGGAGTGTAACTTTTCCAGTGGCAGCGCTTCCATATACGATGGACAGACGATTTCGAAATTCGTACGTCACGACTCGCTTGCCGCTCAGTTTTTCTTGGATTTTAATGAAACGTTTCTAGTACCCTTTCTTGCTTTGTTGGGCTCGTCGATGTCCGTGGTCTTCCGAAACGCTTCTTGTGAATGTTTTGAATAGTTCCATCGGCTTCAAACTTATCTCTTAATTCGAGTGATGTAAGTGGCATAGATGGATCTGTTTGAAAAACCCCCTCCTTAATTGTCTTTGTATTTCAACTGCATTTTTAAACTTCCAGAAGCTTTTTAGGATGAATTTCCTGTGTTCAAAGTTTAGTGTGGCGTCTGGCTAAAGTATTAATTCCAATAGTTAATCCTGAAAAGAAACAAACATCAATTGAGCTGTCAGCTGGTTAAGTGTGTATACATTTTTGGGGAGCCACCCTGTATGCATGTATATTCATCGAAATAAATGTTTAGCTTGAATATTCCCCAAAACATCAGTTTCATCAACACTACTTTAATTCTTCCTCAAAGATTCAAACCTGGGCCGCCAGGGCGTCAACTACTGGTACGCGCATTACCATACCCACTCTGCCACTGACAGCGGTAAGTGTAGGAAGGTCGCGAGAACCACCTGCATCTTACACCCCGTCACACTCCCGGTGTATAGGCTCTGGGAGTGGAAAAAGACGTTATTCAAATTAAAATTTTGTAGCTGGAAAGATTGGAGAGAACCAAGGCGAAGGTTTACTTTCTGAAGAACAGACGCGCCTGCCGGAGGGTGTTGCGAGTGGATGGTGTGTGAGTGGTGCGTTTTTTGTGTGTGAGGAGCACTGCATGAAGGTAGCGTGCAGTAGTTTGAGTGAGTTATGCATATGGATGTAGTGCATGTAGAGCGCAGCACGCTTGGTAGGTAACTGTTGATACCGTAGGGAAACTAGTAGGTTGATGTGTGAGCTTACTATAGTAAGCAATACACCAGACGTTGACCAGACCACACACTAGAAGTTGAAGGGACGACGACGTTTCGGTCCGTCCTGGACCATTCTCAAGTCGCTTCTTTCCACTCAAGTCGCATTCGGTCCAGGACGGACCGAAACGTCGTCGTCCCTTCAACTTCTAGTGTGTGGTCTGGTCAACATACTTCAGCCACGTTATTGTGACTCATCGCCTGCAATACACCAGACGCTTCAAGTTTATAGCACTAATGATTATACTAATTAGCAATCTATCCAGCTGTAGAAAAGACGAGAGGGAAGTACAAGTACCCCAGAGATGCACAGAGCATCATTCTTGACAGGATAAAAAAAACACAGATGCTGCAGGTGAATTCTCCAGTTAATTAGCAATGGAAGGTAGTGATCAGAACGCTATAATTTAATTTCCATGTTGCCATTTCGCTCCGTGAATTAAATTGATTGATTGCCGAAACATCTGATGGTGAGTGGCGAGTGGCGTTTGGAGTTTTTAAGGTGAGGATAAAACCAGTTTGGTCGGAGTTCCAGGAGCATACTGAGTACCTCTGTGCTCTTCTTCCGTCTCACCAGTGACGGCCGTCGCTGCCTCAGGGGATCACCAGCGCACACCACACTCGGGTTCCTTTGCACCAAGACTGTAATTTTTTTGTTGAATTATCTGCATGTCTCTTGCAAATTGTCTATACAGTACACCTAGGTCATAAAAGTATTTGTGTACGTCTGGTACCATACTACTTGTGTAAAGGAGAAAATGTAGAAGTTTATCTCTCAGAATGTTTGGTAATATGTTTATTGTCTGTGATGTGTATATATATGTATGTATTAACACGATGTACTGAACGGGGTGAGAATAGCTTGAGCTACCTCATCCCTTTGTGAGTATTTTACCTCAATAAACTTATTACAATTTCAATTTCAATTTTGAGCCTTGGTAAAGTCAGGCTGAATTTGACCAGCGAACAGTATTTATTACTTATATCTGCAGAATCGAGCTATTAGCTCTTGGACCCTGCCTTTCTAACAATTTATTTTTCCTCTACTATGTCTACTACATATATTTCTAACACCCACACACATTCCCAGGAGCCCGTAGCAGCTGTCTAACTCCCATGTACCTATTTACTGCTTGGTGAACATGGGGCATCAGGGCGAAAGAAACTCTGCCCATTTGTTTCTGCCTCTGCCGGGGATCAAACTCGGGGGCCCTTAGGACCATGACCCCAGAGCGCTGTCCACTCAGCCGAGGCATTTGTGTGTAAGTGTGTATGTGTGTGTGTGTGTGTGTGTGTGTGTGTGTGTGTGTGTGTGTGTGTGTGTGTGTGTGTGTGTGTGTGTGTGTGTGTGTGTGTGTGTGCATTCGAGGAATATTATACCTGAGCCCTGAGGTGGGCTGAATCATCTGCTCGCGGAGGAAGGCGGAACCCCTCTCTGTGGGGTACGAAAAATCTGTGCGCAAAAAGTCATCCCTTGACAGAGGAATACAAGCAGAGGAAGTGACACGGAAAGAGAAGATAACCAAAAAGACCTGACTGGAGACAACACAGATCTCAGTGTGGGTAAAGAGAGTGGGGCGAGGGTGGAGGCGGGTCAGGTTATGATAAAACTCTTCAGCAGTGTGGCCATCAGCCCCACCTCGGCTCCATCACCTGAGGCCACACGGGGGGGGGGGGTGACCAGCCCACAGTACCTGGCTGTGGCAGGTGGCCACACCACCAAATGGAAGAGAAAGGGATGGAGACAAGGAGAAACATAAGAAGTGATCAGTATGTGAGTCGGGATGGGAATAGGAGAGAGAGAGAGAGAGAGAGAGAGAGAGAGAGAGAGAGAGAGAGAGAGAGAGAGAGAGAGAGAGAGAGAGAGAGAGAGAAGGAGAGGGACATCCATTCAGAGGTGGTGAGGTAGGGAAGAGACTAGGAGGCTCGGGTGGCAGGCAGGCTTCCCCCCGACCCCACCATCATTACCATGTCTGATCATTTTACTGTTTTCCAAGCTAGTTTTTATTCTGACGACTTCTCACACTCTCAGACTCAATATAACCCAACAAAGCTCAGGGTACGTCAGTTCCAGCCTAGGAGAAAGACTTGAGAGAACAACAGGGAGCGTACTCTCCGTTAGACCCACAATGAATGACACTTGTACGCTCTCATGCTGTACAAAGGGCTTTTTTTTGCAGTTTCAGAAGAGGCGAAGCTGCAGTGGTTGGCTTTGCAGTAGTCTCCGTCACAAATTATGGGGCAGTAATAATGATGGGTTGTGGGAGATGCTCTTGATCCGTGCATTGTGATGAATAGTGGAACACACGGGTGCTTGTAGTAAGTGTTGACTGGTGTGTGTGTGTGTGTGTGTGTGTGTGTGTGTGTGTGTGTGTGTGTGTGTGTGTGGTGTGTGTGTGTGTGTGTGTGTGTGTGTGTGTGTGTGAATCCTCTCCAATTAAAGCTGAAAGTCTGTACTGTAGCCTCATGTGTACTGCTTTATTTCAACTTCGGTGTACTGATATACAGTGTCGCACCAACTCGGGACTGTTGCCCTAAGGACTCACCACCAGCCCTAAGGACTCACCACCAGCCCTCGGGACTCACCACCAGCCCTCGGGACTCACCACCAGCCCTCGGGACTCACCACCAGCCCTCGGGACTCACCACCAGCCCTAAGGACTCACCACCAGCCCTCGGGACTCACCACCAGCCCTCGGGACTCACCACCAGCCCTCGGGACTCACAACCAGCCCTCGGGACTCACCACCAGCCCTCGGGACTCACCACCAGCCCTCGGGACTCACCACCAGCCCTCGGGACTCACCACCAGCCCTCGGGACTCACCACCAGCCCTCGGGACTCACCACCAGCCCTCGGGACTCACCACCAGCCCTCGGGACTCACCACCAGCCCTCGGGACTCACCACCAGCCCTTGGGACTCACCACCAGCCCTCGGGACTCACCACCAGCCCTCGGGACTCACCACCAGCCCTCGGGACTCACCACCAGCCCTCGGGACTCACCACCAGCCCTCGGGACTCACCACCAGCCCTTGGGACTCACCACCAGCCCTCGGGACTCACCACCAGCCCTCGAGACTCACCACCAGCCCTTGGGACTCACCACCAGCCCTTGAGACTCACCACCAGCCCTCGGGACTCACCACCAGCCCTCGAGACTCACCACCAGCCCTTGGGACTCACCACCAGCCCTTGAGACTCACCACCAGCCCCCGGACTCACCACCAGCCCTCGGGACTCACCACCAGCCCTCGAGACTCACCACCAGCCCTTGAGACTCACCACCAGCCCTTGAGACTCACCACCAGCCCTCGGGACTCACCACCAGCCCTCGGGACTCAACACCAGCCCTCGGGACTCACCACCAGCCCTCGGGACTCACCACCAGCCCTTGGGACTTACCACCAGCCCTCGGGACTCACCACCAGCCCTCGGGACTCACCACCAGCCCTCGGGACTCACCACCAGCCCTCGGGACTCAACACCAGCCCTCGGGACTCACCACCAGCCCTCGGGACTCACCACCAGCCCTCAGGACTCACCACCAGCCCTCGGGACTCAACACCAGCCCTCGGGACTCACCACCAGCCCTCGGGACTCACCACCAGCCCTCAGGACTCACCACCAGCCCTTGGGACTCGTCAGCAAGTCATACTAATCAACTGTATCTGCCAAACTGGACTTGGTAATCCAGTATTCCCACTTCGCAAAATTAGTCCATTAGTCAATGGAGTAATTACAGAGTGGTGGCTAGCACCCGGGAGTTAGGCTCCTTCACTCTGACCATCGCAGAGTTCTCTACCTTAGCTACTGCACTGTCTTAGGGTACTTGCTACTGCCTCTCCGCCGGGGCTTATGCCTCTCCGCCCTGGCTATTGCCTCGCCATCGGCTACTGCCTCTCTGCACTTTCTGCCTTTTCGCTGAGACTCTCCTGTGGGGGGCTACTACTTACTATTACCTATCTAGCCTGTGGTACTCTCCTTAGTCTTGTTACTGCCTCTATTCCCTCCCCCCCCCTCCTCCTCAAGGGAGGAATTTGAACCTAAATCTGAGAGGCACTCCGGTATGCAGGGGTGTGTTTAGAGTCATCCGTGGTGGCTCCATAACCCGGGTTCCTTTTCTTCCTTGACCAGTGGGCTACGTTCTTGTGCTGAATGGTCACTGAAACAATGTAAAAACATTGGCTTCTAATGACATCTGTGCTCTCTAACGGGTTGCACTTCTTTTTTTACACACTGTGTACCCACGCACGCACACACACACACACACACGTTCTCTAAAACGCGCGCGCGCGCGCGTGTGTGTGTGTGTGTGTGTGTGTGTGTGTGTGTGTGTGTGTGTGTGTGTGTGTGTGTGTGTGTGTGTGTGTGTGTGGCAGTACCCGCCAGCGACACTTATATCTTATACTAATCTTATACTAAAAATCTTATACTAATATGCACACCATTATTCACTCATCTCGGGAATTAACAGAAATTTCGTGTTGTGAACAGGTAGGTGTGGGAGACTGAAGGACACACGTGACCCCTGTAGTGACCCCATGTGGTGACACACTTGGTGTCAACACTACAGGATGTGGCAACACCAAGTGTGAGGGTAGGATGTGGCAACACCAAGTGTGAGGGTTAGGATGTGGCAACACCAAGTGTGAGGGTTAGGATGTGGCAACACCAAGTGTGAGGGTAGGATGTGGCAACACCAAGTGTGAGGGTAGGATGTGGCAACACCAAGTGTGAGGGTAGGATGTGGCAACACCAAGTGTGAGGGTAGGATGTGGCAACACCAAGTGTGACGGTAGGATGTGGCAACACCAAGTGTGAGGGTAGGATGTGGCAACACCAAGTGTGAGGGTAGGATGTGGCAACACCAAGTGTGACGGTAGGATGTGGCAACACCAAGTGTGAGGGTAGGATGTGGCAACACCAAGTGTGAGGGGTAGGATGTGGCAACATCAGGTGTGAGGGGTAGGATGTGGCAATACCAAGTGTGAGGGGTAGGATGTGGCAACACCAAGTGTGAGGTTACGCTGAGTGTGAGGTGAGTGTGCAACTGGATCAAAGACCACAGAGGGCCCAGAAAGTGCAAGTTTAAGAACCAGGATCGAGTGTGAGATAGGAGATAAAGGTAGTGAGGTACTGGTGAAGGGCCAGCCCTTCCTTCTGAAGTTCCCCAACGTCAAGAAAACGCCCAATTTAAAGTATCCTCTCCTAACCTACCAGACCAGAGGACCCAAAACTGAAAACGGAACAGTACGTCACTTTCGCGATCCGCTTCCATTTTCTAGTACGACAGTTTTTGGCCTTGTGTAAGACATACGAGTGAAAAGCGACGCTCTACGTAAGAGGACAGGTTGGATGGGCAGTGGTGAGGGGAGAGGCGAGGGGAGGAAGAGCCCAGGGACAAGGTCAGTATGTCAGTAATAACAGGTAAGAGGAGACTTGAGATGTGAGTGTGGATGAGGAGTGAGGGCGCAGGGGCGGGCAGTGATGAGGGGTGTGGGACTGGTGGGGGTTGTGATGGCCCTCTACTGCTGGACGCGGCCAGGACACCACTCTCGGCCACCAAGGGCCACGCTCACACTCTCCCGCGCCGCATTCTCACCCTTCTCGCCACGCTCATCTCCAATGAAACAAATAATCAAATAGCACCTTGGCGGATGCTTCAGTCAGAAGTGTTCTCATAATAGAACAAAAATTCGCGAAGCGTTCCAGTCGGAGTTGCTAAGGTGAGTAATTTATCAAGACCCGCACACACACACACCCCAACCCTGCCACCTCTTGCCCCCTATTCTCCCACCTCTTGCCCCTATCCTTCCATCTGTCTTTTATCCAGTCCTCGCCGCCTCTTCTCAAGGGATAGAGGCTGGGCTAGACCAAGTCAGGGTCTGGGAATAAAGAAGTGGATGATGAAAGGAGTCGGTGTTTACCCTAGCTCTCGCACCAGAACTGTGTGTGTGTAAGAGAATGATATGCAGGAATAGGGTTTGTGTGGCGGTGGAGGGTGGGCCCGCAGAAGCAGTTACTAGCAGAGGGGCCCGGGGCAGACTTGAGGCATGCATACCAAATAGCCGCGTGCCCTCCCCTCCCTCTACCACCACAGGTCCACCGGCTAGGGACAACACCGGCTCGTTTGGAGGCTCGTATCATGCCCTAGGAGCCTCCGTCGGCAAGGCTCAAACACCATGATATGCATGTTGTGCAAGTATAGTGTGAACATGTGTGTGCTTGTCCGTTGTGAGCGTACGCATGTGCGTTAGTGACTGTCTCTCGTTACAGGAAGAGGCAAGCAACACTGAAATAATCGACAGGGATAACTACAACAGAAAACTGGACATCAGTGAGGCCCTACACATCAAAAAGTCAAGACCAGTAATCAACAACCAGTTAACGCATAATTATGTGTTTATGTGTTGCATATCTGGCTGTGTACCATAGTCTCAGTGTTGTACATCACTTGAGCTCTTCCTGTGGGCTTACAACACACACCACCTCCTCTACCTTCTTACACCAGTTTACATTCTGGAAGTATGAAAAACTGACTGCTTCTTCTTTTTGTGTGGTGTATAGCTGTGACTCCCTCACCCCCTAGATCTGCTTACCTCTGGCCTCAAAAACTCTGCCTTTTTTCCGACCATTTCTTTGGAAGCTAATATGTGGTTATCATATTCCTTTTTCGTGTTTTTCCACAAGAACTCTCCCGAAACCACTATTATTCTCTTATATCTTAGTTCTGAAATTAATTTTTTCCTTATCATATTTGTTAGTACTGGAAGCCACTTCGTTCCATGTCTTTAGATTGTTTACATATCTATTAAGTGCGGTCAGCCTACCAATTCAGAAGCTTTATTCGTACAAATGTTTATAAATTGTGTCAGTAGTGGCTGTGTGAGCAAGTACACTAATTTCTGCATATTTCACTGTTGGTATCAATTATGTTGAAAGTGATCTCTTAACATTTCTCCATCAGAGGTACTTGAAAGCTTCATTTAAATTTGGTTAAATTACGCAGGACTTATTTTTAGCGTTTGTGTGGTTCACTGATGATTAAGAATCTCTATCAATCATTTTAGATTAATTTATTTGGTGTCTATAGAATTCTGTCGTACAAATTGAAGCTTACATGAAAGCGCTTCCCATTATCTCATATTCCCATTATTGTATACTTCCATTATTGTAAACTCCCAATATTGTATACTCCCAATATTGTATACTTCCATTATTGTATACTCCCATTATTGTATACTTCCATTATTGTATACTCCCATTATTGTATACTCCCATTATTGTATACTTCCATTATTGTATACTTCCATTATTGTAAACTCCCATTATTGTATACTTCCATTATTGTAAACTCCCAATATTGTATACTCCCAATATTGTATACTCCCAATATTGTAAACTCCCATTATTGTATACTCCCATTATTGTATACTTCCATTATTGTATACTTCCATTATTGTAAACTCCCATTATTGTATACTTCCATTATTGTAAACTCCCAATATTGTATACTCCCAATATTGTATACTTCCATTATTGTAAACTCCCAATATTGTATACTCCAAATATTGTATACTCCCAATATTGTATACTTCCATTATTGTATACTCCCATTATTGTATACTCCCATTATTGTATACTTCCATTATTGTAAACTCCCAATATTGTATACTTCCATTGTTGTAAACTCCCAATATTGTATACTCCCAATATTGTATACTTCCATTATTGTATACTCCCAATATTGTATACTCCCATTATTGTATACTTCCATTATTGTAAACTCCCATTATTGTAAACTCCCATTATTGTATACTCCCATTAATGTATACTCCCATTATTATATACTATTAAGTATACTCCCCGCCATTCATACAAGGTCCCCAGCCACTCGTGCACGCTCTCTCCGTCACTCAGACATGGTCTCGCAGCTGGACCAGTGATATTGTTCCTTCCTGTTCATTATTCCCTTAATAATAATGAATATCTAATAACATTCAAACACGTATACCAACAAGCGTTATACTAAGAAGAGACTTAAGTATATATATATATATATATATATATATATATATATATATATATATATATATATATATATATATATATATATAGAAGTAGACCAGATGCGGAACTTACGGAGAACGACGATATGTTTCTAATATGGAAACTGTTATGCGGGGGAGGAGTTGAGGTCACCTCGCGAGGACTTTATACATTCCACGTGTTGGCTTCTGGCTATGCTGGTGTGTATGTATATATGCATGCATATGTGCGTGTGTGTGTGGGTCTGCATCCCCCCCCCCCCCTTCCCCTTAGATTGCAATGCACGCAGCCAGTAACTGCAGAATGGCCTGAATTCTTACCTAGAGTGTGTGAGCTTGACGACCTGCGGTGTGTATCTTTGTTTAGCTTGTAAGGGAAGCCTGGGGGAGGCCTGGTCGGAGACCGGGCCGCAGGGCTATTGATCCCCGAAAGCTACACAAGGTTGACGTCTTAACCTCCATAAACTGTAGCCATTGCGGTACACGCTCTGGAGTGCTCCTGGTGTGTGTATGTATACTCACGTAGTTATACTTGCGGGGTTGAGCTCTGGCTCTTTGGTCCCTCCTCTCAACTGTCAGTCAACTGGTGTACGGATTCTTGAGCCTACTGGGCTCTATCATATCTAACCTGTGTCCCTTTGCACGCGTCCCATCTTTGCTAAACAGCTTATCTTTTTCTTTCCTGTGAATTCGTCTGAGAATTTTATAGGTAATGATCATGTCTCCCCTAACTCTTCTGTCTTCTAGTGTCGTGAGGTCTAGTTTCAGTAATCTTTCCTCGTAGCTCATTCCTCTCAACTCGGGGACTAGCCTGGTGGCATACATCTGAACCTCTTCTACGTTCTGTCTTTGACTACATGTAGACTCCACGCTGGAGCCGCATATTCCAGTATTGGTCTGACATATGTGATATACAAAGTTCTGAATGATTCCTTACACAAGTTGCTGTAGGCAGTTCTTATGTTAGCCAACCTTGCATACGCCGCCGATGGTATTCTTTTCGTGTGGGGCTTAAGGGGACAGGTTTAGTATGATATAAAGCCCCAGCTCTTTCTCTCGTCCTGACTCCTGTAGGATTTCTTCACCCAGCTGGTATCATGTGTTTAGCCTCCTGCTCCCTACACCAACATCGCCACCACCCACACCACCACACCTACAACCTCCAACATGTGTTGCCACCTGTCCCCTCCCGACTACGAGGGCCACCTCCCACCCCCACACTGCCGCTAGGGTATGTGTGTGTGTGAGCGTAGGGACCGCTACTCGCGTCCCCGTGACCACCATACCTGGTGAGGCGCGCTGCTCACTATGCAGGCTCCTCACCTGCTGGGGGAAGTCACGTCCTCACAGGCCAGCTCCTCCAAAGCCTTAATCAAGCACCTGCTTTTATTCCTCTTGAACGCTATCACATATTCTCCTGACGTCCTCTCTGCCATGATATAATTGTCTTCACTTTACTGGTTTAATGTTTTCATTTGCTTTAAACATCTTCGAGTTTACTTGTTAGCAAGTTAAGAGTTCATTGTTTAGCTAATGGTTTTTAAGAGTTAAAATGTTTATTTGTTTGATTCTGCTCCTTGATTTCTTCTGATTTTCTTTCTTTTCATTTTTTTCAATTGTCTGTTTTCTACAATTGATTTTGTATCCTGCTTAACAGTCGAATATGATTCGTGTGTGTGTGTGTGTGTGTGTGTGTGTGTGTGTGTGTGTGTGTGTGTGTGTGTGTGTGTGTGTGTGTGTGTGTGTATGTGTATTCACTTAGTTGTATTTTTTTTTTACGGGGGTTGTGCTTTGCTCTTTCGGCCCGCCTCTCAACCGTCAATCAACTGTTTACTAACTACACTAACTACTTTTTTTTTCCACACCACACACACACACACACCCCAGGAAGCAGCCCGTGACAGCTGACTAACTCCCAGGTACCTATTTACTGCTAGGTAACAGGGGCATTCAGGGTGAAAGAAACTTTGCCCATTTGTTTCTGCCGGGTGCGGGAATCGAACCCGCGCCACAGAATTACAAGTCCTGCACGCTATCCACCAGGCTACCTGGCCCCCTATGTGCCCCCCCCCTGTGTGTGTGTGTGTGTGTGTGTATGTGTGTGTGGGAGGGATGTGAGTGTGTGTGTACTCACCTATTTATACTTACCTACTTATGCCTGCAGGATTGGGCTCTAGCTCTTGGGCTTTTCTAGCCACCGGGTGTCTAATGCAATGCCTCCTGATCTATTTCCTCATCACACTTGCTTTTTAACGTTGTGGACTGGAGTTTACCTCTACATCCTGTTCCTTTAGGTCATCCCATTTACCCACTTCTCTTACGCTATAAGAAAACTTCCTAACATCTCTATGACACATCGGAAACTCGAGCTTCCGTCTCTTTTTCTATTGGTAAACATTGTAATAATTTCCTCTTTTTCCACTCTATCAACTTTCCTAAGTATTTTATTCATCTGTATCATGTTTCCCCTCACTTTCCTCCTTTTTAGCGTCGTCAGGTTTAGTTCCTTCAGCCTCTCAGCGTACCTCATCCCTCGCAAATCTGAAACAAGTCTCGGTGCAAACTTTTGAACCCTTTCGAGCTTCCTTATGTTGTTTTTTGTAAGATCCTGCAGTTCCACGATGGGGCAGCAGGATCTTACAAAAACTCTTACAGTGATCTTAAAGCCTCCTTATTTAAGCTCCTGAAGCATGTTCTGACTTTTGCCAGCGTAGAGTACGCGGCTGACGATATTCTATTTAAATGAGCCTCTGGAATTAGGTTTGGTGTCATGTCCACTCCCAGGTCTTTTTTTCTACTCAATATAGGGAGATAGTTTCCCTTCATCATGTATTGGTCTGTCGGTCTCCTGGCTCCTGTTTATATTTCCATCACATTACACTGCTCGTGTTGAACTCTAGCAGCCATTTATCGGACCAGCTCTGCAGCTTGTTTAAGTCGTCTTGGAATATCTTACAATCCTCATCTATCCCTTCTCATCAGTCTCGCATCGTTGGCGAACATCGACACATAAGGAGAAAGGAAGGAAATGAGCGAGGGAGGGAGGGAGCGAAGGAGAGAGGAAGGTATTGAGGGAAAGAGTAAGGGAGGAAACAGAGAGGAAGTTAGGGATGGAAAGAGAGAGGAAGAGAAGGAGGGAGAGAGGGTGGGAAGGAAGGAAGGAAGGAAGAAAGGAAGGAGGAAGGAAGGAAGGAAGGAAGGAAGGAAGGAAGAAGGAAGGAAGGAAGGAAGGAAGGAAGGAAGTAATGAGGTGGAAGAAAGGGAAGTAGGGAGGGAGGAGAGATTGGGAGGAAGGGAGGGAGGGAAAGATGGATGGAGGGTCTGAGAGGGAGGGATGGAGGAGAGGGGTCTGAGAGGGAGAGTGGAGGGAGAGAGGAGGGAGAGAGGGTCTGAGAGGGAGGGAGGGAGGAGAGGGGTCCGAGAGGGAGAGAGGGAGGGAGGGAGGCGTCAAGAGTAGCCACACAGTAATCCCGCTGCCTGTACACTCTCCCAGCCTCCACACAGCGGCTCTTCTAAACAGGTTTGCCCTATAAAACCTGAAGTATTCAGACCTGATCCTGGAGCGTATAATTATCCAATAACTCATCATGACTCATTCCAAAGGGGTTGTATTTCACTCACCCGTATCAAATGTTGACCAGTTTCTATACGTCATACATGGTTGTATGCATATACGCTCCATGCACGTCCTCTCTGTATTCTGCCTGACCATTTGTCTGTGGCCTTCTGTGTTATCTCACACACGATGGCTTCATTATCTGACGCTTCTGTGGTATTATTGGAGTAAAGGAGTTCCTCCTTTTGGCCCTGGACCTTCACCAGGTCCTCTCACCTCACCAGGTCCTCTTACCTCACCAGGTCCTCTTACCTCACCAGGTCCTCTTACCTCACCAGGTCCTCCTTCCTCACCAGGTCCTCCTTCCTCACCAGGTTCTCATTCCTCACCAGGTCCTCCTTCCTCACCAGGCCCATCTCCCTCACGTGGCCCCTGTCCTCTCGAATTGACACAAGGGGGCAGAAAACGGGGGTCCCAAAACCCCATGCCCTAGCTAACCCAACCCATGCCCTAACCTAACCCAACCCCATGTCCTAACCTAACCCAACCCATCCCTAACCTAACCCAACCCCATGTCCTAATCTAACCCAACCCCCATGCTCTAACCTAACCCAATCAAGCCGTCATCTTAAGGTGTAGGTCTCTGCTCCATTAAGAATGCTGGAGTCAGAGTTTGTCTCCTGTGGATTCCTTCCCATATTGGTCTCCGAATGCATGACAGAACTGATGAGTTGGCCAAAACTTTTGCTCATAAAGAGGGAATTGATTACCATATTGGACTGCCTTTGAGCAGCCTGAGGGCAGTAATATTCCGGGAGCATCAATAAAGTCTCGTACACTTGATGCAAAGTGAAATTCACACCACGTTACTCCATCTATCATCATTCTATTATGCAGGAAGAACCACACGACTATGGTCAGCCAATAAGGTTAGCAGACTTCTAGATGTACCACTGCTAGGCTTAGGCTTGGCTACAAGTACCTGGGAGCTTGTAACATCTGCTGATGTAGATTTGACTAAATGTAAACTCTGTCAGCAAAACTATTCGCATATCTTGCATCATTATATTATGGAATGTGAAAATCGTGGAATTTAGAGATAACACCATAGTGTCCAGGAAATGTGTAAGTACTTCATTCACAATGATGTGCTGCCCGAATAAAGTATCCATAATTTGCTTACTATATGTGCAGCCTGCACATGACTGTAAGCTGCCGCCCAGTTGGGTGGGTGTGAGCACATGACTGTAAAGCTGCCACCAGTTGGGTGGGTGGGAGCACATGACTGTAAAGCTGCCGCCCAGCTGGGTGGGTGTGGAGCATATGACTGTAAAGCTGCCGCCCAGTTGGGTGGGTGTGGAGCAGGACTAGTAACTGTGTGACTCACCATAGATGTAAAAGTTCCTTGTATAGTGACTCTTGTGAACCTCTGTTGAATCACGTGATATAAAAAGGTCATTGATATGCATATATATTTGTGTAAATGATTGTATATAATGTACATGTGTATATAACATTAACAATTGAGTAACCATTAACAATAGGTTTGAGTTCCTGAACCCATTATGTGCCTCTGTAACCCTTTCCACCACCACCCACGGGATGGGTACGGGGTGCAAAATAAATAATAAATAAATTGAAATTCTCCAGCCTTGCACACAAGGGAGGGAGGTTAGTCATATATAGTCTTCAGTATAGCGCATCCTGCTAAGCTTACAGTTACTATCCAGTTCTTCTACCCAACGCGTCCCTCTACTGTACACGGCACCCACCCAGCTACTGGCCAGCCCGACGGTGATTTACTCTCCAACTGATGGCTCATCATTCATGAATGTATGAAAAAAGTCTATAACATATGTTGCCTGAACCCACTCATTAGGGCCTCTACTAAAATCTCCCAAGAACTTTTTTTTTCTTGAGGAAGATCCGGCAGTCTTTCTTGTTGACGAAGAAGTCATAACATGTCCTGGTGGTACTGGTGTGTATCTTATGTCTGGGCCAGCTGGGCCCGAGGCTCCATCCACTCTTCTCCGTGGGTACGTTGTGGCATCTTAGGTAAATATGTCTCAGGGGTAGGATTTGGAACAGAAGAGTTTGAGTTCTCAAAGCTTATGCTTAAACCAACTCACCATGCATTCAGAAGTCAGTATGGNTCACCACCACACTCTAGGGACACACCAACACAGTCCACCTCACACCACCACAATCTAAGACTGGCGTCATCTGACATTATTGAGAAATTTTATTACAGTTCTTATAATTAATTAGGACTCAAAACTAAACAAAATTGTTTGCGGTATACTTCCGTGAGGAGTTTGCGTCGGGTTAAATTGACTTGCTCATTCGAGAAAACAGATGTTTTCACTGCGGTTTTGGTTCGTCCTGGACTGCATTGTGGCTGACTTGTCAGTCTGGGTGGGTGAGTCCAGAGTGCGGGTACCAGGCTCCTGCCCCCTCTGAGGTACACCTGTGGAACCTGCACCCAACCTCTCTCACTGGTGTTGTCATCATCTCCGCCTCTGCCAGTCAACTCTCTCCAACGGCAGTCGTTGCGGGAACTAGTGAAGCAGAAGCTGCTGCTTTGGTAGTTCTCGTTTAAGTTGTTTGAATTCAAAGTTAGTAGAGGTGGGAGGCAATGTAGCGTCTGTGGGAAGCCTGCGGTGTGTTATCAGAGTGACTGGCGGCCACTATTCTACAGCTGCGGACTGCTTCTTTCCGTAAATCCATTCCGACTGAAAATAACTATTTCTGTTCGTAATCGTCATTATTAACTCGAATAAATGTGAATCGAGTCCGCAGTAGTAAGTGTGAGTTCACACTGTCCGGGGACGACACACTGTATGAGAGCGTGGCGTGTCTCCGGCGCTCCTGCACCAGGCCACTGTTTACAAACGGAGGACGTGTAGCACATCGCTGCTTAATGTCTATCGTGCTTGCCAGCTCCCCAACGCTGTAATCATTGCGTCTCATTTAATGCCTTCTTCCGCGAAACTATTTTTGCATTTTGCTGTACGGTGGAACTGGTTGGCCTTGATCTGGGCCTTGTGTGCCTGTGTTCTTGATAAACCTTATTATACGGAGGCGGATGTCTCTAATTACTTCCCGGTGAAATTCTGAGTTTATGGCAATGGTGAGTTCTTTGGGGTAGTCGTTCGTGCGTGGCCTCCAGTACAGAAACCTCTCACTACTAGCGCTCTTGTTTAGACGGTCGCCTGGTCCGGAGAAGGCGTGCGGGTTGTAACTGTTTGGCAAAAGAAGAATGAAAAAAGGTTCCCTCGGGTGCATAATGATGGGCTAAGGTTTACGAGAACCCGGGCGATTGTAAGTGTAACCGTGCATCATGGGAGAGCACCGGGCTGGCTTCCTGGCGTCTAGATACACATCAGCTCGCGTCCTCAGGACAAGAGTGCTACTTGCGCTGGTCGCTGGAACCTGCTCAACCTGTATTCCTACTCAGGAGGAAAAATCTTCATTATTGTTATTATTTCGCTTATTATTATCATCTCTCTTTATCGTAAAGTCAAACGAGGAGAAATGCTACTGGTTTACAGGCTACTGCCGAGGCCCGTACACTCAGAAAGGACTTTATATAATTGTTATTATTTGTGCAGCTGTCTTTTTATATACGAATCTAGTTCATCTAATTATATTTGGAACTGAGATGTGAACATTTCCAGTCGACCAAATTTTGTGTGGATTTGCGTTCACAGAATTTTCCATCAAATAAAAGTAAGTCTGGTGTTTAGCTGATGTTTGATGCACAAGAGTAAGTGTAAGTGTGGCAGAACACCTGACACACTGACGTGGCAGAACACCTGACACACTGACGTGGCAGAACACCTGACACACTGACGTGGCAGAACACCTGACACACTGACGTGGCAGAACACCTGACACACTGACGTGGCAGAACACCTGACGTGGCAGAACACCTGACACACTGACGTGGCTCCCTCCCTGGTCAAAATTGGCACCTTGTGAAACAACATGAGGGGAGCCAGGGAGAGAACTTACTGCCAATGAGACAGCTTCGCATTCTTTCCCGTTGCTTCTGCACTCCTGCTAGAGGTGTGGGGATCTAGAGGTGTGGGGATCTGGAGGTGTGGGGGATCTGGAGGTGTGGGGGATCTGGAGGTGTGGGGGATCTGGAGGTGTGGGGGATCTGGAGGTGTGGGGGATCTGGAGGTGTGGGGGATCCGGAGGTGTGGGGGATCCGGAGGTGTGGGGGATCTGGAGGTGTGGGGGATCTGGAGGTGTGGGGGATCTGGAGGTGTGGGGGATCTGGAGGTGTGGGGGATCTGGAGGTGTGGGGGATCTGGAGGTGTGGGGATCTGGAGGTGTGGGGATCTGGAGGTGTGGGGGATCTGGAGGTGTGGGGGATCTGGAGGTGTGGGGGATCTGGAGGTGTGGGGGATCTGGAGGTGTGGGGGATCTGGAGGTGTGGGGGATCTGGAGGTGTGGGGGATCTGGAGGTGTGGGGATCTGGAGGTGTGGGGGATCTGGGGTGTGGGGGATCTGGAGGTGTGGGGGATCTGGAGGTGTGGGGGATCTGGAGGTGTGGGGGATCTGGAGGTGTGGGGGATCTGGAGGTGTGGGGGATCTGGAGGTGTGGGGGATCTGGAGGTGTGGGGGATCTGGAGGTGTGGGGATCTGGAGGTGTGGGGGATCTGGAGGTGTGGGGGATCTGGAGGTGTGGGGGATCTGGAGGTGTGGGGGATCTGGAGGTGTGGGGATCTGGAGGTGTGGGGGATCTGGAGGTGTGGGGGATCTGGAGGTGTGGGGATCTGGAGGTGTGGGGGATCTGGAGGTGTGGGGACTCGGGACTATCACTATTACACGGGTTCAAATTGTGTTTTGCGTAACCTCTCGCTTGACTCACTCCATGAGCGAGCGGTAGTAAATCCTAGTGATTAACTCATGTACCATCACGGGGTACAATTATGTAGAGGCTGCGAATAAAGCCGTCCTTATTCACAACCTTTCCCCATCGATAAAACTCTCAGACGAATTTGACATCTAACATACAGTAGTTTGGTGAATGGCCATTGGCCAAGAGGAAGGTTCAGCTCAAGCTAGGCAACTGTTACACGCTTTACCTGACCTAGCAGTTCAAGCGTCTAGGGTCACCTCACCCAAGCACAATCGTGATCTTTGTCTACACATATGTTGATCTGTCACATGTTGTTTTGGTATTCTCGTGCGTCCTTTCCGCGTGTGCAGTTGAAGGCGTCAATTGGCTAGCGAGACCAGCAACAACATGGAAAGACTAACTGAACTTTAATGTTTCTTCAGCTCTCGGTTGGTAGAAGGCATTTGCGTACATTGGAAAATATTCATAACAAAATTTAACATTATAATAATGAGGATGTGTTCAATTCTTTGTGTGTGTATATATATGTATAGGTATGTATGTCGTATCTAATAGGAAAGAACGCGCTACTTGGCCAAGCATGCAAGGCCCGATTTGCCTAACAGGCAAAGTGATTTTGTGTAATTATAAATATTGATTTTCAAATTTATTTATTTGAATTAATAATATTATATTATATTAAGAACATAAATTACTGACCTAGTTACGTTAGGTTAGTTTAGGTTAGATATGTTAGGCTAGGTTTGATAACATTTATGTTAGTTATACCTCAAATTTAAAAATATTAAAATCATATATAATATAAGGAAAAGTTTTATCATCCCATAAGAAAAATGTTGAAGAAAAATATATAATTTCAGGAAAACTCGGCTTGTCAGGCAACTTGGTCTATTATGTACAACCTACTTAAGCTAACCTAACATAACTAAGTGTTGTATTGTTTGTTAGGATATCTCTGGCTATGGTCTGGTTATGTATAGAGACTATAACTCCTTGCTGCATATAGTCTCCATACATAACCAGACCATCACCAGCGATATCCTAATAAACCAAGCCACGTATTCCTCAAGCCTGGCCCCTGGCTGGGCTTGGGGAGTAGCAGAGCTCCCAGAACCACATCCAGGTACAATGCAGGACTAATCTTGGAGTGTAACTTTTCCAGTGGCAGCGCTTCCATATACGATGGACAGACGATTTCGAAATTCGTACGTCACGACTCGCTTGCCGCTCAGTTTTTCTTGGATTTTAATGAAACGTTTCTAGTACCCTTTCTTGCTTTGTTGGGCTCGTCGATGTCCGTGGTCTTCCGAAACGCTTCTTGTGAATGTTTTGAATAGTTCCATCGGCTTCAAACTTATCTCTTAATTCGAGTGATGTAAGTGGCATAGATGGATCTGTTTGAAAAACCCCCCTCCTTAATTGTCTTTGTATTTCAACTGCATTTTTAAACTTCCAGAAGCTTTTTAGGATGAATTTCCTGTGTTCAAAGTTTAGTGTGGCGTCTGGCTAAAGTATTAATTCCAATAGTTAATCCTGAAAAGAAACAAACATCAATTGAGCTGTCAGCTGGTTAAGTGTGTATACATTTTTGGGGAGCCACCCTGTATGCATGTATATTCATCGAAATAAATGTTTAGCTTGAATATTCCCCAAAACATCAGTTTCATCAACACTACTTTAATTCTTCCTCAAAGATTCAAACCTGGGCCGCCAGGGCGTCAACTACTGGTACGCGCATTACCATACCCACTCTGCCACTGACAGCGGTAAGTGTAGGAAGGTCGCGAGAACCACCTGCATCTTACACCCCGTCACACTCCCGGTGCATAGGCTCTGGGAGTGGAAAAAGACGTTATTCAAATTAAAATTTTGTAGCTGGAAAGATTGGAGAGAACCAAGGCGAAGGTTTACTTTCTGAAGAACAGACGCGCCTGCCGGAGGGTGTGTTGCGAGTGGATGGTGTGTGAGTGGTGCGTTTTTTTGTGTGAGGAGCACTGCATGAAGGTAGCGTGCAGTAGTTTGAGTGAGTTATGCATATGGATGTAGTGCATGTAGAGCGCAGCACGCTTGGTAGGTAACTGTTGATACCGTAGGGAAACTAGTAGGTTGATGTGTGAGCTTACTATAGTAAGCAATACACCAGACGTTGACCAGACCACACACTAGAAGTTGAAGGGACGACGACGTTTCGGTCCGTCCTGGACCATTCTCAAGTCGCTTCTTTCCACTCAAGTCGCATTCGGTCCAGGACAGACCGAAACGTCGTCGTCCCTTCAACTTCTAGTGTGTGGTCTGGTCAACATACTTCAGCCACGTTATTGTGACTCATCGCCTGCAATACACAGACGCTTCAAGTTTATAGCACTAATGATTATACTAATTAGCAATCTATCCAGCTGTAGAAAAGACGAGAGGAAGTACAAGTACCCCAGAGATGCACAGAGCATCATTCTTGACAGATAAAAAAAACACAGATGCTGCAGGTGAATTCTCCAGTTAATTAGCAATGGAAGGTAGTGATCAGAACGCTATAATTTAATTTCCATGTTGCCATTTCGCTCCGTGAATTAAATTGATTGATTGCCGAAACATCTGATGGTGAGTGGCGAGTGGCGTTTGGAGTTTTTAAGGTGAGGATAAAACCATTTTGGTCGGAGTTCCAGGAGCATACTGAGTACCTCTGTGCTCTTCTTCCGTCTCACCACTGACGGCCGTCGCTGCCTCAGGGGATCACCAGCGCTCACCACACTCGGGTTCCTTTGGCACCAAGACTGTAATTTTTTGTTGAATTATCTGCATGTCTCTTGCAAATTGTCTATACAGTACACCTAGGTCATAAAAGTATTTGTGTACGTCTGGTACCATACTACTTGTGTAAAGGAAAATGTAGAAGTTTATCTCTCAGAATGTTTGGTAATATGTTTATTGTCTGTGTGTGTGTATATATGTATGTATTCACACGATGTACTGAACGGGGTGAGAATAGCTTGAGCTACCTCATCCCTTTGTGAGTATTTTACCTCAATAAACTTATTACAATTTCAATTTCAATTTTGAGCCTTGGTAAAGTCAGGCTGAATTTGACCAGCGAACAGTATTTATTACTTATATCTGCAGAATCGAGCTATTAGCTCTTGGACCCTGCCTTTCTAACAATTTATTTTTTCCTCTACTATTCTCACTACATATATTTCTAACACCCACACCCATTCCCAGGAGCCCGTAGCAGCTGTCTAACTTCCCATGTACCTATTTACTGCTTGGTGAACATGGGGCATCAGGGCGAAAGAA
>WNGS01004374.1:16300649-16319288 GCA_020271785.1 Procambarus virginalis
AGACAGATAGACAAACAGACAGCGACAGGAAAGCGAGAGAGAGAGAGAGAGAGAAAGAGAGAGAGAGAGTAAGAGGAGAGAGTGACAGAGGGAAGATACGAGGAGAGAGGACAGAGAGAGAGAGAGAGACAGAGAGAGAGCAGAGAGTACAGCAGAGTATAAGGACAGCTAGCATCATTAGACGAAACAGAAGCTAGTTACGTTGGACTAGACAACGTAACACTCTCGATGTTAAAAAGAATCATCACATGCCCTCAGCATGTATTTATCATTGATTTTTTAATAAATTATTATAGAAATAGAGAATGCCCATTTCCTGGAAGAAGGTAAATGTGGTATCAATTAAAATATTAGCAACAAAGACAATAGAGACTAATCACTAAAATACAGACCAGTGTCACTGAACGAGCGTCACTCAAATCAGGCCCGTACGGGAAAGGAATAACAAGGATCAGATTAGTTATACCCACCTCGAGAGAATTACTATGTAAACCAAGCATCAATCATGGCTTATACGCCTCAAAAGACACATGGAAGCAAGACACCCGATGCCTGACAAAACCTTCTGCGTTCCTATATAAGTCGCAAAATCGGTCAGTACAGAGAAGGGTTGGGCATATTGCATATTTGCTACAGAACTGCAGGAGCCTTCGATACAGTACCTCACAAGATATTACTACACAAGCTCCGAGGCAGGCGCGAGTAATCAGAAAGGCACTAACATGGGTAAAGAATTACCTAACTGTGAAGTTATCCCTTTTTGTGGTGAATAGATTACAAGAAACCTCAGTCAGAAAGGACTGAACTAGCATCAAATTGATGCTGAGGGGAGATTATACTTTAATGACTGACCAGGGATGCATAGAGCAGCTGCAGGAGTCTAAATCCTTGGCGCTCCTTATCCACTAGGTCGTAGAGCTTCTAGGGCCTCAGAAGGAGGTCATCAGAGTAGCTCAAATGGTTCTCACAACAAACTTAGAATTGATTTTTGACGTGTATGGCCATGAACGCAGTTCGAATCCAAGTAATCCAGGCAACATAATGCTAATATGACAAATATTGCAAATACTGGTAAAGTCAATACTGGGTACAAAGGTTTGAAGGTATGAACGTAAAGGCACTTATACTTAACACTTAGTTTATTCATAAAACTTACTGCTAACGGTACATGCCAAGAATAATCTGACGTTACGTTAAAGTCGGACGTGTGCTTGACAAGGCTAAACTAGCCGGAACAACTGCTTCCGGTTCGGACCGCTCGCGGTACTGCTGACCCTGGTACACTTAACAATAGAGGGCAACCACTCTTAACGCAATGGCAGCTTGACGAGACTGCGGCAAGTAGCAATAACATACAGTGAAAGACAACGGCCCTCGTTGGTGCCAGAGGTGAGTCTGGGGTCATTATGGGGCAACCAGTGTTGGAGGCGGCCACGACCCTCTCGTTGGTGCCAGAGGTGAGTCTGGGGTCATTGTGGGGCAACCAGTGTTGGAGGCGGCCACGACCCTCTCGTTGGTGCCAGAGGTGAGTCTGGGGTCATTATGGGGCAACCAGTGTTGGAGGCGGCCACGACCCCCTCGTTGGTGCCAGAGGTGAGTCTGGGGTCATTGTGGGGCAACCAGTGTTGGAGGCGGCCACGACCCCCTCGTTGGTGCCAGAGGTGAGTCTGGGGTCATTATGGGGCAACCAGTGTTGGAGGCGGCCACGACCCCCTCGTTGGTGCCAGAGGTGAGTCTGGGGTCATTGTGGGGCAACCAGTGTTGGAGGCGGCCACGACCCTCTCGTTGGTGCCAGAGGTGAGTCTGGGGTCATTGTGGGGCAACCAGTGTGGAGGCGGCCACGACCCTTACGTTGGTGCCAGAGGTGGGTCTGGGGTCATTGTGGGTCAACCAGTGTTGGAGGCGGCCACGACCCTCTCGTTGGTGCCAGAGGTGAGATCCGTAACCAGCGTGGGGGTGACTGATGACTGAATGACAACAACTGACAGACTTGTCACTGAGACGAGTTTCCGTGCAACACTCAATTGATTACGTTACTTTACTCAGTAAATATTGATTACGTTACTTTACTCAGTAAATATGATTACGTTACTTTGTCACCTAGACATGCAATCCAAACAAATGTCAATGGAATCAACAAAGGCTACGAGTAATTAGCAATACGTGAGTAATCGTACCAGGATCTGTCAAGGCTTGACAGCTCACTAAATTCACAAAGAATTTACGTTAATGTTCGGCGTCACTAAGACTTCTTAGCTAACATCGATTAGTCAATACGACTACTAATCACCGGATATTAAATTACTTTAAATTAACACAATGACAACTCAGAATGATTAACACAAGTCACACTAACGTCCCGGGATACTGAACCCGAGTCACACTGACGTCCCGGGATACTGAACCCGAGTCACACTGACGTCCCGGGATACTGAACCCGAGTCACACTGACGTCCTGGGATACTGAACCCGAGTCACACTGACGTATCGAAATAATGAACACAAGTTACACTGACGTCTTAAGATTGACTACACACTGAGTACTGACGCTTCAAGTTAATGAACACAAAGTTGACTGACTTCTCAAGATAGTAGACACGAAGTTACACTGACGTCATGAGATTAACTGAACGCAAGTACACTGATGACACTGAGTCAAAACAACAAGGTAATGAACATATTGTACACACCAATACGGGTCACTGAGACCAGCAACAATACACTAAATCACCGCACACCACACTGACACACTAACATACTGACACACTGACACACTGACACACTGACACACTGACACACTAACACACTGACACACTAACACACTGACACACTGACACACTGACACACTCACGTGTCAATAAATCAATAATATACACAAAGTAAATTAGTCTTACTTGGACTTACAGCATGTCCCCTGGAAATAAAGACAGAACATCATGGACATGGGTTGACACACAGTGATGGTATATATAATGAAACTACACTAACCACAGTAAAATACACACGTCACAAATACAACTAAACGTGTAAGAACTGAATGTGCAAGATAACAATCACACTGAAGATCTGGCTACAGTATTCACACAGAAAAGCTGTAGCAGGTCTTTACCTATCGTGCTTTCTTGGGGAATCGAACTCGGTCTCGTAGGAGAACTAGTGAGAACGAATACCGGACGGCTGAAATAAATTTAAAACAAGGAATTTGCACACAAGGAAGATACAGAGCAATATAGTTTGAGTGCTCACGTTAATTAATACCGGTATGCGTCACTCACAAGCATCAATCACACACACACACACACTAGCACCAGCTGGTGAGTGAAGCACGAGCGAGGGACGACGGAGTGAGGTGGATCTGAGGTGGGACACTACACTCAGAGTAGCAAGTGAGGCAGGGCTGGAGGCGAGGCGCGGCTGGAGGTGGGATAAGCGAGGTTTGGGCGCGATCACTACCCTAATCCAAGGTGGTCGGGGAGATGGCCGCGCGCGCAACACTAAGGGCGAGAATGGCTTGGACGACTCGCCCACCAACACACTGGCAGAATGCGCGCTAACTTTAAACACCGGTTTTATGCACAGGCGTGATATATTGCTGAAGGCTGAATGAAGGCACGCTAGCACACATGTATGTGTATATATGAATATGCTAGCAGTACCCGGCCACGCGTTGCTGTGGCTCAGCAACCTTCCCTGTCCCTTTGACCTCGTCACCATTCTCTATCCCCCCATCCCTTCGTCCCCCCATCCCATACTCCCCCGTCCCCTCGTCCTGCCCCACCATTACCCCCCTCACTTGCCCCGTCGTCCTCCCCACCATCTCTCTTATCCGTCCCCGTCGTCCTCCCACCATTCCCCACTCCACATCCCCTCTTCCTTCCCACTATGCCCCACTCCCTGTCACTTTGTCCTCCCCAACTATTCTCCATTCCCCCATCCCCTCGTCCCAAACTCCCCCGTCCCCTCGTCCTCCCCACCATTCCCCACTCCCTCGTCCGATGCCTTCCCAACTGGTCCGAGGATCCCATCAGAAAATTGGGAACATCAATTGATCTGATGTTCCCATCACTGAAATATAAGAAACACAGATAAAAAATGAAATGAAAATATGAAAAATATAAAAATAAAGTATACTCACAAAATGACCGGTCTGGTAAACAACACAGCTCAATTCGAATGCAATTCACACAAAATAATTAAATCAAATTGAAAATAAATCAAAATCTTTGAAAATTCAATTTATCAATGCAATCAGAAACATTGAAATGGAATTGTAACATATCTTGTATAGCATGTGTGTTGCTCTTACATGCAACAGATGGCGCTGTTTTTCAAGAAAAGCATAGTTTTACCTCTCACAGGAGTGCCTTCTATACATATACTTACGAAATAAACGGTATGGTACAAAACACAGCTCTATTGCAACACAATGTTTCATAAAGTAATTCACTAAAAAATAAAATAAATCGAATTCTATGAAAATAAAATTTATCAATGCAATCGGAAATATTGAAATGGAATTCGTGACATATTTGGTATAGCGTGAATGTTGCCATTATGTGCAACCGATGGCGCTGTTTATTAAAAAACGCATGTTTTTACCTGTCACAGAGATGGCATCCATATATAGTAGATATATAAAAAGACGCGCCTATTCGAATGCAACGTTGTGCTAAAATTTCAAAGCACTTGGTGCAGAACTTTCGGAGATTACAGAGTGTGAGTGTGTTGACCCTTACGTCCAACAGATGGCGCTGTTTTAAAAAAAAACGGCATGTTTTTTTTCCTGCCACAGGTGAGGGATGTATATAGCAGATATATTAAAAGACGCGCCTATTCGAATGCAACGTTGTGTCAAAATTTCAAAGCAATCGGTGAAGAGGTTTCGAAGATTTCCCTCACATGAAAATCACATGAAAAACACAGTTTTTCAGAAAAGCATGTTCTTTTTTGCCATCACAGACGTGACATCTATATGGTATGTGTATAAAAACCTGCTCAGATGCGAATGGAACGTTGTGTGAAAATTTCAAAGCAATCGGTGAAGAACTTTCGGAGATTAGTGATTTTGAACAAACGAACATTTACATTTATTTATATTGATATATATATATGTTGCTAAATATGACCGAAAAAGTAAGATTAATAATTCTAACATGAACTTTCTCAATATTTCTTATGTTTCTTTTTACTGTCGATGGTAATTGAAAATTCAATTCTCCAAAATTCATTTTTATTTCTAGTCTGACGAGACACTTGAATGCGTTTCGTAATAACGTATTACATTTTCAAAGACTTTAGTTTACACACACACAACTGTAACCTGAAAACACAAAACAGAGTTCTACTTATGCTAACATTAAACAGCTTGTCTTATCACCTCACCCAAATGCGAGTATATATGTTGCAACAGTTTTGGATGTGGTGAACAAACTTTTGACCAACACAAGCCAGAATACGGAACAATGGGTATAAATTGGATACATGAGAGGGAAGAATGGAAGTAACTACAGAGGTCCTATTGGCTCATACTTCCTCTTGATGCTTTTATATTGGTACAGAGTCTTGAAGTGGGTAGAACGTAGTTGTGCATAAATTGGCTGTTGATTGCTGGGGTTGACTTCTTGATGTGTAGTGCCTCGCAGATGTCAAGCCGCCTGCTGTCGCTGTATCTATCGATGATTTCTGTATTGTTTGATAAGATTTCTCTGGTGATGGTCTAGTTGTGAGAAGAGATTATTTGTTCCTTAATTGAGCCCTGTTGCTTATGCATTGTTAAACGCCTGGAAAGTATAAGCTTAAACATGTATAAGCAAGTAGATGGGGTCGCCATGGGTTCTCCCCTAGGTGTCTTGTTTGCGAACTTCTACATGGGCACTATCGAGCAAAAGGTCTTAGTCGACATGAACTTGAAACCGGCCATATACTGCAGGTATGTTGACGACATTTTTACACAGGTACCTGATGTCAGACATCTGCAGGAGCTGAAGGAAGCATTCGAGCGGAATTCTATGTTGAGTTTCACTTACGAGATGGAGAAGGCTGGGAAGCTGCCCTTTCTAGATGTAACAGTCATGGAAAGGAGCGGAGGTTTCCACACTGCAATCTACACTAAGGAAACAAACATAGGAATGTGCCTAAATGCCAACAGTGACTGCCCAGATAGGTACAAGAGGAGTGTTGTTAACGCTTATGTCGACCGTGCTCTCAGCCACAGCTCAGAATGGAAGTAAGTCGACGAAGAACTCTGTAGGGTAAGGCAGGTCCTAGTCAACAACGGCTTCTCCAATGGTTTCATTGAAGACATCATAAGAAGGAAGGTGAAACGGCATGCAACCACTGAAGAGTCAACAAACACAACACCTGTACCCCCTATTAGACTATTTTACAGGAACCTCTTTTCCACAGCTCATAAACCGGAGGAAAGGGTCCTGAAAGATATTGTTAATAGAAACGTTATCCCTACAGATAAAAACCAGAAGATAAAACTGACGATTTACTATCAAACCAAAAAAATGGGCATCCTACTCATGAAAAGTTCTCCAGACACAAAGCAGAACGCCTTAAAGGAGACCAACGTCGTCTATGCCTTCAAATGCCCACTTGGAGACTGAAAGTGGCAAAGAACTCAGTATATAGGCAAGACAACAACATCTCTTTCCAGGCGAATAACAATGTATAAGCAACAGGGCTCCATTAAGGAACATATAATCTCTTCTCACAACGAGACCATCACCAGAGAAGTCTTAACAAACAACACAGAAACCATCAATAGATACAGTGACAGCAGGCGGCTTGACATCTGCGAGGCACTACACATCAAGAAGTCAACACCAGCAATCACAGCCAATTAATGCACAACTATATTCTACCCACTTCAAGACCCCGCTCCAATATAGAAGCATCAAGAAATATGGGCCAATAGGCCCTCTGCAGTTACTTCCATTCTTACCTTCAATACCCATTGTTTTGTGTTCTATCCTGTGTTGAAAGTTTTGTTCACCTCATCCAAAACTGTTGTAACATATCACCTCACCCAAAATGCGGGTATAAAATAAAATGAAAGCTGTTTAAATCATAGCATAAGTAGAACTCTGTTTAGTGTTTGCAGGTTATAGTTGTGTGTGTGTAAACTAAAAGTCCTTGAAGATGTAATAAGTTATTACGAAACGCGTTCAAGTGTCGCGTCAGACTAGAAATAAAATTAATTTTGGAGAATTGATTTTTCAATTACCATCAACAGTGAAAAGAAACATAAGAAATATTGAGAAAATTCGTGTTAGAATTATTAATCCTTCTATTCGGTCATATTTATAATAATATATATATATATATATATATATATATATATATATATATATATATATATATATATATATATATATATGCAAGGCCCGATTTGCCTAATAAGCCAAGTTTTCATGAATTGTTTTTCGACTACCTAACCTAACCTAACTTTTTCGGCTACCTAACGTAACCTAACCTATAAAGATAGGTTAGGTTAGTTAGGTTAGGTAGGTTGGTTAGGTTCGGTCATATATCTACGTTAATTTTAACTCCAATAAAAAAAAATTGACCTCATATATAATGAAATGGGTAGCTTTATCATTTCATAAGAAAAAAAAATAGAGAAAATATATTAATTCAGGAAAACTTGGCTTATTAGGCAATCGGGCCTTGCATAGTAGGCTGAGAAGTGCGTTCTGGCTACTAGGTACGACATATATATATATATATATATATATATATATATATATATATATATATATATATATATATATATATATATATCTTATCTTTCCTGTGACTTCTCATTCAGGTATATATTGGGGAATAAGTCTGACTGGGGTAGACTGGTTCTTCAGGCTACCAGGGGTCATAACACTAAGCAACAGAAGACTGGGGTAGACTGGTTCTTCAGGCTACCAGGGGTCATAACACTAAGCAACAGAAGACAGCGAGTCACTGTCAAGTGGCAATAAACTAAACCTGAACTAAGAGAGAGGGCAATAACCAGGGCCAAGATTCAACAGGACCTTCACCCTAGCGTAGAGGACGACCTTCACCCTAGCGTAGAGGACGACCTTCACCCTGGCGTAGAGGACGACCTTCACCCTGGCGTAGATGACCTTCACCCTGGCGTAGAGGACGACCTTCACCCTGGCGTAGAGGACGACCTTCACCCTGGCGTAGAAGACGACCTTCACCCTGGCGTAGAGGACGACCTTCACCCTGGCGTAGAGGACGACCTTTACCCTGGCGTAGAGGACGACCTTCACCCTGGCGTAGAGGACGACCTTCACCCTGGCGTAGAGGACGACCTTCACCCTGGCGTAGAGGACGACCTTCACCCTGGCGTAGAGGACGACCTTTACCCTGGCGTAGAGGACGACCTTCACCCTGGCGTAGAGGACGACCTTCACCCTGGCGTAGAGGACGACCTTCACCCTGGCGTAGAGGACGACCTTTACCCTGGCGTAGAGGACGACCTTCACCCTGGCGTAGAGGACGACCTTCACCCTGGCGTAGAGGACGACCTTCACCCTGGCGTAGAGGGCGACCTTCACCCTGGCGTAGAAGACGACCTTTACCTTGGCGTAGAGGACGACCTTCACCCTGGCGTAGAAGACGACCTCTACCTTGGCGTAGAGGACGACCTTCACCCTGGCGTAGAAGACGACCTCTACCTTGGCGTAGAGGACGACCTTCACCCTGGCGTAGAAGACGACCTTCACCCTGGCGTAGAGGACGACCTTCACCCTGGCGTAGAGGACGACCTTCACCCTAGCGTAGAGGACGACCTTCACCCTGGCGTAGAGGACGACCTTCACCCTAGCGTAGAGGACGACCTTCACCCTGGCGTAGAGGACGACCTTCACCCTGGCGTAGAGGACGACCTCTACCTTGGCTTTAATTATGGTCGCAATCCTGTTTTAGGAGACTTTGAAGTTGAGTGCAGAGTGTTCTGCGTTCAGTGTGTGTGTACTCGCCTAATTATGCTTGCGGAGGTTGAGCTCTGGCTCTTTGGTCCCGCCTCTCAACTTCTAATCAACTGGTGTACAGGTTCCTGAGCCTACTGGGCTCTATCATATCTACATATAAAATTGTGTATGGAGGCAGCCTCCACCACATCACTGCCTAATGCATTCCACCTGCTAACTACTCTGATATTGAAAAACTTCTTTCTAACGTCTCTGTGGCTCATTTGGGTACTGTTTCCACCTGTTTCCCCTTGTTCGTGTACAGCCAGTGTTGAATAGTTTATCCTTGTCTACCCTGTCAATACCCATGAGGATTTTTTAAGTAGTGATCATGTCTCCCCTTACTCTTCTCTCTTCCAGTGCCGTAAGATGCATCTCTCGCAGCCTTTCCTCGTAACTCATGCCTCTTAGTTCTGGGACTGTCTAGTGGCATACCTCCTAACTTTTACCAGCTTCGTCTTGTTCTTGAAATGGTACGGGCTCCATGCTGGGGCCGCATGCTCTGGTCTTACATATGTGGTATACAAGATTCTGAATGATTCCTTACACAGGTTCCTGAACGGTGTTCTGATGTTAGCCAGCCTCACATATGCCGTAGACGACGTTATTCCTTTTATGTGGGCTTCAGGGGACAGGTTTGGTGTGATATCAACCTCTAGATCTTTCTCTCTGTCCGTTCATTAAGTACTACATCTCTCATTCAGTTCCTGGTCTAGCCTTCTCTTTCCGCCGCCTAGTTTCATACTTTGCATTACTTGGGTTGAACTTGAGCAGCCATTTGTTGAACCATTCATTCAATCTGCCCAGGACATCTGTAGCCTCCTACCATCCTCCTCTGTTTCAATCCACCTCATAATTTTTGCGTCATCAGCAAACATTGAGAGAAACGAGTTATACCCTCCGGGAAATCCAATACATACATCAGAAACAGTATAGGTCCAAGGACTGACCCCTGCAGGGACCCACTTGTGACGTCTCTGAGACCTCACCCCTCACAGAGACTCGTTGTCTTCTGTACTAGGTACTCCTTTATCCAATGGAGTACCCTTCCCTTCACTCCAGCCTGCATCTCCAGCTTTTTTAATAGCCTCTTGTGTGGTACTGTATCAATGGCTTTCTGACAATCCAAAAATATGGCAGTCTGCCCACCCTCTCTTTCTTGCCTTATTTTTGTTGCCTGGTCGTAGAATTCAATTAACCCTGTGAGGCAGAACCTGCCATTCCTGAACCCATGTTGATGCTGTGTNGCCAGTTTCCTGTCTCAATGTATTAAGCGTTGTATGCGTATCATCCTGTACTCCTCAGCATGTGACATATGGGTTCACTGGTCTATTTTATTCCAGTCTATGTGTTATGTTTTGAATTTACTTTTGTAGTGATGAGGCTCCACAAGCAGGGCTACTTTGGGTCATTGCCCGTTGTTGTGTTCAGCTTGACGCTCGTGTGGTTGCCTCGAGTCAGTCTATCTTGTTTTGGGGTTACCACTCACTAGTAAGCCAAAGTCAGTAATTTAAATACAGGGGACCTCCATTTACAAATTTAATCCGTTCCCAGAGACAGGTTATAACTTGAAAATTCCTAACTCGAAACGAATTTTCCCATAAGAAAAAATGTAAGTTGAATAAATCCGTTCCACACTCCCAAAAATATTAACTTCAAAATACATTTCATTCATAATACACACATATTTTGTACTGTAGTACTCTATGCACACGTTATAGCTTACCTATATTGATGCCTCTTGGTGTAGGGAAGACAGTGAGGAGGGGGGGGGGGAAGAGAATGGAAGGAGGGGGGGGAAGAGAATGGAAGGAGGGGGGGGGAAGAGAATAGAAGGAGGGGGGGGAAGAGAATGGAAGGAGGGGGGAGGATAGGTGTTACTTTTTGGAAGGGAGTCCCCTTCCATTATAACATCAGGCAGTGATGACTTTTCTGGGGTACACATACACCTACATTTTGCAGGCATACCACTAGGACCTGGTTGTGGCTCACTGCTTGCATGTCTTACTAAGAATCTGTCTAAAGACACTTTTTTTTCTTTACATTTTAACACTTGCCTGTAGTGAGACATCACTGTCATTCAAAAGGTCAATGCAACAGCCTGCTACAGCTTTATCTGGGCGAGCCTTATCAACAAAACTTTGCAGTTCTTCCCATATTTCACACATTTTCTTAACGAGGAAGGGACATCCTCTAATCGCATCTATTTTCTTAGGTTGAACCTTATTACCGACTTTCTTGGGACCCATTGCGTGATATATAATAATTACTCTAATGTTTAAAAACAATTGAAAATAGAAAAACAATATAAATCTTTGCAAAGAATTCAAGCACAATCGTCACTAAGCGAGAAACACTGGTTTCTTGAGATGATTCTTGAGATGATTTCGGGGCTTTTTAGTGTCCCCGCGGCCCGGTCCTTGACCAGGCCTCCACCCCCAGGAAGCAGCCCGTGACAGCTGACTAACACCCAGGTACCTATTTTACTGCTAGGTAACAGGGGCATAGGGTGAATGAAACTCTGCCCATTGTTTCTCGCCGGCGCCTGGGATCGAACCCAGGACCACCGGATCACAAGTCCAGCGTGCTGTCCGCTCGGCCGACCGGCTCCCTCTGGTAAACTGAAGCGCGCCACACACTCAGTCGACCCATACATGTATCAACAAAGTTGCAAGTCGAGGCAAAGGTTGTAAGTCGAGTCGAATTTTCCGACGAAATTTGGGTCGTAATTAAAAAAAATTGTAAGTATGGGCATTCGTAAGTCGAGATTTCACTATTTGAATTTGTATGTCAAAATTTATATAAATACTTAAGCTAAATTTATCTTATGGGGCCGGGTGTTTTTAAAATAGATATATTTTGACCAAAAGTTGAAAAAATCTAGAAAATTTTGTAAAAATCTCATAGCGTCTGGAGTTTAACAATCGGATTTTTTTGGAAAAAAATCTGAAAACTTGATAAAAATTGTTCTTTTGGTCATTGGCAACTATGTTGTGGCCTGAGCCAGGAGGGTGGTGTGAGGGAACCACCAGACGAGAATCGTCGTTCATACAGGGTGGAGCTGTGGTGCAGTATCAAGTCATTTCATCGCATCTTGCGCTGTTCCCACCGTTCCTCTGGTGTTTTACTGCTACCATTTTCATGATGACATACAAAAAACAACAGAGTGAGCGAGCGAGCGAGCAGTAAGAGTGAATACAAGCTAGCCAATTACGGCTGTGAAAGAGGAGGTAGTATCTGGCACTGACATCAATAAACTTTCTAATATTTGTTTTGCAAACCCCAGCTCCCAAATATTATGCACAATATGCAAATAAATTGTGCCATCATAACCCGGGTGCTAATACGTGATACAACAGTACCAATAAAGCGAGTAAAGTGCCAGTATTGAAATAAATGCCATTTTTTTATAATTAATATTTTGTAATATTAATACCTGTATAATAATTAATATTAATAATTAATATTTAATTTGTTATAATTAATAGTATACATAATTTATGTATACAGTATATGTATTTATTCATAGGTAATTATGTGGAATTCATTTTCCTTTTTTTTAAATAATTTATACCATTTTGATCCAAGAGGTACTGACCTAGAACTATTACATATTCAAATACAAATGCCTTGCAATATGTGTAAGTTACAAGAAAATTCACAAAGTAGAACCAAAATTATTGTTGATAACTTCAATATCAATTATGTTTGTAAATTACCAATTGATTCCCATCATTTCCACACATTATTTAAAACTTCCTACAATCTAAAATATATCTCTGCATTTTTCCAATAAACACAACTTTCGGAGTTTAATTTCTAATTGCCCATATTTGGTATGTAATTGGAAGGGTTTATTGAATTTCAAACTTTTAAACAGCAAATTTTAAACAGCAAACTAAACTTGACATTAGTTTTTACTATAGAGAATATGAATATCGTATTATATATTCTGATAGCATACTGAAAAGAAAAGAAATCGGTGTATATTTGTAGTCTGAAATTTGTTGAAAATGAAAAAAATTTATTTTCTTATGTTTTTGTTACGATGTTGAACATTTAGACAAAGGTGGAGTACATATATACCGAGTAGATTAAGAAAATACTAAAAAGAGCACCTGGCCCCGTTCAAGATCATAAATACACTAGGCCAGGTTCATAATAAAAGAGCCAGTACCTAATTGCTGCACTCACATTCATTACCATTTTTATTAATCATTGCTAATGTGGGATGACATTCCAGACTAGTAAAAGCAGCAAACATCTGTCCATGCAACTAACCCTTTATCACCTTTCTAAAAGTTTAGCACAAGACAGGCCAGTCTTGAAATCATCCACAACAGCTAAACTGTCCCTTTTGTATTTATTTATTTATTTATTCATTAACTTAATTTTTTTATAACAAGGGTAATATCCCACAAAGTTCATGCCATACTGTATTTCACTATTTCACACAATTCGATGAAAAGACCATGAAAAAGTGTGTTTATATGTGGAAATATTTTTTTAAGCATTTCACTTAGCACTACTCTAAATTCATCCTGTCCCCCAGACCATTCCCTATGCAAGTTTTGGTGAGGCTAGCCCCAAGCATCACCCATCACTCTACTACTGGGAGCTGGTAGCTCCGGTGGTGAAACACATCATTCACATAGTGCTACATAGTGTACTGTTCAATCTGTCACCTGGCTCAAGTCCCAGTTAATATTCAGTGAAGTATTGGGTAATGTTTGACTTTGTTCTGCAGAGCCCAATTGCCTTCTATTAGTATTATTACTTACACACGTGTTTACTTGCCTGTTAGCCAGAGTACACTCTGCACAACATTTCACCTCAAGCTGCATGTGTTAAGGATTACCATCATAAGTGCCCTTTTGTGCTGCCTCTGCTTTAAGGCTGCCTTCCCAGCTGGATTTGGGAGAACATTCCTGGGTATCGCCCTCTAGGGAAAGGTGCCTTATCCAAAATAGTGCATGGGTCTATGAATCCTCTGAGAAGCTTTGAGGTTGGAGGTGATCAGGGTCATCTTTGCTTGAGGGTGGGCCAATGGTTCTATATGTACATATTTACAATGGCAAAGTTACACTCTTCCTAACTACCTTAGCCTCTTATGGATGGCTTTGACATTTGTTTATTGGTGAGCAGCCTCAGCACCTAATGTCCCTATTTGGGTTTTACTTCAGGGCCTGACCCCATGTAAACTCTGGAGTAGACCTACCCACCTGCTCTCACTGGATAGGAGCTTGAAGAATATACAGGCAGTCCTCCAACTATGAACAGGTTACATTCTGAAAACATGTTCATGTAGCAATTGTTTAGAATGACAAATGAGATTTCCCATAGGTGGAGTGCTATAAATGGAGGATGCATTCCTGAACCACTAAAAATTCTCAAAACCAAAAATTAAGGGACATAAAAGCATATTATTTATCTCGAAAGACGAAAGTCATCCTGCTTTTCAAAGTTAGCCATTTTTCAAGAGTGAGAAGAGCTATTTTCATGAATAAATTAATTAAAATATATGTGTATACTGTTTTAGGAGTTAGCCATTTGTAATTATCAAATGAGTAAACACCTCTTCCATCACCAACCCATGGACCCCATCCCACTAACAGGGTAAACACAATCTGGTCTTGCTAAAATCACAAGAGTTTGTGGGTCACTGAGAACTTGAGAGCCACTCTTAACATTGCTTTCTTACCAGAAACATTACTCCTACAAAGACTCCTGACATCTACCTGCTCCCAACGCATCCACACATTCCACACTCCCCACACCATCACACCCCCTTCATCCAACTCCCAACACACCCCCCCTACTCCAAACACCATCGTAACAATCTATTTGTAACACTAACTCTCTTGTATACAATTGTGATATAATGTACTGTATTTCCTTATAAAATCACGGTTAGTCGGATGGTCCTGGCAGTAGTCGGATTTGTTCTTGACTCGCAATTAAGAATTCCAAGTTCAAATCCTGGGCAGGACAGAAATGATTGTGCACATTTCCTTTCACCTAATGGATCTGTTCATCAAGCAGCAAATAGGTATTAGGAGTTAGTATACTTCTTGTGGGGGTGCATCCTTGAGAGGTGGGTTAGTAATTCGACCTTGGGAGAATCTCTATATATGCCCTGGCTGCATGTCCTCAACAATGAATTATTTATTATTATTTGAAATACTGTTTCTATTTACAGCTGAGTGTAAGCTGGTAATACTGACTCTTATTCCTGTTAGGCCTGTGGCCAATGGTAAGTAATTTACACATGGAAAACATCATCAGACACCACACTTTACCTTAAGACCATGGGCTTCACAAGTTGATAAGACTGCCGGAGCCTATCAAGTCCCAGACCGTCACAGACACTACCACCTATTACACCCCGAGCTACATTAAAATCTTCATTCAAACCTCATGTTTCACCCCCAATCCTTGACTCAAGTCCATTCCATCCAGCAGTCGACCCCACAGACGCATTCATGAATTTTAACATGCTGACATTAAAAACTAATTTTCTCAAATATAAATTAATATTATAATATATTAGCATATTATGCATATGTAGGCATAGGTTAAGTTAGGTTAGTTTAGGGTCTGTTGGCAATTATTTGTAATATGTGGGTGAAGTATTTATAGCGTTGTGGTTCGAACAAAATTCGTCAGTGAAGCACTTGTTCCGGAAGTGTTCGAACATCAGCAGTTGTGAGTCATGAATAAACCGTTTTCATTCATAAACAGGGGGTTTGGCGGGTGCATGGAGTCTTTGTTTGGAAGATGGGCTGCATGTTTATACATGGTATCCGCAGGCTGGTAAGGCTGCTGACAGCTTGTAATTGATCAGCAACTTTAAAAATGGCTAGCTTGAGTTTGAGGAGATTGTAGTCTACTCCCATTAGGTTTCAGATAAAACATCCCGCTCGGCATCTGCTCTGGGGAGGGCTTCCTACCTTGTGTAGCTAACTGGGATCAATGGACCCCGCAACCCGGTCTCCGACCAGGCCTCCCAGTTGGTTGTCTGGTCAACCAGGCTATTGGACGTGGCTGCTTGCAGCCCGACATGAATCGCAGCCTGGTTGATCAGGTATTCTTCAGAGGTGTTTGTAGAGTTCTTTCTTAAAGACTGCGAGAGGCCGGCCAGTTATGCCCCTTATGTAGTGGGAGTGTGTTGAAAAGTCTTTGGCCTTTGATGTCGGAGTTCTCTCTCAAGAGTACCTATTGCACCAATGCTTTCCAAATATTGCACATCCTGCCATGCCTACTGGTCTCGGGTGGTGTTATTTCTGTGTTCAGATTTGGAACCAGTCCCTTTAATATCTTCTACATGTAGATTATTATGTATCTCTCTTGCCTGCGCTCTAAAGAATACAGATTTAGAACTTTAAATCAGTCCCAATAATCAAGATGACTTATAGGAATAGATTCTAGCGATAAAGGATCTATGCACACACTCTAGGTCAGCAATTTCTCCGGTTCTGAATGGAGCTGTTAGTGTGCGACATTATTCCACCCCTAGTGTAATTTCTTAGTGGTACAATATATGCTTTCTACACATTTCTAGTGCTACAGTGCCTATTTTCTCGAAGCATTGGTTTAAATTTGCATTATGTACTTATTCTTCCCAGCATTGTTCTGCAAGGTCTTGGTTTATTCTGATTTGAGATTGGCTGCACAGGTCTACCATTAGGTAACGGGTTCTCTCTTGCTGCTGGACAACCGGCCGTGGTAAAGCTTCTCTTGATAATAGTCGTTAACCTCGCCGTGTCTTGCATGGCAATCCTCTGGTCTTTTGGCAGAGAAGGCCATGCTGTCCATACCTGTCTGGCCATTGCCTGTGCCGCAAATACACTCTATACAGTGGTACCTCGGTATGCGAGGAGTCCCTGTATGGCGTGTTTTTCGGAAGACGAGCAGGATTTCCTCGAAATTATGTCTCGGAAGGCGAGGGTATACCTCGGGACGCGAGTTGGTTGATACGCGTAGGCCGACCTAGGCGCGTGGTCGATCGCGCGATCGTCTCCCCTCTGCCCCTCAGTTACCATTGTCTCGTGCCCAGTGACTATACCCACATCAATTCTTCACCTGGATTTTCAGTGTGTGTTGTTGGATTTTTTGGTCATTTTACTATACAGTTTGGTTATATATATTCACCATGGGTCTCCAAGAAAGCCCATTGATAAGGTTCAACCTAAGAAATAGCTGTGAGTAGATGGCATTAGTAGAGGATGTCCCTCCTGATTAAGAAAATGTGTGAAGTATGGGAGAACTGCAAAGTTTTGTTGAAAAAACTCACCCAGATAAAGCTGTAGCAGGCCTTGCATGACCTTTTAAATGATAATGTGATGTCTTACTACAGACAGTGTTAAAATGTAGGGAAAAACAAGTGTCTTTACAGAAATTCTTAGTAAGACAAGCAAGTCCTAGTGGTATGCAGGCAAAATGTGGCCAGTGTGTGCACTACCAGGAAGTCCTCACTGCCTGATGTGATAATGGAAAGGGACTCCCTTCCAAACAGTAACTCCTCTCCTCCCCCCCCCTCCTCACATTTCCATACGCCTACACATTCAAGAGCAAGGTAAGTAATAACTTGAACATAGTTTTGTAGGTTATTTAGTGAATTAGGTAAAAAATTTATTTGATATGTTTTTGGGGTAGTCTAGGAACGGATTAATTCATTTCCCATTATTTCTTATGGGGAAATTAGCTTCAGATACGAGTTTTTCGGAATAAGAGCTGTCTCCAGGACGAATTAAACTCTAAACTGAGGTACCACTGTATTTGATGTGGATCGGGGCAGCAAGGCGGAGAGCCACAGCAATTCGGAGGGCCTGCGGTGTGAGACGAGTGTCAGTTGCTGACATTGGCGTTGCTAATAGGAAGTCTCCCTGCATGGGGAGCTGCTACAACTCTAAGTCGGGAGTTCATGTGGTGGTTGTTGCAGCTTCTTGGTCGGCAATGGGGATCCCAGCTGGATTGCTTATGGCTTCAGAAAGCAGTGGTTGAGGGTGCTGGCCCTGCAAGAGACCCCATTTGGTGGTGCAGTCTGTAAAGCTGGGATCGTGTACTCCTGCCCGTTGAATTAAGTGCTCAGGTAGGATTTCCTTCACCAAGTTGTCAGATGCCACTGAAGAAGAAAGGAACGCTGGTACAGCAATTTGTGTTGGCTGTGCACACGCCGAGTGCCCCCCACCCTCTAATACAGATCTATTTGAGGGGGGTGGGGTCCCTGCTGCCACTTTGTAGATTGGACTATGTTAGCCTTTTTCCACACATCTGCTAGGATTGTACACAGGGATGCCTGAAAATATAGTTGAAGTGGAATGCTGACCTCAAATGCGCATTCTCTAAAACCCATAGTGAAACTCATTTGGACCAACTGCTTTGTTCTCACTTAGCTCATTGAGCATTTTTTCCACTTCATCTCTAGACACCTCTATGTGCTCTATTGTTCTCTGGAATTGTTATTTTTTTTTATTAACTACTGTACAGTATTATCCAGCCAGTTACCACATATTAAATAAACAAATTCTATTTGTTACTTTTCTCATGAATTTGAAACTTAGTACAGTATTTCAAAGATAGTAATTTATATATAAAACTAATTTCCATTAAATAATTTACCACAGTCAGTCATTTATTGTAATATGCCTTTGTGTCTGGT
>WNGS01004374.1:16328972-16351472 GCA_020271785.1 Procambarus virginalis
AAAAAAAAAAAAGTACCTTTCAGAATGTATCAATATTCTTCTTGGCAATATCCACCATAATTGGTATAAAAAATCCATAAGAAACTAGTAATGGCTGCATCATTTAATATGATTAATTATGAACAAACAATTTTGGTCACCTACCGTGTGAATGAAGTTAAGAATAACCTGTTATTTAATTGGCTTTTTTTTTTTACTTCAAATATCTTATTTCAATTTAAATATTCCATGACATTTCTGGACTTTACTCACATTCTGCTGTTTGTAATTCAACTTCCTGTCTTTTGCACACGTTTACATTTCAGCTAATAATGTATATCACAACATGGTTAATGCAGCAAAGATCAGTAAAGGACACCACTCGTCAGATAATGCATATTAACATCTCTGACCAATTTGCTCTGCTTTTCACTTTCAATCAAATGTTATTCCATTTTCTAAAGTGAAACGTCTTTTACAAATGTATTACATTCGACAAGGGTTTTTAACAGACAATAAGTTCAACCAAACAAGAAAAAAGGTTTAGGAAATCAGTTAATACTAAATTTTGTTGCAATAAATGGAAAAACAAACCAAAACACATCAACCCCTTATAAGCAGTGTTAATTCTACACTAGCTGAAGGCAAACAGCATGCTAAACCACAGACTTGAGTTAGTGTGAGGGCATCAATACAATGAGTAATGAAGGGTCTGGGATGTACCACTTGCCGCCACCACCACCACTCAACCATTTACAATTCTCCCAACAACCTTCCACTGCATTGGAGGCAAAAATATTAACTATGGAAGATGAATTGCTTCAGTAAGCAAGACAAAAGCATGTAAAAGGTTCTCTTGTAAAACAAAATTTAATTTTTTTCTTTTTATTAAGAAAACACTATCTGCAAACAAGTAGTACAGAAAGGTTTTACTATTCCAGTAGCTAGTTTTCACTCAGCTGGAAAAGTGTCAGGTGATTACAAGCGTCATAATCAATGAATATTTATATCATCTTTGACAGCTGCAAGCGTCCTTAAGTAATTCCATATTTCTGCACAGCATGCCAAGCCTGGATAACCGCTACCAAAAATGCAGTCTTAAATAACTGCATAGCTGCATCATGACTATCTTGGCCAGTCAACAATTATCCACTTTCTAGCTTTCATTAACTCAAAAATTGTAATACTGCATTGCTTTGGTAAAAATCAAATATATTACAAGCTTTATTGGAAAAAAAGTTTTCCTAAGACTGTTGCAGGGTACAAAACTACTTAGTGTTTAAAAGCTGAATACAGTAGAATACTTCAAAAATAAAAAACTTTCAATTTTGAATAGTGACTAGATGCAAATGGAATGTAAAAGAATAAGTCCAATGCAATATACTCCAAATGTTCTGTGCCCAGCAACTCCTATACCGATTCTTACATTGTGACCAACCTAATAACACACCAATGCAATACTCCAGGCATCCAGAAGTGGCATCTGCAAATTTAGGTCTTTGACACACAAGTCTACACTTCAGTCAAATCAGGAAATGCTTAACCATACATGTGTCATGTTCCTACTCTTCTTGACCTCACAAATGTTGTGTATGCTTATCTTTCTTTCCTTGTCGGTAGTCTCATCCTGTGATGGACAGTGTGTTGACTACATATCCTAGTCAATCCAGCAATATCGTCAATTAACAAAGAACAATAATGCAGTCAACTTTTTCTATGTTCTTTAGTAAATGTATGGAGAACAGAGGTCACAATGAATATCTCTGGTTTTCTTATATAAACAGATTGTCTTTAACTCCTACTTCACTCAAAATTACTAGTCCTGCAGAAATACACCTCCCCAAATTTATCAAAGTTTAAGGCCTTTGTTATTTAATCACACGTACAATAATTTAACCGAATTAGAGAAAAAATAATAAGATTATAACAACCATCATGAACTGTATTATATACTGTATATGTAAAACAGTACCTCAAAATTGTTAAAAAGAGGTGCATTCTGGTAAATATCCATTAGATGAACAAAGAAATCAATAAGAACCCTTATTTTATCTGCACACAATTTTCTAGCTGGATTTTATCTTTCTGCTATAAATGAACATGAAGAAATATGTTATTTGGATATAATATTAAAATGCAACTTCTACTCGAGAGACATGACAAGATGCTCGATAGTGTCTCCTCACATCTTAAATGTGATAATGCCTTATTTTGGGCAGCTTCACAAGCTATTTTTGATAACAGACTACTGAATGTGTATTATCTGGTATTGAATTCTCTTAATTATTCAGTATCAAGTATTCAAACACGAGAATGTCTAAGCCAAAATTGGTGATAACACGACATGTACGTTACCTAACATACAAGTAAGTATTCTAAACCTCCTTGAGTTTTCAACATATAAGAGAACATTTGAGAAATATGCAAGTATAACTTGACAACCATTCACAAGAATGCACAAATGATACAAACTTGCATGAGGGCAATATTATACAAAAGGCTCTAAATGCGCTGAAGAAACAAATGCAATTACAATAAAAATAATGCAAACTAATAAATTCATAACTATCCATACCTTTTAGATAAACAATATGTAACCTTCATATATATGTACTAAACTTATAATAAATACTTTTTTACAGTTTTTGAGAAAAACAAAAACAATGAAATGCTTTTGACCTTAAATGGTGTATTGATAATGTAATTAAAGTTGTTTATGAAATATAAATTTTGACTAACTGAAGGTGTTGGGAGGTGGAGAATCTACATGGTGGTGGTGTCCAACTACCAACACTGCCCTTGCACACATATCCAGTAATATGTAGTGACTCAATGGATCAAATCAATCATAACCACCTTTGATACATCCTACCCATGACCTACCAAGCGAGATGTACATGACGCTCAGTTAAAAAAGCAGCCCCAACCTTCCACAAATTATTCATGCAAGGCCAATTGGGAGGAAAATACAAGGTGGGTGTCCAATTTACATCCATAAGCACTTAACTGCAAAACTACTTGTGGTCAAAACCATGGCACACAGCTTATGACCCAAATCACTTGTGACCTACATCTCAACAAACTACTACGTAAAGAGAACCAAATAAAAATATAATTTAGATAGGGTTCTGCAACACCTACTGCATTTCTATGTCAAACAAATCATCACTCAAACAATGTTTGAGTTATGACATACCCTATTCTGATTATAGTATTTTAACAGCATTTTTGTGACAACATCTTTGGCTTTAATGTAAACTGGTCTTTACTGTACATGCTGTAGAATCCTATTTCTCCGAATCCCAATTTAATTTACACATAGCAGTGAAGATAACAGAAGGTTGACATAAGAGAAAAAAGGGAAATGAACAAGAAACAAAATTCTGGAAGATCTTAGTTCCACACTGCAAACGAAAACCAACTTAGAAAAGTGCCATACGGGACCAATGCACACTTACCCCAGAGATAACAAATGCTATCTTGATTCTTTAACAAATAAATTTACTTTGATGCACTTCAATTTCACATGTTATACATATACAGACCATTAAGCATGAATTATGGGTAAGTGGGCAGCAGCAGTTAAGAAATTAATGAACAAGACTTTGTTCAGATCATTCCCAGAGTGAAAACGAACAGTCAAGGTTAGAGTGGAACCACATTATTGTGGTTCACTGCAATTTATTTAATGCATAAAAATGGTATCAAATGCAATACTGTCCTCACATTATGGTATTCCAAATAGAATGTTTACATTTAAAATATATATACCTTGGCATAATTCCAAACAAAACTAGTAATTCAAAATGTTTGAACACCATTTTTTTTGTTCTTGATTTTTGGAAACTTCAGATTTCCCATTAATAGCAAAATTAAATGTATTATAAATTAAACTGGCTGAATACCACCATGCAGGAACTACAATTATGTGGGTACCAAGTATGACTATAAATGTAAGCAGCATCATTTTCTATAGGGTATCATTATATGTAGTTTGTTACCGAGATTAATTCTTACTGTTACAGATCAGCAAAGGGTCAAGCTTGAAGCTAAACAACTGCAGTTGTTTAGTTACTTTAATTGCCAAATGAACAAGAGAACATCTATAAATACGATAAAAGTTTGCAGTCCCACTTGTGATAGTATGACTGCCATTTCAATGTAATACTTCAAGAGCTGAACACAGTACGTGAGAAAGAAATACTGTACTGAAGAACTGTGGGTATCTGCCATATCAAAATAAAATTCAAAAAAATAATTATATTAGGTAAGTTAAGCTGAACAGCTCATACAATTAATTTATTGACGTGCCAAGTCTGTATTATGTTATTAAGCTACAACAATGAATAAACGTGGAGTTATTGGACTTAAAAGACAAGAGCACTAGTAAGTACTGAACAATGACATGTTTGTGAGGGGGTACTGGCTATGTAGTAAGGACTTTTGATGTATGGGATATACTCATGGAGACATCATCGAGGAATTTCAGGGTTAAAAAATATCAACAGGTTGAAGAACTTAAAGAAATTATCATGATCAAATTTTGGAGAGAAAAAATTGAGTTAGTCATGCTTACAGCCTCTCCATTATACTGAACACACATGGCTACACAGCTGTGAACATGTTCAACAAGTATGTACTATGGATTTCAACAAATGACAGCTCTGAAAGGAAACACAAGCGTAGAATTGACAACATAATGCCTCAAATGACTGAAGTCTACTTAATTTAGTTGCTTTGAAATGATGGCTTTCTAACATGAGATGGAGTAATTCCATATATTTTATTAATTTTATGCTTAACTTTAAATATTATCTGTAAATCATTATTGTATATATTACCTCGAACAAAACACTGTTACAAAAAGACGTTTGGCTCGTCCTTCTGAATCGGTATCGGGTTCTACAGCTTTACGTTAGCGCAAAAATTATGCCCTTTAATATCATTCGACAGCTATAGAAACAATGTATCTAAGCATGACTGGTTACACATAGATAAAATCTCCATGAATATGAGCACAAGTTTTCCCAAAAGTACCATTCACAAACATCATCTCATATTGGAAATATACCACTTTAAAACGTGATATCTTATTCTGACTTTCTACGATAACTTTAATTTTCAAATGCCAAGTACTGGGTTAGATCTCTACTCAAATAACTACTGTATTTCAGTTTCATTATATAATGTGTAAAATGCTACACAAAATCCACTTTTTAAACAATGTAATGCTACATTTACTTCCAATTCTGTCTTGGATGTTAAGTTTCACTTAAGACAAGAGGAAGAGTGATGTTAAAAAAATCTTCCACACCAAAAGATGCATGAAAATTAACAAGATTCTTATAATAATACCTCAAATTATTTGGAATGTAGGGGCCGATTTTTAGAAAATAATAATCGTAATTCATCACACGAGTTAATTTAGTTCCATGAAAAAGTATTGTATATAAACAAAAATATTGGCTAATAGGATATAATTTATCAAATATAAAATTCAAATAAAGGTAATTGCAACAAAATCAATAATTAGAGGAAGTCAACTGTATCAATATATTAACTTCTACTTTATCATGTATAATGGTGACTATTCAAACATCTTAGGGCATATGAGGCTATAGTTAAGTCAGGATAAGAATGCAATTCTCAATATATCATATCGCATTGTAGGCAAGTTTCCTTATAAAACTCTACCACTATTGCAGTCATTTTGCTTGAAAGGATCTTCTGAATGCTGCATTTAATTGAATGCAAAACATGCCAAAAGCAGAGATTACAAATTTGGAAGATTAGTTCAAACAAAATATGCACCTACTGGTAAATTTTCACCACTTGTTAAATAATAGCCATATCAGAGTATAACTGTTGATTAACTTTTGTTCACTAATAACACATGCATTCTGTAGGAGGACCAAAGAAACTCAAGAGAAAATACTGCAGCATGCATACAGCAAGTTGACTACAAACAGCAGATGTGGCAAGTAACTCGTGTGTCCAATAATGTCCACAGCATCAAGAATTACCAATAAATTTGGTAATATTGGTGTATGTCTAGATTTATATATGGGGCTTTCATAGACCCCATAACCTAAGAAATGTGGAGAGCTGCCAAAGCTGTGTTGAGGCTGCAGACTTGACTCCACACAGCCTGTAAACGCTTCCACAAGAAATTGCGTGACTTTTTCCCTTGGTATTGCTAATTAGATGTTAATTTGGCAAGGAAACATTATTTGTTTAGGCAATGGAATTATAATCCACATTATGACTTAGTCATTAAATTATTCCTCAATTCTTGGCTACAAATATCATGCCAATTTATCCAGTTCATACATTGTAAATTTCAATGCTGTACTTGAGCCTTATTATGAGCCAATTAATTTTTTTTTTACCAGTGCTATATAACTCTCATAGTCTTTGAATAAAAACCAATCAAGGTTACATTTTTGTACAAAAGATATTTTAACCTGCCTTCCAACAGGTTAGTTTAACCAGGCCATGACATATATAAGAATTAAAGTACAATAAATGTCTTTCTTGTATTACTCAAAGAGCCACAATAGGTTCAATTCCAAGTCATGGAAAATAACTCCAATTCTGAGTGTTCATGGGTCATTAAACCACAAATTCCTCAATAAATGTTTGTCTAGTACAGTTAAAGTCACATATAAAAAGGTCAAATACGATGACATTGGCTATTTTTTATCTCTTCGCCCTCCCCTGTCAGCACTGCCCCCTCTGTGGTTCCTGTGGTCAGGTGGGGGCCTTGAGTAGTCCCCTCTACCCTCTTGACCTACTCTGTTTTCATGATTTCCTCTGCCCTCGTGGCCACCCCTGCTCTCGTGGCCTCCCCTGCTCTCGTGGCCACCTCTGCCCTCGTGGCCTCCCCTGCTCTCGTGGCCTCCCCTGCCCTCGTGGCCTCCCCTGCCCTCGTGGCCTCCCACCCCTGCCCTCGTGGCCACCCCTGCCCTCGTGGCCACCCCTGCCCTCGTGGCCACCCTGCCCTCGTGGCCACCCCTGCCCTCGTGGCCACCCCTGCCCTCGTGGCCACCCCTGCCCTCGTGGCCACCCCTGCCCTCGTGGCCACCTCTGCCCTCGTGGCCACCTCTGCCCTCGTGGCCACCTCTGCCCTCGTCAACCTCCCCTCCCTTCATGACCTCGACCTGGACCCCCTCCTCTCCCAGGACCACCCCGTTTTTCAGCATTGGATATATAATCACTGAGCGTATTACCAGTTCCTGAACGGTCGTTATTGTAGCGGTCACCACCTCTGCCACCACCTCTTCCACGACCTCCTCGAGGGCCGCCTCTTCCCCGTCCACGGCTTCCCATCTCCATGTCACTGTTGTAACCACTGCAAGAAAGGAAAAATACATTTGTACAATAAAATAAAACACAATGAAATAATTTAAGATGACCACACTTTTCTAAGCTAGAATAGTTCTAAGCATAAAGTATTCTAACCTCATAACTCTCCATATCTTGAGAAAATCAGTATGAACCAAAAGATTTTGAACCAGCACACTAGGTACTCCCAAGCACACAGATCTAGACCACTTCACAATGACATGGTAGAAGCAATGCAACCTGGGATTCAACCGAATCCTCTTGGGGTCCTGAGGTTTCCACTGAAGTCCAGAAAAAGGATTCTCACCACAAGATATAATGAAAGGTTTTTTTGGCAGGTTAGAGATAACTGAGGATATGCTAAAGAAGCATGAAGAAAAAGTACTTGAATTAGAAGAAAATGGAGCTCTCAGGAGTGAGTTTTGCACTTTAAAAGGAGGTACACTTCAGCATGGTAAGAAAATTACTGCATTAAAAGACAAGGTAAAGATTCAGGAGGAATAAATTAAGGAATTAGTGAAAGACAATGAGGTATGGAAAGTAAAGAATGTTGAATTTGAAGAAATAAACAAGAAAGTAGACTCGTATGGTGAACAACTCCAAGGAACCCTGAAGGCTAACATGGAGTTAGGCAAGGATATGTAAAAAAAAACTTCACTGGCAACTCACATAGGAGGAGGTTAATAAAACACTAGAAAAGTACAAAGAAGGAATAAAAGACGAATGCACAAGTTATAGGTCCCCGGTAGGCCTATAACTCCATCGATTGACTGTTGCCACGGTCTAATATATGCACATCAGCCCGGTATAGCTCCTGGGAGCTGAAGGGGCTCTCTACAGAAATGGCAGTCGAGAGGAACCTCTAAATTATAGACCCTTATCATTAACAAGCGTGGTAGTCAAAACACTAGAAACAAAGTCAAATGGGTTACACATCTAGAGCGTAATGACATAATAACAGACAGTATGGTTTTCGAACAAGAAGATCCTGTGAAACAAATCTACTTAGTTTTTATGATAGAGCCACAGAGATACTACAGGAAAGAGGTGGTTGGGTTGACTAGCTAGATCTAAAAAAAAAAAGTTTCTGACAGTCCCACACAAGAGGGTGACAGGGAGACTTCTGAAATAGATGAAACCTTTTCTAACTGATAGACAGATGAGAGCAGTAATCAGAGACAACGTATCTGATTACTGCTTATATGAACATTGCGGATGATGCCAAGATGCTGGAGAAGATAGAAGACGCAGACCATTGTTATGCCCTTCAAATCGATCTAGATAAAACTAAGTGCTTGGAGCATCAAGTGGAATTCAATGTGAGTAAATGCCATGTTATAGAATGTGGAATTGGAGAAAATAAACCACACACAACTTATAAATTATGTGGAACGGAATTACAGATCTCAAGTAAAGAACGAGATCTAGAGGTGGTTTTGGAAAGTAATGTCGCCAAAAGAACACACAAAGAACATTGTGAGAGGAGCATATGAGTCACTTTCCAACTTCAGACTTGCTTTTAATTGTAATGATGGTGAAATACTAAAACTGTTCATGACTTGTGAGACCAAAATTGAAATTGGCAGCAGTTGTATAATGCCAAATCTCAAATAGCACACAAATAAACTGAGAAAGGTGCAACAGCATGCTACAAAATGGCTTCCGGAACTGAAACCAAGAGTTACGAGTCGAGACTATGAGGCGTTAAACATGCCAAAACTAGAAGATGGAAGAAAAAGATGTGATATGATTACCACTTACAAAATGCTAACAGGAATCAACCAAATTGACAGGAATTCCTGAAACCAGCAACTTCAAGAACAAGAGGACACCGATTCAAGGTAAGGAAACAAAGGCGCCGAAAAAATTTTGGAAAGTTTTCTTTTGCAAACAGAGTGGTAGACAGTTGGAACAAGCTAAGTGAGGTGGGTGGAGGAGGCCAAAACCGTCAGTTTCAAAGTGACGGTATGACAAAGAGTACTGGGAAGACGGGACACCACGAGTGTAGTTCATCCTGTAAATACACTTGAGTACAGTAATTACCTATCAACCGAGATATCTCGGTATGCACAGTGCAGTGGTTAAAGATTTCAAGATGCAAAGATGACCAAAGGTAACATTTTTAGACAAAATTTCTTGTGGCTACCCATCCACAAAAGTATCTGCAAGGAGTTAAGTATAACAGCACTAAGAAAACTGAACCTTTATCTTACAGTTACTACATATTAGCTTGAAAATCTGTATCAGATATTCTTTAAAAATATGGAGGAACACTCACCGGTCATTTCTCCTCATTGGATAACCCTGACTATTTCCTAAGCTGTTTGTTGTATGCATATTTCTTAATTTTTGATCAATTTCAAGCTTTTCTTGTCTTAATTGTTCAACTTCCTGCAAAATAGAAAACGTAAAAGAATTAGATACATTTAAGTTGTAATTCTGAAACATGGGTGCTGGAAAGACAAGTCGGTGGCAAAAATATGAAAATAAGGAATGTTTAGAGATAAGGAGACTGCTTAGAGGAAAATTAATGTGCTGAAAATAAGTTTTGGGAAATAGGTATATGCTGGTTTTGGAAACAATGTATACTTAACTAAGGCTTTGACCAGGATTCAAGCTTGAGGATAAGAAGGGGGTCCATCCATAATTATAATGAATAAATATTTTTTAAATAATATTTTAGTATTACAATATTATATATTTTTAAAATAATATTGGCAGAAATTCGACAAAGGATAGCGACGGTACTTAACATCTCGAATGGTATAGATATTGAACATAAAAAACCTGAAAACTGAAGTAGATATATGCCATACATCCACACTGACATTAATATGAACTGTCTAGATTGAAGCAGATCAAGAGAGGTAGACTTCCCATGCCATTATCTCTTGGAATACAAACAAATTGGCTTTAACACTCCCCCATAGTCACTGATAGGTAAGCACCAAAAGGTAGGTATGTGCCTCTGTAATCCTTTACACCACTGCCCACAGGATGGGTATGGGGTGCATAATAAAGAAATTGATTGGTATGTGTTTAAAAAATTCTTATGCTTTTTCCCTCCACATATTCCTCTACATTTGTTGTTGTATAGCAAGTAGGCAGGCATTCTCAGTCAAGAAAGAGGGACAGATTTGATGTAACAAAGGTTTTCAGAATAGGTGGTTACAAGTGAAAAATCCAACGAATAAAGATAGTATTCATGAATGAGGATGCCAAAGAGGTAATCCTATTCAAGGAGAGTACATTTCTGCATTTAACTGGATAAAGAAATATTTTGTCTGCAAAAGAACACAAGGAAGGAAAGAGTCAAGGCAGAATCAAGAAAAGGTGAAAGGGTTCACTGAAAAGAGAAATGTACTCAAGCCTCGGTATTTCACTTATTTCTTTTTTGTCATCTGTGAAAGTCCCATCATCCTTGCATAAGGTCCCATTATCACTACATTTTCAGCAGAATCAGATATTATTAAAAAAAAACTATTATAATTAACAACTGGAAATGTACATGTCATGAGTGCAGCATTTGCTGGTAATCAGCTACATGCTCACACCTCAGCAAAATTTATCTACAAAGATTTTGACACCAAATTTATATTTATAATTCAACAAATAAATGAGAAAACATGAAATAGACTGCAAAAAATAAAAAAAATTACCATTGCCGAGTGGCCAGTAAGCAGATTTGGGGAGCCCAGAATGTTTATGCTTCAGAATGTGCATAGTGGCCAGACTGGCAGTGGTAAATAAGCTACAAATAATAAAAATGACATAAATAAGAACTTACTTTTAGATGAGCTAAATGATATTCAAGTAGAATGGAAGCATTGGCAATGGCCTCAACTGTGCCAACGAAGACAAACGGAACTTGTCCTTCGGTGCGGGGTGTTGTGGGCTCTGGTTCATTATCCCTTCAATTTTCACCCGCACTACACCAGACTTGTCAACCATTTCTTGTATAACACGGCCATTCTTACCAATTACTTTTCCTACTAGGATCCGTGGCACTTGCACAGACTCTTCACTATATTCTAACATACATCTTGCCTTTTTTACTGCTTCTTCAGTCTAGAAAGAATAGGCACAACTGTGGCTAAGCAAAATAAATACATCAGCAAAACAATAAATAATTTAATAATTATTTTAACAAGGATGCTTTCATGGAAAAATAAAGGAATACTCATCACATTTAAAAACTTCACCCCCTGTCATATTTACTGTCATTACAAATGTCAGCTTTAATTTGAAGGAATCCTTAATGCCATTAGTATTGCCAAAACATTTCATAGAAGCATTAATGCTCCTGTATTTAAAGTTGGAAAGATCGATTAAACACAATAGTAATTTTTCATTCAACAAATTATAACTTCTATTTTAAGGTTATTTAACTTTGATAACCTTTAACATGCTCGGGGTCTAATATCCTGCTATCCGCACAGGCGCATGTCATTTTGAAAAAAAAAAAATTATTTTTTCTTCCTAACCTGTTAATTTGTGTTCACTGATCACGGGAAAAATAATAAAAAAATCGTAAGTGCCATATATTGCCCGCTATAGGGCGGGGAAGTCTGGCAAATTATAGGCGCTGACTCAGCATGCGTCCCAGGCGGTCTGTTGCTCGCCAGCTGTCAGGCCAGAGTTGCCACAAAGAGATAATTACCTAATTATTTCAATGTCTCTGATTGATTTTTCATAGTTTTTTTGCTGTAATATTATTCAATAGTGTGTAGTTTGATATATTTATATAATAAAATGAGTGAATCATTGCTGTACTCAAAAATATGGTGTGCATATTGTTGATTCAGTTATGTTCATCAATCAGTGAACAAATACTTTGTCGGTTATTACACTATAAGCACAGGTTATATATAAGTATCTGCATGTTTTGTTCACTATAACGAACCACTAAGTAGCTGTTATGAGTCAAAAAGTAACGAGGAGTGACCGCCGTGTACCAGCCAGCCACTCCCGCCCTCCCTCCAGTCATCTGACTCGCCCACATTCTCCTCCCACAATACTGTTTTTGCTATAATTCACTATATACAGACGTTATATATAAGTATCTACATGTTTTGTTCACCATAACTGTACACCTAAGCTTGTATGGTGAGTAAAAGCACAAAGACATAGGACCTAACAGTCAGCTGATGGCTGCCTCCCTCAAGGCCAGACGCACTAATATTTCTCCTCCAACAATACTGTGTGATGTTATTACGCTATATACACACATTATAAATAAATATCTACCTGCTTTATTCACCATACTTGTACAAATAAACTGGTATGGTGCCCAAAGACCATCGTGGTAACCAGTAAGCAACACCGTCGTCTGCACGGTGGCGTCGTGCAGACGACGCCACCGCCCTCACCAAAATGGCGGCTCCAAACCTTCTCTTGCTGTTTATACCCTCTATACACGCGTTATATATAAGTATCTACATTTGTGTTCACTATAGCGAACCACTAAGCTGGTATGCTGAGTGCAGTCAATAAAAGGTGGCCACATACAGTCAGAAAACATCGCCACCACCCTCCCTCCCACAGCATTACTCCTCCCTCCATGGAGCACAGCGCTAAATATCATCGCAATCCTGCTATTATCAGAACCCTGGTCACTTTTATCACAGTCAGGGGTCCTCTGTAATAATATCATCGCTACATAATAGCATGAACAAGTATATTTCGGCATTTTTAGGCGATGCTGTGGTCACAAGCTGAACAGCAGTGCTGTGAGCTCATGCTGCGTGCGTCAGGCTTGGTAGCTTACGCGATACTGAGGCCCCTAACACCCGGGAGTTTGGCCCACGATTTTTTTAAAAATGGCGTCTGTTTACAAGAGCCCTGATGAAGGTGTGGTGAACCCCGTGTATCCGCGGGCCGTTTAAATCTTGCGTAGTGCTCCAACACATCATATGACGTGATGCGCAGTTGACTGGAACAACGTCCAACACGTCATATGACGTGATGCGCACTTTAAGGGTTAAGGGCCCTGGTGACTGTTCACCAAATTTCTCATAACACTCAATTTTTTTGAGTATATGATAAATGCTCCAACTTTCCTAATGGATCATCATCATACCATGAACAGAAAAAGTTAAGCAAAATTGAAAAAAGGGAAAAAATTCACAATTTCAAATTAGCTTTAAAAAATAGTAAATGTCACCAATTGTTATTTTATTCATTATGGTCTCAGAATGGCATATAACGTTCATATTCCTCACCTCAAAATATTCTTTAAGAGTAAAGTACTGTAAAACATTTTTTCAATGGGGCCATCCAAATATGTGCAAAAGTTTAATGCCAAAAATTTATAACTCCAAACTTTATGGTTTTATAACTAAACAAAGGTGAGGACACTTTAGAACCAAGCACTTTGCACATAATGTGTAAAAATGGTGAGAATCGGTCAGAAACTGAATTTTTGAACGTGTCTCAAAGTTGAACATTTTTACTGTATATTATACTAGCTGAATATCATATTTTTAAGATCAACTAAATTTTATAATCTAGGAATTCCAAACATTGTCTCTCTTTTTTGTATTTGTATTTTCCCCATTTCCTTTCGGTTTACAATGTTGAAACTTGGGCTGGAGGTTCATATTACAGGCTTAATTGTGTAAACAGTTTCATAAAAATTAGATGTTTTGAATGTTACCATTAAAATGAACGAGAATTTGGCCCCTTAATTTAGGTAAGGGAAGTTGCGCTGTATCTTCAAGTTTGATTTAAATACATTAAGAATCTACCAACTGAGAGAAAAACATACGTAAATGGAAAAATGTTTGCCATAATACAATTATACTTTAAAGAGGAGAGATATGGAAGTAAAGGCATCCAAGAAAGATAAGAATAAAACTTATAGTCAACAAATTAGCAAGGTGGAAACTAAGTAAACAGGAGACTTTTCACAATACCAGTTTAAAATAACACGATACAAACAATAATCAAGAGTAACAAAATGTGACGTGTAATATTTTTACAAATAAAAATGTATGCCGCAATACACACCTCACCATAGATCTTAAAAACACAGGTATTTTCTTCTAATTCAATATTCGTTACTCCTTCAACCTTACGAGCTTGCTGTATATTTGCCCCATGTGCGCCAATTGCAAGTCCCATAAGATCTTCCCGCACATTGAACTCTTCAACAAACCTGAAATAAACAAACATTATGCATAAAAAAATATATATCTTGCATTAGCTTAGAGGATCCTCCTTATATTTATTGGTGTTGTATTTAATGATAAACATTGAACAAGTGTCATCTGAATGATTGCCTAGAACCTCAAAGTCTCAGATGCTTATAATGCACTGAAAATGATGGAATGTCATCACTATGAATTCACTACTGTACAATTACATACCCCCCCCCCACCTTTCCCCCTCATAAACACATTCCTTTCCCCCCAATAAATCAATACAAAAATCCCTTCTTACAAACACACAGGCATGAAAATTGGAGTTATGTCTAGGTGATGGACAGTTTTCACAACTTTGACCTTAAGCTGCAAATTTAGGCACAAGACATTAAAGGGTCCACAGGATCAAACAGACAGTTATCCCAAAGATATTCATGAGAACTGAATTGTTATAATTTCCTACAATTACCAAAAATTTAAATCTCTGGCTATAATTACCTAGTAAGAAGATAAACTAACAAATTATACAAAACCAGTTATCAATTAGAAGAATTTTGGACCCACAGAATCATTATGCATGAGAAAATTAATAATGAGAAAATAATTGGTAGTTACTCGTATTAAATATATATTTTCCATTAATCTCAAGAAAAAGGTTAACTCTTGATCTATATTTAAATATTTAATACAGAAATCAGAAAGTATATAAAATTTTGTATAGCCTAGGTAGTACAATACAGATTGTATGTTTTCCTTATTTTTAACTCATTTGCAAAGAAGAAATTAAAAAACCCAAGTTGAATGTAATGAAATGCCAATTTCTGGGCAAGTCCCAGTGGTTCCCAGAAGCTACCCATGCAAATATAGTACCAAACTACTAGGTGCCACCAGTCAAAGTTCTTTTCAGTCTACTGGGAACTACTGGGCCATTCAGGTTAAGTTGATAAAAATGAATGTTTAGACAGGGACACCCTAAGGGTGTAACTGTTAAGACACTCATGGAATGCAGGGAAAGAAAGGTAGAGGAATGGATTATAGAGGGATTGTGAAAACAGGCCAAGAGGAAGATAGGAAGATAAGAAAAAGAAACAAGTTGGAAAGTAAATACAATAAGCATGCAATCATGAGTCCATGTAAAGATGGCCACAACAGAAAAAGATGTCTCATTATTGGACTTCCTATTCACCAGAAAAGAGCAAGAAATTCGCAATGAAAAATATATAAGGAATTTGATACAATTGAAGAGGCAAGGGAAAAAAAAAAGTTACAGTATCTGAGAAATGCAACTTTAAAGAAGGATGTTCCAGAAAAAATAGGCGACTTCTTCAATGGATTTAACAGGGAAAGGTTGTTGATACACAAAGTTCAAAATAAATTGCAAAGAGGCAAAAGGGAAACCACCAGAACTTAATAGAACATCCAATGGGTGCAGATTCTAACAGGGAGGGAAGGGATGCACAATTCACCATGGTGGTATGAACACATTAATAGAATGCCCAATAAACTCTTAATGAGGAGGGTATACAAAGGTGAAATAAGAGATTTATATGGCAGATGCCAATGACTAGTATCTTGGAAATGAAGAGTGGAACAACATATGAAAAAAAAAGGATGGGTAAGGGGATAGGAAAGGTAAGAGCTAGAATATAAGGCTTGTGTGGTGATAGACCCTCATACAGGAACTTCTGCAGTGGCCAACCCCTAATGGAAAGCTCCCAAAACAATTCTAGATGTTGGGGCTATAGAAGAAATACACTAGGCTCAATAATTATGTGACTGGTCCCAAGACTTTTGATATAGTCAACCTGATCTCACAGGTAGATAGGCATTCCGTATGTTTTAATATTTTATTTCTATCATATAGCTATATTTATTTACAGACACTGAAGTAACTGACTGCCTACTCCACTTACGCATGAGAATTATTCCCCGAGAACTCCCCACTCAAATAAAGAGGCTCATTTATTTTCCTTCAAATAAAACTTTCTGAAGGAGCATAGAAACGTCTGATCACAAATCTGACATGGTGTCTCGGAAATCACATAAATGAAGCAATTGTTATATACCTGCACACACAGAACCAGTGTCCCTATGCAAGTTGAATCTTACCCAGCCGTAGACTGTAGTTTTGTTGATTCAAGTTGTTTTGCAGCTTCTTCTGTTCGATAAAGAAGAACTACTTTCTGTTTCAGGTTTCGAAAATGCATGTCAGATAACATATGGGCCAACTTGAGACATTGATCATTCCGAGACTATAGAAATGAGAAAAATTTGGCATTAGTGAAATATATTAGTAACATCATAGGTAAAATCCGTAAGAATTAAGAAGCAATAAATGCTATGTAACACTACACTACACACAGAAATCACAATAGCGTGATGCATCAAATGAACAAATCCTCAAGGGCCGTGACGATGTTCGAACCCTCGTCACGGCCCTTGTGGATTTGTTCAAATGTTACGTAAGATTAAGAATGCAACTTCCATGAGTGTATATTTTCATTTGATAGAGGTCTTGGGTCTAGCCTAAATTACAATTAGATCTTAATACATAAAAATAAAATAAAATTTCTACCTTCAGCATTTTCTTTTATACATATTTATTCTTCCATCTTAACACTTTAAATGGCCATCCCAGCCAAGTGCATGGAAAATAGACTGGAAAAAAAAGTACTGTATGAGCTTGCTAATCCAAATTCTGCCAAATTGGATATTTGGGCTATCTGTCTAAAATCACGTCTGGATATGTTTCTGGCAAAACTTCGCCATATCTGCACAGTATAGCAATCCAGATAACAGATTTGGCTGGATAAGGCATACTGGGAGTCTGAGTCGGCCAGCTGCTCCACCCTTAGTTCCTCCAATGGTAGTACTGTACGTGTCAGGTGCTCTCAGGCACTAAGGCTCCAGTGTGCTTTCTTCGTGTTTTACCTTAGTGGCTGTTCTTTACTCTTTTGTGTAGTATGGACCAGGAGTTGAGGGTGCTTGGAGCTACATGTGCTCAGCTCAGGGTTATCTTCAATGTGTGCTCCCTAGTGCTGCCCTTATACTGCCAAGGCCACCTTTCCTAGAGTGCTCAGGTGACATTCCTTTAGAGGTTCTCCTCACTTTAATTTTAACCTATGATATGATGGGCAACTTTTCTACCAGTGTGAACTGTCCCAACATCCTAAGAAAATCCACACATCCCTGCTTCAGCAAATAAGAGTTCATAGATAAATTATTTACTCGAGACCAAGTTAGGGTTGTCGTAACTCTCGGCCAAGCCAGTGTCCAAAATTCCATAATGACTGCCTGATTAACGAGGCTATTGCCGTTTTCCAATCATCAATACAAGAACAGTTGTCAAATACACAGAGGTATAGATCTGATCAACTTCATACAGGTAAACATAAAACAAGCAGTTGCCAAGGAAGCAAAAAGAAGGCAAGTTGTGGGCAGATTTTTTAGAACATGTCACAGGTAATCTAAAAGTAAACAATGAATGTTTCCTTAACCTGTGAAATGAGAAAAGTATTTTCTATAGTACTTATCAAATTTGTACTTGTGATAATTCTGAAAACTTAAAACATTATTACTCTACAAATTATGTATAAAAGAAATGCCTGTTCAAACTGCATCAGATATGAACCACAAATTCGTTAACAGCATACAAATACAGAATTACTTAGGAACTAACACACAGGCACATGACCCTAAACTTGCGATGTCAGCAAATTGTCCTGACCTAAGTGAAAGACGACAGGGATACCTCCCTCAATTCCCTTCAATGACCAATTCAGTACCTTAAATTTAAGTACATTTCCAGATGTTATTTTCAGAAATCTTAATAGATTGGTTTCAAACAAGCAAAATCCATCTCCAATGCCTGTATTGAGACTATTAAGTCACAAACTTAACTAGATTGACCACAACTAAATTCCAAATCATGCTCTACATAAATGACCAAATTAGTTATAGATCATTTAAGACATTTTGTTTAATTATACAATATACAAAAATTATATTGTCAAGCCTGTAAATTAACCTACAAAGCACTTCACAAGTGATAAAGTATGTACGTACAACATGTACTACTTTTGATTTAAGAAACTGATAATTTTGAAGATTACTTGCCTAACCAACCCAAAAACTACAGAAAAATCTGTGATATAAAAGCAGTCACCAAAAAGTTACACCACCCAAAACACAGTTGTACCAATACATGTACAATATACAGTATATTCATTAAGTTTGAATCCAATCTGCTAAGGCATTTTTAAGTTATCATCTGGAAACTGAGCAACAGAGGAAAATAATAAATATATATATATATATATACATAGAAAAGGCAAAACCATAAGGTAGTCCCCTAATGGGAACACCTGTTGAGTAGACAAGGCAAAACCATAAGGCATCCCTCACAGGGACACATAGTAATAAACTTGCATTCACTCACTTTTAATGATATGGCCTCTGTTCCACTGTTAAAACAAGAGCCATCTGAAGGATGACATATCTCTCGCGCCTGGCCAGTCCAGCCGAGGGGATAAAAAGGGGCATAACTCTGTCAAAAATCATCGCAGCAGAACGTTTTGATCATATACGCAACATCCTTTCACAAACAGCATTTGTACTAAACTATGCAAAATTATGTAGAAAACTGGAGTTTATGCAAATCATTATTAGAGAGGTGAACAAATACACACAATGATCACTGTAACCCCACACACCAATCCTGATGGGGCATAACAAGAGCAGTAAAGCAAGTTACCATAAATGAGGAAGCTCTTAGACTAGATACAAGGGAAAATATTAGGGTTTCAAAATAAATAAATATATAATAAATAATATATATATATATATATATATATATATATATATATATATATATATATATATATATATATATATATATATATATATGTATATTATATATATATATATAATCAATGTTACAGGTCCTTTATTTTATTAACTACTGTACAGTATTATTCAGCCAGTTACCACATTAAATAAATAAATTCTATTTGTTACTTTTCTCATGAATTTGAAACTTAGTACATTATTTCAAAGATAGTAATTTATATATAAAACTAATTTCCACTAAATAATTTACCACAGTCAGTCATTTATTGTAATATGCCGCTATTACCAACTACAAACTTTATTAACGGAAATGAAGAATGCACAGAAACTTACTATTAGGGTCAAACAGTGTTTGTCTGGATTGTATACACAACTGGAAGCTCCACACGCTTTCTTGAAGGGCTTGTGAACACTCTCCATCCGAGCACTGTAAAATTAAATCGTTCTATTAATTCTTTGTTTTAAGTTTTCTAGTTAGTCTCAGGTCTCCCTCCAACCCCACCTCTCCCACTCCCTCTCACGCCCGAACCCCCCTCTCACACCCGCACCTCTTTATCTCTCACACCCGCACCTCTTTATCTCTCACATTTGCACTCGCTTTTTTTTTTTAATTAAGACTATTGTTCATAAGGGTTGTCAAATGACATACCTAGTGAAAGTGCAAGCAAGAACTGTAAATCCTACCTCAGCTCAGTTGAAACCTACTCCTAGAGACCCATTTCATGAACCTATTATATACATCAGTAGGAATAGCTTTTATTCATTAACAACATTAGGTAACAATCATAAGGAACAGGATGAGCCCATAGCCAACTGTGTGCCAGAGCCTTCATGTGATCAGTTGACCTGATCTCCAACCTGTTGAGTGAACACGTTCTAGATGCAAGTCATCCTAGGAATGAATGATCACTGATGGAGTGATGTTCTTGAGAAAGGCAGTTCCAGCAAGAGACTGCTGAAGGTTGAGAGCCTAGTACTATGAGTGCCAGCCGCTGGTTGTCCACGGAGATGAGCCAGGTATGGAACTTTTGAGAATGTTGTCCTTGTACATAACAGTAAGACAACCACCATCATGACAGAATTGCAAGCTCTGACCGTTCCCACAAGGCAAGGTCAAGACTAGAGATGGGCCTTCTTGTGCGGCTCTCCACTTTGTCCAAAAGTATGATCCAGTAAAAGGGTGCATACTCAAGTTGGGAGAAAACTTGTGCTTCATAAAGATTTTGCAGCCCCTGCTTACAGCCCTGTGTACCATAGGGCTGTAAGTTTCCTGGCTGCCTTTTGGACTAGGTTTAGCATGTGGCTCTTCATTGTCATTGAAGAGTCTATCTTCATTCCAAAATATCAATTTCATATGTTAACTCTAGGGTTTTGCCACCCCTTTTCAAGCCTGTCCAATTTGCAATGTGCAGTCTTGTTAACATCGCTTGTGTTTTCTCAGTCGCAAATATGACCTGCCATTTCTACCCCAGGTAGAAATCATTGAAAGTTGGTGATTGCCAAGTCTTGCAGCAGTTCGCATTTCTTCCTTTCTGTATGTAAAGGTTAGACTGCAGTCATCAGCATAGGCTTGAGCTTCAAGAATGAGATTAAGTAGATTGTTGAAATAGACATTCCACAGCACAGAGGGCCAGACACACTACCCTATGGAATGCTGGCACCAATTGAGTGGCTTTTAGATTCTGGTCCATTGAGGACTACTCTTAAGAGTCCATTCTCAAAAGTACAGTGATACCTTACACACAACTTAGAACAGCGTGATGAATCAAATGAACAAATCAACAAAGGCCTTGATGAGAGTTTGAACCTACATCTGAGAGGATCCCAGACGCGCCTTAATTGACTGTGCCACGACATGGTCAAAAGAATTGTAACCGGGAGTTTATCTGCCCTCACACGGATCCAGCAGTCTCTCCGAGACACATACTAAGCTTTTACACAATTCCCCCATACACCTGGGCTCTGTCAATAAGCTGTTCTACCTCTTCGCCCTTATTTCACTACAAACAGAAATCATAATAGCGTTACGCATTTCAAATGAACAAATCCACAAGGACCGTGATGAGGGTTCGAACCTATGTCCGAGAGGATCCCAGACGCACCTTATCCTTCAACTGTGCCACGAGTAGTCGATTAAGGCGCGTATAAAATGTATTTTTGTTAATATTTTTGGGGATGAGGAACAAATTAAAATTACATTATTTCCTTTGGGGAAAATTCATTTTGGTTTTCAAATTTTCAGTTTTTGAACCGTCTCTGGAAACGGATTAAATTAAAAAAACAAGGTACCACTGTACTAGGGTCCTGTGGATATCATCAGATGACACTTCAACCTTTCCTGCTAGTATTTGAATTTATGCCTGGACAACATTTCTAGATAGGTGGAAAATAGTACATGGGAAGACACTTCCTTGGAGCTGTGTTAGGACTTGCTTTACATGTATAGATATTACACTATAGGCCTATATACAGTACTCGACCACCATTTACGTCAACTATGCATACATTAATCGTTATTTAACACAAACACTATACTGCACAGAGTGAATAAACTAGAAAACATTCAAGGTGAACATATATACTCCCATTTTCTTCATACTTTGCCTTACTTTTTTTACATACAAATGTATCATTCTATAAGAAATTACATTTTGTATATTAATTTTGAATGGAGTAAAGACAAGGTGACAATTTTGATGATCAACACTTTGAGAAGTAAAACATGTGCATCTATCACATCATAAAATTGTCATGGCCTTTTATGGGAAGATAGAGAAAATGAGTAAGCAGGCCACTTTCAGGCCCTTATATTTGAGATGAAGCATAGATATATGCTAGAGAAATGGGGTAGCCAAATGCCTATATTGTACCACTAGTGGATATGAATCATTCTATATTTCTACAAAAATTTTCCTAGAAAAATAGAACATGTACTTTTTAAATAAAATGATCCAACATTTACTTACTACTCTCTGATGTCTTCTGGAACTTCTATGTCAACCTTCGTAAAGGTTTTCAGTGTAATAGGTGGGTTTACATTTCTTGGTCGGACTTTCTCTGATGGAAAGATGTTTTCACCACTTGTAATTGACACTCCCGTGAACTCTACTACATGAAAATCTCCTTTTGACATCTGCAATTTGAAATAACTCACATCAAGATTTATTTACACATGCAAAACAAAAAT
>WNGS01004374.1:16360135-16424497 GCA_020271785.1 Procambarus virginalis
TCGTCGATGTCTATTCTTCAATGGAACGTTCGAGATTATTACGCCAATTTCCTCGAACTCCAACTTCTGATTTCGCACTTTTCGCCCTTTGTGTTTGTCTCCAGGATGCTTGGTGCTCGTCCTGGTTTTTTTTGTGGCTATTCCTTTCTCCCCCCCCCCAGCAGCTGTTGCTGGGGCTCCTAATTCTTCTGCTCTCTTGATTCGTCTAATGTTCCCTATGTCCCCTTACTTTTTCCTTCGCCTCCATTGTTCTGCTGCTCGTATCTTTGTGGGGAAATGGTACACAGTTTGTTCCATTTATCTCCCCCAAGTGTCCTGCTTCATGATCTGAAACACCTCCTGGACTGCTTGCCAGAGCCTGTGCTCCTGCTGGGTGATTTCAATTGTCGTCATTCTCTTTAGGGTGATGTTCTGATGAATACCCGAGGTCGCCTTTTTGAGCCGTTTATCCTCTCTTCTTCCCTGTCTCTTCTGAATTCTGGTGAGCTCACTCATTTGGACTCTCGGACTTGCACCCTTTCCTTCTTGATCTTTTCTTTGCTCTTCTTCTCTTTACTTAGATTTCACGTGGCAGGTTCTTGATGACCTTCACGGCAGTGACCATTTCCCCATCCTTGTTTCCTTTTTCTCTTTTCGTCCTTCCCTCTTCTTCCCTAGGTGTGGCAGTTTGCTAAAGCGGACTGGAACCTCTTTACCCTCAGTGCTGCTCTCTCTGACCTCTCCCTTCTGCCTCTCCCTCGCGCTCTCCTCCTTTTTCATGACACTGTCTTCGACGCTGCCCTCCGCTCTATTCCTCGCTCTTCCTCTTGGGGTCTACGGAAGTGCGTTCCCTGGTGGAATGCAGACTGTGCTTGGGCTGTCCGCTGTAAGCGTGCAGCCTGGAAGAGGCACCGCCGCCTTGCTCCTTATTGTCCTAATTGCATTGTCCCTCTTACGGTCTTGCATGTCCTTCTTGAATGTCCTGACTTCCAGGACGAGCGTGTGTCTTGCTTTCTGACCGCCCCTCGCGGTCGCCTGTCCCTCAATAGAATTCTTGGTGACTCGGATACTTTGATATCATTCGCCTTACGCGTTTTTGTTCTCGTATTGGCATCCTTGGTGATATTTAATGCCCTCTGATTATTCCGCACATTTGATGGTACTACATAGCCTTCCCGGTTTGGTGCCTTCTTTTGATAATTACTTACTTTAAAATTTGTTCAGTGTTATTTCAGAAGCTTGTATTATTATGTAAGGAAAAATTGTGATGCAGCCACAAAAATGAGCCCTCTGGATCACTTACTGCATGTAATATTTGCCCCTCCAAGTGCACAACACGGTCAGGGATATTTTAAAGTACCACATAAGATTTAACACTACATTAATTTAACATTTTTTTTTAATTTAATTTAAGAAAAAGTTCAATTTAAAATTTTTAACAGATTTAACATTTTATCTTATACCATTTAAATTTTGGTTTAATTTTCGAAGTTTTTTCTTGTTTTCATTTTACCTTGCTTCTTTTGGATGTGGTGTACTGAAAATCTTGTGGTTATTTGTTTGGGTTAGTGATCTTGAATTCTCTGCTCTTTGCACCTCTGTGAGAGGGGGACCAGAGGCCAGAGGTTCTGGCCTCTGGTTTTCCATTGGCTTTTAAAGACTCCCAAAGGCCTTGTGCAATTCAAATTGGGTGAAGCTATTCAGGAGCAACAGGGAACCACTAACAGAGCCCTTCCAGAGAGGAGATTGACACTGGCTTCCTGTCTCTCCAGGACCGCTGTGATCGCTACTGTCTTTGCTATCTTGCTCGGTCCTTACAACATCCTTCCTCTCGCCTCTGTCGTGCTTTAACTTTAACTAATATGGCCATCATCATTTAAGTGGGAACTGTTGTTGAAGGTAAATGAGTAAAATGCCACATAATATTTGAGAAACTAGCATTTATTGACACTCATTGTGACAGCTAACTTCAATTTTATCATAAACATTTACACAAATATTTGTACAAAAACTTCATCTACAAAGCAATAATTTTGCGTGTTGTTGCCGCACAGTGTGCGTTACACTTAATGCTAGTCTGAGATTATTCTTGAGCATCACATCTGGTGTGTAAGTAACTCCTCATAAAGATCCCAAAACCACAATAGTAAATTAGTAATGTGTTCTTAATTAACTCATATTGATTGGAATTCTTAGTGGTATAAATTTATGATATCTATTAAATGCAGACTGTATATGTGTGCCCCAGTATTTGGAAGAAAAGTGCATATCAGTACTGTATAAGGGGTTTTATTTAACTATATTTTATATTAAGTGATGACGTGATTAGCTGGGATTTAAAGTTTTCTGAGGGGAGCCCCGTCAGCTCCCTGAAGTTATCAAACTGACATCTGCCATATTAGTTTGGTGCCATCAGTCCTTGGAGTTCGAGTGCCTACCAGGAGCCCACGAGCTAGAACCTGGCCCACTCAGAGGCACAGGGAGCAATGGCCATAAGAGCTCTCTACATTTAGTTTGTCATTTCTGCCATTGACTGGGGAAGGTACCCCAGAAAGGTAGGTGAACCATTACAAACCTCTTAACTGGTTAAAAATGCAACCTGTGTCCGAACAGAGGCCCAGAACTTCGCCCAAATAGAAACAATAAAACAAGTAACACATGTTGCATCGTGGATGACGTGTTGCTTGTTTTAATGTTTTCTACTGTGGGGGAGTTCTGGGCCTCTGTTCAGTCGTAGGTTGCAATATTACCTAGTTAGTGGTTTGTAATGGTTTACCTACCTTTTAGGGTGCCTTTCCCGGTCGATGGCAGAAATGACAAACTCTAAATGTAGAGCTAATATGGCCATTACTCCCTGTGCCTCTCTGAGGGGGCCAGGTTCTGGCTCGTGGCCCCCGGTAGTCACTCAAACTCCAGGGACTAATGGCACAAAACTAATATGGCACAGTCAATTTGATAGCTTCAGGGAGCCTCTGGAGCTTAGCCCAGAAAATGGTGTTTCATTACATTCAACGCTGGTTTGATGACCGAGTCATATTATATGTAAGCTGTTCAGCCACGAAAAGGACACGTAACTATTGTACTTAAAATATTGGGGATAATGCTGGTGTGAGGAACACTGAGGGTAAACACAAAGTTCTACCTCACACGAGTGTGTGTGTGTGTGTGTGTACTCCAGTGTATTTTTCACATCTTCATTATACGTATTCATTCAAGATATTAAAAATGTACAATCTTTCTGTAAAGTGCATATTCTATTTTGCTTCATATGTTAATATTCTCTTATTCTAAGCAACAAATATTGCTAAACAACTGTACTTACATATAGTGATATATAAATGGTCATGGCAAAAAGTTGCCATGAGTTCCTTGATATTTACTTAATAAATACAGTACATAATATTTAGTACAGGGAAATTACAAAATGCATGTCTATCATTAAAATATTATAGGAAATGTTACTGAGTAGATTTCCCAATAGCATTTTACAATTTGAATTTTACACAAAAGATATATTTACATATTGATAAATATAGTAGGAATGATATGAAATTAAATGCTATAAATATTGTTTATATCATATACCCATTAGACACTAATTGGTAATTGGGGAAACATTCTATAACTTCATACCAAAAGGGCCTTGTAGAGTATAATGCTATACAAGTATTATCACATAAAAATATAGATGATAACAGTGGCAGAGGTTAGAATGAACTTTGCCAAAAAGTTATGTACAAATAAAATGTGATTCTTATTTACTGGCTCGCTTTAAACATTATCACTTAAAGTGCAGACTGACTTAGTAATATTAGGAGTAACCTTCGTGCATATTGTGCCTAGGGTGTATTCGATAGCGACTAAAATAATTGACCTCGGTAAAAGTAAGTTTTGCAGACAATGCATTTGATGTCCATTCTAAGGTTAAGCATTGTATAAAACTTCTAAGTGAATCGTGCAATAATAAGGTAGTTTGATGGAGATAGTTTAGACTTGTGCACAAGATGGGGATGAGATTGAAATACAAGCCACTAGAAGATGCTACTACTTAGTTTCCTGGGAGATCCTCCTCCAGGAAACGTTGGTCTTAACTCCTACGGCTTAGTTTTTGGTAAATGTTCTTGATGCATTAGTCTGTTGATTGCAGAAATATCAACATTTAAAATCCTCTGGAAATATATGTTTTCTGAAATCTAATAGCAAAGAATTTAGAGCTTTTAAGAGATACTTTATAAAATAAAAACCCTTCATAAATAATTACATAATTAAAACATACTGTTGAAGGTGAGAGTTGAATAAATGTACTAAGTACAGATTTGCACAACTTAACCAACAGTGTGAACACTGTTAAAATTGCTTCATTGCATTGCATACTTGAACACCCCAGTGTTGTATTTATCCTGCTCTTGTAACTGCAAGAATGCAAGATAGACAAGAATGGTACATTTCTAACTGTAAATGTGTGACAGACAGTGAGTTATGTGGCATTAATATTATATTGATCAGGAACAGAAGAGAAATATTTTCTGTGTATGATTTAAATACATATATACTTTACTATGCATATTGCTGCTATCATAAGTAAAATGGGTAATGTAACTTGAAATCATTTGCACTGATGCAAATGTACTAGATTATGGGACAAGAAAACTATGTTAGATTAGGGTTTTTCCAGGGGTGTAAGGACATACTTTAGCATTATTTCAGATACAAAGATATTCATGCAAGCTCAAATTTGTAACTGCACACATTATTTATAATTATTATTTCATTATAAATTTGTGCTTGTATGCAACTATGTGTGTGTGTTCTTAACTATAATAGCTGTGTTTGCATGGATTGAACTCCTGCTACTTGGCCCCATTTTTTAACTTCCAGTCATCCTGTGCAATGATTCCTGACAGCCTTGTGCTTTATCATATCTACATTTAAAGCTGTGAGCTAAGGTGGTCTTCACTACCTCCTCCTCTAAATCATTTCACTTACTCACTACCCATGCATCGAATAACATCGTGTATATATTTTTGCGTTCTTCATATTTATTCTTGCGTCCTCGCATCATGTTCCTTCCTGTGGTAAATTATATGTTCTTATTCACATTCAGATGAAGAGTCTTAATAACATGGCTGAAAAATGTTGACCAAACCACACACTAGAAAGTGAAGAGACGATGACGTTTCGGTCCGTCCTGGACCATTATCAAGTTGATTATCGGTTTGGACCATTATCGTCCTGGACCATTATCACAATCAACTTTATACTGGTCCATGACGGACCGAAACGTCGTCGTTTCTTCACTTTCTAGTGTGTGGTTTGGTCAACATGTTCTTAGTCACTTTGTATTTGGTTATCTTGTATGTTGTAATGAAGTGTAGGTTTCATGGTGTTGCATGCCCTTGTTAGATTCTGCATAGGTGGTTTCACATTATTACATTGATTTGGTTCTTATTGTATTGCCAGATTTGTATATGCTACATATATTTTCCTGCTCATATGCTCTTCCAGCAATGTAAATCATATGATGTCAACTCCCAAGGTCTTTTTACATTTTCAATTCTACAGGAGCTGTTTCCTCCCATCAGGTTACACTGTTGCTTTGGCTTCCTTTCTCTTGCTTCCATTCTCATTACCATGTATTAGTTGGGATTGATATCCGACATTGCCCTTATTAGACCACTTGTGCAGCTGGTTCAAATCCTCTTGTAAAAGTTTGCAGTCAGTCTGTCCTTATTCTCCTCAGAAATTTTTCAATACCAGTATTTGCAAACTTCAACATGTGGTAGTCTTTGTTGAACAGAGAACAAGGTACAGTACTAACAACTCCTATATACATATTGAAGTCTTGTTGCCAGGTGGATTTTTACATAAAGTTTGGCTCATGACTAGACAGATGAGACATATGGTTAATAAAGAGAGATCAAATGCTTGATTTACCCAAATATATCTCTAAATATTTGACGTATGAGAGCTTTTGAATCATTCTTTGCTTCGTGGGACACTTTCTCTTGATTCTTAAGATTTGTTTGCTCAGATGTTAAGGTCCCATCATGCTTGGTTTCAGTGTCGTGTTTTTCTTCGATGTCATGCTTGGCTTCAGTGTCATGTTTACTTTCCATGTCATGCTTGGCATCAGTATTGTGTTTTTCTTCCATATCATGCTTGACTTCAGTGCTGTTTTTTCCTTCCATGTCATGCTTGGCTTCAGTGCTGTTTTTTCCTTCCATATCATGCTTGACTTCAGTGCTGTTTTTTCCTTCCATATCATGCTTGACTTCAGTGCTGTTTTTTCCTTCCATGTCATGCTTGGCTTCTGTGTCGTGTTTTTCGTTCATGTTATGATTAGCTTCAGTGCTGTTTTTTCCTTCCATGTCATGCTTGGCTTCAGTATTGTTTTTTCCTTCCATGTCATGCTTGGCTTCAGTATTGTTTTTTCCTTCCATGTCATGCTTGGCTTCAGTATTGTTTTTTCCTTCCATGTCATGCTTGGCTTCAGTATTGTTTTTTCCTACCATGTTATGATTGGCTTCTCCATCATTCTTACCTTTCATGTCAGGATTTTCTTCCATGTTTTCCTTTCCAGTTAGAGAAATGTTTATTTCAGGGGGATTTTTTTCTGTCACTTCATCTGGGCTCACACCATTTTCGGCCACAGCTTTAGTTGCCTGCTGTTGGCTGTCTGCACTGGACAAAATTGTTGGTAATATAGGGGATGATAACTTAGGAGTATCTCCAGGTTTTTCTGTGTTGCATAGTCCAAAGTTGACAGTGCTGAAGCTCATATTCTCAGACTCTTCCACTTTGCTGTTAAGGTGAGGAGTTGGATTAGGCCTAGCAAATTCTGGGAACACTGGAAAAATGGCATGATTCTGTTCTGTGAATGTGTTATTTCCTTCCGATGTTTCTTTATCTTGCTCATAATTCATTTCTTCTTCTTCTGTGACAACAGCAACAGTCTCTTTGGTCCATGTTTCATCCATTGGTCCTAATCCTTCAGCTGCTTTTACTGTTGTGGCTATTTCATGGGCATCTTCAACTAAAATTGGCCCTGTCTTTTCTGCAATAATGACTTCATTTTGGTCAGTATAATTTTGTTCTGAATTATTTGCCAAATTATTTCCCTCATGTGTTCTCCCTTGTTGTTAGGGATATTCATGTTGTGTGTATCTGTGAAGCTCTGCTGTACTGCTATATCCGAGACAGGCGGGCTGTCTGTTGTCTGACCATCAAATGTCTCATTCATTGGAAGGTTAACTACTTGCATTTGTTCTTCCATAAATGCAATATTGCTTTGCCTCTCACCTTGGATTTGGGTCGAAATTTTAGTAGAATTCTCTAGTGTATTTATTGGCATTTCATTCAAATTATTTGGTATAGCTGTAGATGTCATTCTCCTTAAAGGCATTTGAGAAGTAGTAGTCTCTGGTTTATGTGATTCTAAATTTTTTTTTAAATTGATATCACTGTTACTCCTTTGAGAGTTCCGCTTGTTTCTTTTGTTCTGATATGGTAAGGAATCTTTGGGACTTTGCTCTTGACCATCACTCTCATCAACCGCAAGAGAGAGAGAAGGTCTGGACGATGTCCGAACTCGTCCACGGTCCGGCTGGCGGACACCTCTCTGCAGTTTCTTTGCATTTTTGTTATGTTTTGGTGGTGATGTCTCTGGAGGGCAGATTGTGTTTTGCCACCCTCTCTGTTGGTAGAAAGAAGTATTCAACATTAATACTAGTGCATATAGTAATAGATAAGGCTTTATACACAGGCTAATCAAATGTTGTCTCAAGTGCGCAACTCCATAGTCTCCTGATTGATGCCTACTACTAATCAAATGTAAATACAAGAGAAGTAAAATGTGCTGCATATAATAGGTAGGGGGATCTTTATAACTGTTAGTGTGTGCCCTTTTGTTTTTATTTTTACACAGGTGGGGTACAGGAACAGACTCCTGTTGACTCCTGTTAGCAGGTTTAGAGAAAGAATTTTTTTATCCCATAGCTCATGGTAAGCATTACCCACTATTTTCCTGAAACATGACCTGCCAATCATTTAACAACCAGGTACCTCAGTCACTGCTGGTTGAAGAGAGGCATACAGTTTAGGAATTGTGCATAGTCAATCCTCCTCCTCCAGGACATAAACCTAGGCCATATTGCTCGCTAAGAGCAGAGCGAGTGTGTGTGTGTAACCACTGCGCCACCGAGGCCTTTAGTACACAATGTAAAATTTCTCCACCATACATGAAAAACAATATGTTTAAACTTCTAAAAAGAACTGAAGTTTAATACATGTAAGAGTACTGTGTGTTTCACAAGGTACTTTTGGCAAAGACTTGAGGTATGCTAAATGGCAAGTTTAATTTAGGCACTGAAACTGATTTGTTTCTACATGTGAAACAATATCACAAAACACAATGCTAGTACAGCACAGATGTTCTACTTTGTTAAAATTATTACTTTACATTATATTTTATGTAATCACTTGCATTGAATTAGTTGTTTCTTATAGTTTTATCTGACTATATTTTCTAAAAAAATTGCAGTGTCCAATACATGGAGAACTCCTTTGCTCATTGGATCAAGCCCTCAAGACTTGTGAATGATGGTGCAAGATAAGTCCCTTATTAATTGTTATTGGAACATGTAATGTCATTATAACAATGATTACCAAACCACACGCCAGAAGATGAGGAGACGACGACGTTACGGTCAGTCCTGGACCATTAACACAATTTACTTGATAATGGTCCAGGACGGACCGAAACGTCGTTGTCTCCTCATCTTCTGGTGTGTGGTTTGGTCATCTTGTCTTCAGTCACGTTTTTGTGACTCATCGTCTGCATCATTTAACAAATTTGGAACCATTTGAACTCTTGCTCAGTGGAGGGGCAAGGGCTGGAGGCCTCAAACAACATCACACAAACAAGTAAGTAAAACCACCAAAATCTCTATACACATTCCCCTGATGTAAGGGGGATATACTCAGCATTACGTCTTCTTTAGACACAAGGAGCAAACTATATACTAGATACGATGGTAGAGAGAGGCTTGACCTAGGGGGCTGACAGCCGAGTGCACAGCGCTCGGGATTCGCAGTCCTGAGGTTCCGGGTTTGATCCCTGGTGGAGGCGGAAACAAATGGGTAGAGATTTTTCACCCTGATGCCACTGTTCACCTTGTAGTAAATAGGTACCTGGGAGTTACAGCTGCTATGGTCTGCTTCTTGGGGTGTGTAATAAAAAGAAGGCTTGGTCGAGGACCGGGCCGCGGGGACGCTAAGCCCCGAAATTATCTCAAGATAACCTCAAGATAAGATAACCTCATTGACTTCATGCTGCTTATGGAAGATGACTGCAATGTCCTACTCACTGAATTTGAACGGCATTCAGTCCTGCATAAAGATAACTTTATGCAGGACTGTTAGTTTATAACTAACTAGTGGCTTTACAAGAATGTAAAATCAGCTTAATTTCTATTTTCTCTGTTAACCCCCAATGTACCTTCTTGTATATAAATAAATAAATAAATAATAAATAACGCCACATCTCCCAGGGAGGATGGAATCACCTATGATATACGGCATTTGTTTGGAAGGGGAGTCCCCATCCATTATAACATCAGGCAGTGATGACATTTCTGGGGTACTCTTTCTCGTACGTTTTGCAGGCATGCCACTAGGACCTGGTTGTGGTTCACTACTTGCTTGTTTTATTAAGTTCAGAGACCCATGGCATCATCTATAATAAGAACTTTTATGTTCAGAAACCAAATAAGCATAAAAAAATTAAATTTTTTATAAAGAATTCAAGCACAGTCTTCACTAGGCGGGAGACATTGGTAAATTGAGGCATGTCTCTTTGTTGAATATCCTGATTTTCAGGACGTTCATGTGTCTTGCTTCCCAACTGTCCCTTTGTGATTATTTGTCACCTCGAGAAAATCCTTGGTGAATCAGATCCTTTGATGTCATTCCCCTTATGCGCTTTTGTTCTCGTATTGGCAGCTTTAGTGATTTTAGCGCCGTTTGAATGTCCTGCAACGTTGATGGTGCTACAAAGTCTATCCGGCTTGGTGCCTTCTTTTGATAATTACTTACTTGGTTCCTGGTTGTTAATCGATTGTTGGGTCATGTCGTATTCCATGGAAACTAGTGGACAAGGCATATCATGATCTATGGGAAGGGAAAGTTCTCAGTCTACTAACTGGAATCAGAAGCTGTATGGTTCTGTACCCATCTAGTTTCTGCGCCTGACCTGAGGGTGACAGGTGGTGTGGCCGAGATGGTGCTGGTGATGACACTGCTGCAGGCCCACCACGCTGGCTTTGGTCTCGTCCAGACCGGAAGGTTCAGTCGGCCGTGTCACTAGAACCCACTGGCGGTGAACCGAAGGGGGACACTGGTTGGTAAGTGGCCGCTGGCTGGACACTGTGGGAGAGTATCAACATTATATGGAGGTAATGAATGCATGCTACACGACCCATGCTCCAACCTAGTAGGTTGGAGCATGGGTCGGAACCCATGCAACGGAAATGGACAATCCTCAAGAATATAACATGTATAAATTAAAGCACTATAATTTTAATGATGACTGCACATCGGCCTTGATAACTTAGCGGGTTGCTTAGATATCCATGTTCCTGGTTAGGTAAAATAGCTGCATTTTTAACAGTTGTGGCAAATGGAGAGAATGGGGTGTGCAGTGGGCGCCAGCAACACCAGCAACCACACTGTTTAATATTTGTGTAATGATGTCACTCTTAGATTATTGTAAAATGACCAAGAATTAAATAAGTTCCCCTTGATGTAACTGTGTCACTTAATAACTGTGAAGGAAGGAGCTATATTGAAGTGGTGACGAAGCAGTGGCCAAGGAGCCGTGTTGAAGTGGTGGAAGGAGCTCTGTTGTAATGTTGGGCAAGGTGGGACTGTGGGATGAGGTGGGACAGTATGGGCTTAATGGATTTGTTGAAGGGTGGAACACACCTAATAGCATAGTAAATTATTTAGCCAATTACACAGCCAAGGACGAAGTTGACATCAAAGGACCTTTTGATAAGGCACAAGGAAATGCTATCCCGGACGAGCTTGCATGCATTGATGTCTGGGGGAGACTCCTGAAACGGATCCCATTCGAAGGAAAGCCAAAGTTACCCTCGACGGAGCAGTCTCAAGCATAAAGAATACGGAGACCAAACCACACACCAGAAAATGAAGAAACGACAACGTTTCGGTCCATCCTGGACCATTGTCAAGTCATATGTGGACCATTAAGCAGTCCCCATGGCGTAGTGGTAAAGCACTCGAATGGAATGTATCTTCATTCCATTCAAAGAAAATGTAATGTACTTGCCTTCACTCTCTCCACCAATAAGAGACACGCGTACTCCCATCATAAGTGAAGGGAAAGCAAAACACTTACAAATTAATGTTCTTGAATGGGTTGGCCACTTTCAGTACCTTGGAGCAAGGTACTCGCTCCAAGGTGTCGGCTCAAGCAAGGGCAATAAATATGAGATAGATCACCTCGCAGGAACATGTAAAAGTCATCTCTGGGCCCCTGAGAGCTATGTCCTGGAATGGTCATGGAGCTTCTATTGCTGTACTCATAATGATGTACTGTACACTGCACACGTTGGTCCGTCGTAGACTTTGCTGCGCCACTGATGTGTACGTACCCTTCAAACGATGTAAGAATTTGTAAACATACAAAATGAAGCTATGAGAATAATTCTTGGAGTACCATAATCAACTGAAAGATCGAATCTACAACAATAACAGGTTCAAGGAACTGAATGCTAAGATTGCTATTAAGATTGTCAGAGACCCCCTTACTACAAATGCCATTGTCAAGCAAACATTTTCTGCACTAATTCTAGGAGGAAAAAGAAACAGTTCAAAGTGGCAGGATCGATCAATATGCTTTCTCGAAGAACTCCACTTCCTTGAACAATCACTTGAGTTGCTGCCTGTAAGGATGAGATCTCCCAGGGAGGAAGAATCATATAAGATTCAAATATACTGGACTTCTTCCCTGGCATCTCATATGTTACCCCGAGAAATGAGATATATATATATATATCTAGGAAATTATTAGAGAAGTAGGAAATGAATTAGATGAAATCTACACTCAGGGGTATACTAACCCTATTAATGGCAGGGCTGGAGCAGCGTACGCTGTAATCAGAAATAATACCTTCCAAAACGGAAATAAAGACAAAAGCACGGACCTCAACGCAACGGACCGTGCCTTCTCAACGCAAACAGAGCTCGCTGCCATTCTTATGTCATTAAGATATCTTGAATGAAGCACAAGGGGAAGCAGTGATCTGCACCGAATCCAAAAGCGGCACTGCAAAGTGTCAACAAAGTTCAGACAGAAAACAAAGAGATAGCAACTGAAATCAAGAGAACGGTAGAAGTGATATCGAACCGGGGAAGAATTGTCAAGTTTCTGTAGAGACGAAGGAGCAGATGCGTTGGATACTGAGGGTGCTAAAGGAGGCCATATTGAATACTTCATCCCCAAGACCCTTACACAAATCATGAGCATCATCATATAACATCACCGTTCCGGGCTGTGGTGGATATGTGGGCCTGCGGGCCGCTGCAAGTAACAGCCTTAGTGGACCAAACTCTCACAAGTCAAGCTTGGCCTCGGGCCGGGCTTGGGGGAGTAGAAGAACTCCCAGAATCCCATCAACCAGGTATCAACCGTGCCAAGGTAGCCGAGGAAAAGATGACAAGAGAGCAAGCGATGAGTCACAATAACGTGGATGAAGTATGTTGACCAGACCACACACTAGAAGCTAAAAGGACGACGACGTTTCGGTCTGTCCTGGACCATTCTCAAGTCGATTGAGAATGGTCCAGGACGGACCGAAACGTCGTCGTCCCTTCACCTTCTAGTGTGTGGTCTGGTCAACAAGAGAGCAAGTCTGTGAGTCTGTACGCAGGTACAATACAGTCGCGGCCGACAACCTCATACGTTATGGATGAAATGGTGGCCGGCGGGAGAGGGGATCCGTAATGTAAGAATTTGTCTCGAATACAAGTTTTCGGGATGGAAGCAACAACCGAGGAGCCAAGTTGCAGACGTTACAACGTAAGTGAATTGATTGATTGATAAAGGTTAAGCCACCCAAAAGGTGGCACGGGCATGAATAGCCCGTAACATAAGTGAAGGCCATCGTCTGGATCACCATCTACGAGATTATGTCCCTTTAAGAGACATTAGAAATATGTAAATAAAATAAAAGTTCAAGCTACTTCTGGGTACAAGTGACAGGATGAACAACCCAGCTCATTTTCTTCATATTGGGCGTGTTGTACAAGCTGCTATGGCGGTATGTTCACTCACTGGCTGAGTGACGCTGCCCATTAAACTAGCACTTAGGGGCAAATTAAATTAGTATAGGGTGAATTGGGGGGTAATGGGAAGGTGGGTCTGTGTTGGGTGGGGGACAGTGGGGGCAATGTGGAGTAGTGTCAGGTGAGGTGGGGACACGTGTGGTGAGGTGAGAGCAGTGTGGTGTGAGGCGGGGTGAGTACAGGGCTGATAAGGAGGGAAAGTGGTTGGGCGGGGCCGGGTGGTGGCTGCGTGACTGTTTAGTAATGGAGTGGTAGCGTACAGGCGCGTGTTATTATGATGACGGAATCAATACTGCAATGTGTCATCACTGTAACCTGGTATACATGTCCATCCCGCCTTCACTCACCCACTCACTGTGTACTGCCCATACTCCCCCTCACTCCCACTCTCACCCTCTTAACCTTCCGTGTCAGGATATAGTGAACAAATGGACTGTGTTAAGAATTAAAGTGGTGGAGGCAAACTCCCTTCACACCTTTAGATTCATATAAAGAATCAGGAAGAACATTGACAAACTAAAAGACTCAAACGCCCCAGGTGTGGATGGAATTCTATCCAAAGTCGTAAAGGAACTGGCAGATGCACTATGCATACCACTGAAACTCCTTTTCAGAAAATCCTTGGACCAAAGGTTAGTTTCCCTGGAGTGGAAATATGCAAATGTTTCCCGTATTCTCAAAAAAAAGGCAGAAAGTGCTCGGCAGAAAACTACCGCCTGGTCAGCTTGACATAACACATCTGCAAGCTCATAGAGAGAATCCTGAGGGAGGGAATTATACAACATCTTACAGAGAACAATCTTGTAAAATCAACGCAACATGAATTTGTTAAACATAGACAAACCTTCTCACATTTCTGGAAACGGTAACCGGCTGTTCAGACAAAGGACTCCGGTAGATGTAGCTTACACGGACTTTGCTAAAGCTTTTGACAAGGTACTACATGTGAGACTGGCAAGGAAATTACAGGCACGTGGAATAAATGGGAGAATATTGGAATGGATAAAACAATGGTTCAAACATAGAAAACAAGGGTCGGGCTAGATGGGAATGAATTTGACTCGGGAAATGTGGTAAGTGCGGTGCCACAGGGGTCCATTTTGGGGCCAACCCTTTTTTGTCATATACATCAATGACATAGATAAGAATATTACAAACCACATCATAAAATTTGTAGATGACACTAAGAGATATGGTAAAGTGGGAAGTCAAAATGATATTAAGACCTTACGAAGAGATCGGCATGAACGCTACAAATGACCTGAATACTGGTAAATGCTTTTTAATGACGATAAATGCAAGACCTTACATGTGGAGCATAACAATCCACGTCACAACCTCCAAATTGACAGCACTACCTACTATATTGACAGATGAAGAATATGACCTTGGAGTCAGAATCCATTATTCACTGAAAGTTGCACAACAAGTGGGAGCGGCAGTAAAAAAAGGTAACCAAACTGGGAATAATCAACGGTACCTTAAATTATAGACATTTATAAATAAATAAATATATAAATATGTTTATTCAGGTAAGGTACATACATACAAGTGATGTTACATTAATGGATCGGTTTATAGATAGAGCTAGTACATACAATGCCTAAAGCCACTATTACGCAATGCGTTTCGGGTTTCGGCATTTCGTTCATCCTTAAACTTTAAGGAAAAGAAGGTAGTCATTCAATTGTATAAGTCTCTGGTGCGTCCCCACCTAGATTATTGCATGACATGGAGACCTCATCTTCAGAAAGACATAGCTGCTTTGGAGAAGGTGCAACACCGGGCAACAAAAATCATTCCAGAGCTAAGTCAACTCTCGTAGCAGGGCACGGTTGAGGGCCACAAGGCTAACAACACTGCCAACCAGGCATGCTAGGAGGGATCTCATAGAAACCTTTAAAATACTGAACAATTTGGAGGATGTTACCTGGTTGATGGAGTTCTGGGAGGTCTTCTACTCCCCAAGCCCGGCCCGAGGCCAGACTTGACTTGTGAGAGTTTGGTCCACCAGGTTGTTGCTTGGAGCGGCCCAAGGATGTTGATCTGGACAACTTCTTCAAAAGGTCAGATGTAACACGAACAAGGAGCAACGGTTTCAAGCTCAACAAGCCACAATGTAGGACTGAGAACAGGAGATGCTTCTTCACCCATAGGGTTAAGCACCAATGGAACCGCCTACCCGCCGAAGCCGTAAATGTCAAAACTCTGTTGGGGTTTAAAGTACACGTGGAACATATCATCAGGGCAAATGGGGGGACCTTTGACAAGCCGCCGGTTTCCTGTCCTCGGGTACATATTTGCCCTCGGGTAAATATAGGAGGGAGGGAATTATCAGGGGAAAGCGCCAAGCCATTACGACTATATAGCACTTGGAAGGGGTCAGGATAAGAATTTGGGATGGGACGGGGGGCAAGGAATGGTGCCCAACCGCTTGAACGGTCGGGGATTGAACGCCGGCCTGCATGAAGCGAGACCGTCGCTCTACCGTCCAGCCCAAGTGGTTGGACAAGGTAAATATCGGAGATACTAAAAGCAGGATGCATGAAGGCAGATTTGTACACAAGACACGGGTGCGTACGACAATAGACGATAGTACGAAATAATGTAAATAAGGCGGACGTGGAGGTACACGGGAACATCTTGACGGTGGCAATAACGGCATTGCATGTTGTAGGGTTATTATCACAGATGAGTCTTTAACAATACAGAGCAACGGGATTTGCAACAAGTGGCTTCATTAGTCACAGTGCCTCTCAAAACTAAAAGACACACACACACACACACACACACACACACACACACACACACACACACACACACACACACACACACACACACACACACACACGGGGAAAATTGACACAATAGATAAAGCAGCGTTGTTCAAAGCTAAGCACGAGGGGTCACAGATGGAAACTGGAGACGCAAATGAGTCATAGAGATATCGGGAGCAACTTTTCAGTGTTCGTGCTGTCAATAAATGGAATGCTTGCTAGCTCGACCCTGCAAGCACATATAGGTGAGTACAACACACACACACACACACGCACGCAGGAGGCACTAAATTACAGACCAGTGCCGATGACAAGTATTCCAGGTAAAGTGCTGAAATGAGTAATCGGCTTGAGAATAATTGAACACCTAGAGAGGGGGAGGAAGGGTCTAAACCTTATAATGAAAGGGCAGTGTGGATTTAGACACGTAATGCCGTGCCTCTCAAACTTGACAGCGTTCTATGACAGGGTTACTAAAATAAAATAGAAAAATGATGGCTAGGTAGACTGTAATTTTCCCAAGTTGTCACAAAGCATTTTGATACTGATCCTCGGGAAGGGCGTACAAGATAGAGAAACAAGTTGGGATAACTGGGAGGACAATTCACTTGATAAGGGACTACCGGAAGGACAGAAAACAGAATGTCACAGAGAAAAGGTTTNGATCATCAGCTCCAGAACTGGGTAGGGAAGTCAGTTGAGGGCAAGGGCTGGTGGGCCACCCGGTGGTGGTGACTGGTACTAAAGAGTTTAGTTTAATGGATCCTTTTCTGCATGGATCGTTTGCAGAAATGTTTGGTGGTTTTGAGGCTTCAATTTCTTTGAACCTCCAGTTATGTAAAAAGCTTCGCTGACTTTTTGGATGCTTTCCTGATGGGGGGTGGCAATTGCCACTCTCCCTTCACCTCTGTGAGGGGACCAGGTTTTGGCTCCTGGTTCCTGGTAGGGCAAATAGAACTAACACAAATGATGTAATCCATCAGCAAGATAGCTTTTGGAGCTACCGGGGCTCTTCCAGACAGCTTTTCATTACATTCAGTGCAGGTTTTTCTCCCTCCTTTTCCCCTGCCTTACCCAGTATTTCTACCAAGATATTGGAGAGGAGGTTATAGTTTATCTTTAGAGGTTTATTAGTGATATTTATACCACAGATTATGTGCACAAATATTTAGCTATATGCTCATAATATAGGTTACAGAATGCTTTGGTAGGTCTTATTACTGAGCTCCAATCCTTTTTATCTTTATTCTCTATTTAGATATTTTTAAACATAGTAAGAGGTATTGAAATTGGAATGTTGTCATTTCCCAGTAGTGAAGAGTTTCCAAGTTCCCCAAGGGTCCTGGCAGTACAGTCGGGTTCGTTCTCGACTCACAATTGAGTAGTCCGGTTTCAAATCCTGGGTGGGATAGAAATAGTTGGGTATGTTCTCTATCTCCTAATGCCGCTATCCACCTAGCAGGAAATTGGTACCTGGGAGTTAGCTGTGTATGGGATTGCATTCTGGGGAGGGTCAGTAATTCGACCCTGGGGGGGTGGGGTCCAGTACAAGCTTTAAGTGTACTGTATGTATATGCTGGCTGCCTGTACCCCGACACAATGAATGAATTAATTATTATTATTATTAATTTCAGAGTTATTGATGGTTTAGAGGTGCGCGACGAGCTGGAGAAGCTACCTGTCAACCCGAAAAAACTACAAACCTACTACTGAGACGAGGATAAATTATGTTACTATTCATGCTAATCCTATAGCAGGTTAAGGCAATTATTTTTCTTAATTGTATTATATTTTGAATGACAAATGTATTGAGATTGCTACTTCTCCTTTTAAAGTACAAAGTAATTATGACACCATAATATCATTACTTGTTTCTGTTTTTGTGGTGTAGGAAAGACATTAGTTGTGAGACATGTGGGAAGCTGTATTGGAAAAGGAATGTCATTAAAATTGTCTCCTGGCCCCTCATTGTCTCTTACACATTTCATATTATTACATACCCATTGTCAATTTAATTTAATTGGTGGCTTTATGAAAAGTGACAGTAGTAAGCTTCAGTTTCAAGTTAATGCTATACTGTGTTTATATTTTGGCGAATGCCCATGAGAGGTCATCTTATAGCATAAAATGAAAATGGCTTTCCTGCTTTTTTATCAGTGTTAATAAGAATAAAAAAAATTCCAGTAGCAGCATTAAAATTCACAAACAATTTTTAAATGGTGAAAAGATAAATGAGAAAAATATTGCAGTGGTCTGTGTTGACGACTCACAGCTGAGGGTCCTGGGAAAGGTCTGTAGTTGGCCTGGGGTATTTCAGTTAACCTAAATAATGGCTTCCTGATCCCAACAATGGGAAACCAATATGAATGCCCCTGAACCTTGCTGGTTAAGGTCAGTTATGTTTGTCTAGTACACTGACTGCATAGGTGGCTTCTCAGCCATAACCTTAGTCTTAGCTCAGTAGCACCTCTGAGTTCATTCTGAACACTTCTTTAGAGTGTGGAACACTTTATACAGTACTGTACTTTAATGTATAAATAAAAGGTGAGAAATTATTGTGTATTTTTTTTTTGTGAAAATCAAGAGGCAATTAGTGTGAAGTGCTTCATAGGGAGATCATTTAATGCCCTTTCTGTGAATTTAAAATTTTACATGTATGAATAACGGGTAGAACCTTCACAAGCCATGGTGTCTTGTCCCCAATGAGGCTACTAGAAACAGTTGCTAGCAGGTAAATACATCCCAGCAAAGACACAACGTAACAGTTCCTATGATTCCCCTTGTTATAACTTGTAATAAAGTTATTACATCTTATTATAACATTTTTATGATGTATTTGGACATTGTTACAACTTAATATATTAGTTGTTACAATTGTTAGGTATTAAACCTTGTTTGAACCTTGTAGCAACATCGTAGTTTTATCGCGTGTTTGGCGGGATAGCATCAACTGTATGATGTATACATGTACATGAATAATATTGCTGGAGCAGGGAGTAAGCTTATTTAAATATGACTGCCATTATAAATTTATAGGAACCCACTACATTGGTGCAGTAAACCCCTAGAGTAAACTTTTCAAAGCTAGTGGCCTCTTAAGAGATAAATGTTACCATATTCTTGGTCTTACTGTTTGTGTGGTGCAGTGTATGTTATTCCTGGTCTTGTTCTGCCAATGCAGACGAGGCGTCACAATAACGTGGCTGAAATGTGTTGACCAAACCACACACTAGAAAGTGAAGGGACGACGACGTTTCGGTCCGTCCTAGACCATTCTCAAGTCGATTGTGTCCTGCCTTTGTCCTGCCACTGTCTCTTATGTAATGTATCTTGTCAAAATATATACCGTTAACTTTTTGTTTGTCTAATCTGTGTATGGGCTTAGAAAAGTACTAATTTAAAGATGACACTTTATTTTAAAATTTGTTCGTCAGAAGCGTAAGCCTGGCTCCTCTCCTTGCTCCTCCCCGGCGGGTAAGAAGGTTTCGCTTTCTTCCTCGGCCCCTACTTCTGCCTCTATCGTTCCTCCCCTCCCATTTCGGTCGTTGCACCCCCTGTTCCTGCTATGGAGGTTTCTTTGGCCCCCGCTTCCCTCTCGGTTGCTGCCCTTGCTGAGGGCGCTCCCCTCTTTCTTCTCCCCCTCTTCCTGCTGCTGTCCTTTACTGCTCCTCTCCGTTGTCTCCTCTTCCTCCTCCGTACCCGGCCCACCCACCTCTGGTCTGTTCTCCCGCTTCCTTCCCTCCGTCTTTGCTCAGTTTACCCATGCTCCCTAACCCTGACTTTGCTGACCCTGATCCTGACCCTGATATTCTTTAACGTGCTATGTTGCTCTTTCACCTTTGTTTCTTCCTTGTTCTCTGTTGTTGTTCTTTCTCTTCTCGTCGATGTCTATTCTTCAATGGAACGTTCGAGATTATTACGCCAATTTCCTCGAACTCCAACTTCTGATTTCGCACTTTTCGCCCCTTTGTGTTTGTCTCCAGGATGCTTGGTGCTCGTCCTGGTTTTTTTTGTGGCTATTCCTTTCTCCCCCCCCCCCAGCAGCTGTTGCTGGGGCTCCTAATTCTTCTGCTCTCTTGATTCGCTCTAATGTTCCCTATGTCCCCTTACTTTTTCCTTCGCCTCCATTGTTCTGCTGCTCGTATCTTTGTGGGGAAATGGTACACAGTTTGTTCCATTTATCTCCCCCAAGTGTCCTGCTTCATGATCTGAAACACCTCCTGGACTGCTTGCCAGAGCCTGTGCTCCTGCTGGGTGATTTCAATTGTCGTCATTCTCTTTGGGGTGATGTTCTGATGAATACCCGAGGTCGCCTTTTTGAGCCGTTTATCCTCTCTTCTTCCCTGTCTCTTCTGAATTCTGGTGAGCTCACTCATTTGGACTCTCGGACTTGCACCCTTTCCTTTCTTGATCTTTTTCTTTGCTCTTCTTCTCTTTACTTAGATTTCACGTGGCAGGTTCTTGATGACCTTCACGGCAGTGACCATTTCCCCATCCTTGTTTCCTTTTTCTCTTTTCGTCCTTCCCTCTTCTTCCCTAGGTGTGGCAGTTTGCTAAAGCGGACTGGAACCTCTTTACCCTCAGTGCTGCTCTCTCTGACCTCTCCCTTCTGCCTCTCCCTCGCGCTCTCCTCCTTTTTCATGACACTGTCTTCGACGCTGCCCTCCGCTCTATTCCTCGCTCTTCCTCTTGGGGTCTACGGAAGTGCGTTCCCTGGTGGAATGCAGACTGTGCTTGGGCTGTCCGCTGTAAGCGTGCAGCCTGGAAGAGGCACCGCCGCCTTGCTCCTTATTGTCCTAATTGCATTGTCCCTCTTACGGTCTTGCATGTCCTTCTTGAATGTCCTGACTTCCAGGACGAGCGTGTGTCTTGCTTTCTGACCGCCCCTCGCGGTCGCCTGTCCCTCAATAGAATTCTTGGTGACTCGGATACTTTTGATATCATTCGCCTTACGCGTTTTTGTTCTCGTATTGGCATCCTTGGTGATATTTAATGCCCTCTGATTATTCCGCACATTGATGGTACTACATAGCCTTCCCGGTTTGGTGCCTTCTTTTGATAATTACTTACTTTAAAATTTGTTCAGTGTTATTTCAGAAGCTTGTATTATTATGTAAGGAAAAATTGTGATGCAGCCACAAAAATGAGCCCTCTGGATCACTTACTGCATGTAATATTTGCCCCTCCAAGTGCACAACACGGTCAGGGATATTTTAAAGTACCACATAAGATTTAACACTACATTAATTTAACATTTTTTTTTAATTTAATTTAAGAAAAGTTCAATTTAAAATTTTTAACAGATTTAACATTTTATCTTATACCATTTAAATTTTGGTTTAATTTTCGAAGTTTTTTCTTGTTTTCATTTTACCTTGCTTCTTTTGGATGTGGTGTACTGAAAATCTTGTGGTTATTTGTTTGGGTTAGTGATCTTGAATTCTCTGCTCTTTGCACCTCTGTGAGAGGGGGACCAGAGGCCAGAGGTTCTGGCCTCTGGTTTTCCATTGGCTTTTAAAGACTCCCAAAGGCCTTGTGCAATTCAAATTGGGTGAAGCTATTCAGGAGCAACAGGGAACCACTAACAGAGCCCTTCCAGAGAGGAGATTGACACTGGCTTCCTGTCTCTCCAGGACCGCTGTGATCGCTACTGTCTTTGCTATCTTGCTCGGTCCTTACAACATCCTTCCTCTCGCCTCTGTCGTGCTTTAACTTTAACTAATATGGCCATCATCATTTAAGTGGGAACTGTTGTTGAAGGTAAATGAGTAAAATGCCACATAATATTTTGAGAAACTAGCATTTATTGACACTCATTGTGACAGCTAACTTCAATTTTATCATAAACATTTACACAAATATTTGTACAAAAAACTTCATCTACAAAGCAATAATTTTGCGTGTTGTTGCCGCACAGTGTGCGTTACACTTAATGCTAGTCTGAGATTATTCTTGAGCATCACATCTGGTGTGTAAGTAACTCCTCATAAAGATCCCAAAACCACAACAGTAAATTAGTAATGTGTTCTTAATTAACTCATATTGATTGGAATTCTTAGTGGTATAAATTTATGATATCTATTAAATGCAGACTGTATATATGTGTGCCCCAGTATTTGGAAGAAAAGTGCATATCAGTACTGTATAAGGGGTTTTATTTAACTATATTTTATATTAAGTGATGACGTGATTAGCTGGGATTTAAAGTTTTCTGAGGGGAGCCCCGTCAGCTCCCTGAAGTTATCAAACTGACATCTGCCATATTAGTTTGGTGCCATCAGTCCTTGGAGTTCGAGTGCCTACCAGGAGCCCACGAGCTAGAACCTGGCCCACTCAGAGGCACAGGGAGCAATGGCCATAAGAGCTCTCTACATTTAGTTTGTCATTTCTGCCATTGACTGGGGAAGGTACCCCAGAAAGGTAGGTGAACCATTACAAACCTCTTAACTGGTTAAAAATGCAACCTGTGTCCGAACAGAGGCCCAGAACTTCGCCCAAATAGAAACAATAAAACAAGTAACACATGTTGCATTGTGGATGACGTGTTGCTTGTTTTAATGTTTTCTACTGTGGGGGAGTTCTGGGCCTCTGTTCAGTCGTAGGTTGCAATATTACCTAGTTAGTGGTTTGTAATGGTTTACCTACCTTTTAGGGTGCCTTTCCCGGTCGATGGCAGAAATGACAAACTCTAAATGTAGAGCTAATATGGCCATTAGTCCCTGGAGTTTGAGTGACTACCGGGGGCCCGAGCCAGAACCTGGCCCCCTCAGAGAGGCACAGGGAGTAATGGCCATATTAGCTCTACATTTAGAGTTTGTCATTTCTGCCATCGACCGGAAAGGCACCCTAAAGGGTAGGTAAACCATTACAAACCACTAACTAGGTAATATTGCAACCTACGACTGAACAGAGGCCCAGAACTCCCCCACAGTAGAAAACATTAAAACAAGCAACACGTCATCCACGATGCAACATGTGTTACTTGTTTTATTGTTTCTATTTGGGCGAAGTTCTGGGCCTCTGTTCGGACACAGGTTGCATTTTTAACCAGTTAAGAGGTTTGTAATGGTTCACCTACCTTTCTGGGGTACCTTCCCCAGTCAATGGCAGAAATGACAAACTAAATGTAGAGAGCTCTTATGGCCATTGCTCCCTGTGCCTCTGAGTGGGCCAGGTTCTAGCTCGTGGGCTCCTGGTAGGCACTCGAACTCCAAGGACTGATGGCACCAAACTAATATGGCAGATGTCAGTTTGATAACTTCAGGGAGCTGACGGGGCTCCCCTCAGAAAACTTTAAATCCCAGCTAATCACGTCATCACTTAATATAAAATATAGTTAAATAAAACCCCTTATACAGTACTGATATGCACTTTTCTTCCAAATACTGGGGCACACATATATACAGTCTGCATTTATAGATATCATAAATTTATACCACTAAGAATTCCAATCAATATGAGTTAATTAAGAACACATTACTAATTTACTATTGTGGTTTTGGGATCTTTATGAGGAGTTACTTACCACCAGATGTGATGCTCAAGAATAATCTCAGACTAGCATTAAGTGTAACGCACACTGTGCGGCAACAACACGCAAAATTATTGCTTTGTAGATGAGTTTTTTTGTACAAATATTTGTGTAAATGTTTATGATAAAATTGAAGTTAGCTGTCACAATGAGTGTCAATAAATGCTAGTTTCTCAAATATTATGTGGCATTTTACTCATTTACCTTCAACAACAGTTCCCACTTAATGATGATGGCCATATTAGTTAAAGTTAAAGCACGACAGAGGCGAGAGGAAGGATGTTGTAAGGACCGAGCAAGATAGCAAAGACAGTAGCGATCACAGCGGTCCTGGAGAGACAGGAAGCCAGTGTCAATCTCCTCTCTGGAAGGGCTCTGTTAGTGGTTCCCTGTTGCTCCTGAATAGCTTCACCCAATTTGAATTGCACAAGGCCTTTGGGAGTCTTTAAAGCCAATGGAAACCAGAGGCCAGAACCTCTGGCCTCTGGTCCCCCTCTCACAGAGGTGCAAAGAGCAGAGAATTCAAGATCACTAACCCAAACAAATAACCACAAGATTTTCAGTACACCACATCCAAAAGAAGCAAGGTAAAATGAAAACAAGAAAAACTTCGAAAATTAAACCAAAATTTAAATGGTATAAGATAAAATGTTAAATCTGTTAAAAATTTTAATTGAACTTTTTCTTAAATTAAATTAAAAAAAATGTTAAATTAATGTAGTGTTAAATCTTATGTGGTACTTTAAAATATCCCTGACCGTGTTGTGCACTTGGAGGGGCAAATATTACATGCAGTAAGTGATCCAGAGGGCTCATTTTTGTGGCTGCATCACAATTTTTCCTTACATAATAATACAAGCTTCTGAAATAACACTGAACAAATTTTAAAGTAGTAATTATCAAAAGAAGGCACCAAACCGGGAAGGCTATGTAGTACCATCAAATGTGCGGAATAATCAGAGGGCATTAAATATCACCAAGGATGCCAATACGAGAACAAAACGCGTAAGGCGAATGATATCAAAGTATCCGAGTCACCAAGAATTCTATTGAGGACAGGCGACCGCGAGGGGCGGTCAGAAAGCAAGACACACGCTCGTCCTGGAAGTCAGGACATTCAAGAAGGACATGCAAGACCGTAAGAGGACAATGCAATTAGGACAATAAGGAGCAAGGCGGCGGTGCCTCTTCCAGGCTGCACGCTTACAGCGGACAGCCCAAGCACAGTCTGCATTCCACCAGGGAACGCACTTCCGTAGACCCCAAGAGGAAGAGCGAGGAATAGAGCGGAGGGCAGCGTCGAAGACAGTGTCATGAAAAAGGAGGAGAGCGCGAGGGAGAGGCAGAAGGGAGAGGTCGAGAGAGCAGCACTGAGGGTAAAGAGGTTCCAGTCCGCTTTAGCAAACTGCCACACCTAGGAAGAAGAGGGAAGGACGAAAAGAGAAAAAGGAACAAGGATGGGGAAATGGTCACTGCCGTGAAGGTCATCAAGAACCTGCCACGTGAAATCTAAGTAAAGAGAAGAAGAGCAAAGAAAAAGATCAAGAAGGAAAGGTGCAAGTCCGAGAGTCCAAATGAGTGAGCTCACCAGAATTCAGAAGAGACAGGGAAGAAGAGAGGATAAACGGCTCAAAAGGCGACCTCGGGTATTCATCAGAACATCACCCTAAAGAAATGACGACAATTGAAATCACCCAGCAGGAGCACAGGCTCTGGCAAGCGTCCAGGAGGTGTTTCAGATCATGAAGCAGGACACTTGGGGAGATAAATGGAACAAACTGTGTACCATTTCCCACAAAGATACGAGCAGCAGAACAATGGAGGCGAAGGAAAAGTAAGGGACATAGGGAACATTAGAGCGAATCAAGAGAGCAGAAGAATTAGGAGCCCCAGCAACAGCTGCTGGGGGGGGGGGAGAAAGGAATAGCCACAAAAAAAACCAGGACGAGCACCAAGCATCCTGGAGACAAACACAAGGGGCGAAAAGTGCGAAATCAGAAGTTGGAGTTCGAGGAAATTGGCGTANAAATTTGGTTGGGCTCTGGGGCTGTTTGTTTAGCTTGGTGGGGGTGGGATGAGATATACTTGCTAGGCTTGCGGTTACACAACTGGTCAGGGTCTGGTTACACAACTGGTCGGGGTATAGTTATGCAACTGGTCGGGGTCCGGTTACACAACTGGTCGGGCTTTGGTTTACACAACTGGTCGGGCTCCGGTTAAATAACTGGTCGGGCTCCGGTTATACAACTGGTCGGGCTCCGGTTAAATAGCTGGTCGGGCTCCGGGGTGTCACTTGGGCCTCGGTTTGTGCATGGTCGGGCTCCGGTTCATGCATGGTTGTGCACCAATGGTTGTGTACTAGGTTTTGTACTAGCTCCAAGTTTGTTTGCTACGCCTCTATGGTTGTATGTTTGCTAGAAATTCGTTTTTTTCATAAAGAGCTAAATTGTTTGTTTGCTATGGCTCCATAGTGTTTCTAGGGCAAGTGGAGGTTAAGGTAGGGCTAAGTAAGTGTTTGGTAGTGCTAGGAATTAAATTTGGTTGGGCTCTGGGGCTGTTTGTTTAGCTTGGTGGGGGTGGGATGAGATATACTTTGCTAGGCTTGCGGTTACACAACTGGTCAGGGTCTGGTTACACAACTGGTCGGGTATAGTTATGCAACTGGTCGGGGTCCGGTTACACAACTGGTCGGGCTTCGGTTACACAACTGGTCGGGCTCCGGTTAAATAACTGGTCGGGCTCCGGTTATACAACTGGTCGGGCTCCGGTTAAATAGCTGGTCGGGCTCCGGGGGTGTCACTTGGGCCTCGGGTTGTGCATGGTCGGGCTCCGGTTCATGCATGGTTGTGCACCAATGGTTGTGTACTAGGTTTGTACTAGCTCCAAGTTTGTTTGCTACGCCTCTATGGTTGTATGTTTGCTAGAAATCCGTTTTTTTCATACAGAGCTCAATTGTTTGTTTGCTATGGCTCCATAGTTGGTTTCTAGGGCAAGTGGAGGTTAAGGTAGGGCTAAGTAAGTGTTTGGTAGAGCTAGGAATTAAATTTGGTTGGGCTCTGGGGCTGTTTGTTTAGCTAGGTGGGGGTGGGATGAGATATATTTGCAAGGCTTGCGGTTACACAACTGGTCAGGGTCTGGTTACACAACTGGTCGGGTTATAGTTATGCAACTGGTCGGGGTCCGGTTACACAACTGGTCGGGCTTTGGTTACACAACTGGTCGGGCTCCGGTTAAATAACTGGTCGGGCTCCGGTTATACAACTGGTCGGGCTCCGGTTAAATAGCTGGTCGGGCTCCGGGGGTGTCACTTGGGCCTCGGGTTGTGCATGGTCGGGCTCCGGTTCATGCATGGTTGTGCACCAATGGTTGTGTACTAGGTTTGTACTAGCTCCAAGTTTGTTTGCTACGCGTCTATGGTTGTATGTTTGCTAGAAATCCGTTTTTTTCATACAGAGCTAAATTGTTTGTTTGCTATGGCTCCATAGTTGGTTTCTAGGGCAAGTGGAGGTTAAGGTAGGGCTAAGTAAGTGTTTGGTAGTGCTAGGAATTAAATTTGGTTGGGCTCTGGGCTGTTTGTTTAGCTTGGTGGGGGTGGGATGAGATATACTTGCTAGGCTTGCGGTTACACAACTGGTCAGGGTCTGGTTACACAACTGGTCGGGGTATAGTTATGCAACTGGTCGGGGTCCGGTTACACAACTGGTCGGGCTTCGGTTACACAACTGGTCGGGCTCCGGTTAAATAACTGGTCGGGCTCCGGTTATACAACTGGTCGGGCTCCGGTTAAATAGCTGGTCGGGCTCCGGGGGTGTCACTTGGGCCTCGGGTTGTGCATGGTCGGGCTCCGGTTCATGCATGGTTGTGCACCAATGGTTGTGTACTAGGTTTGTACTAGCTCCAAGTTTGTTTGCTACGCCTCTATGGTTGTATGTTTGCTAGAAATCCGTTTTTTTCATACAGAGCTAAATTGTTTGTTTGCTATGGCTCCATAGTTGGTTTCTAGGGCAAGTGGAGGTTAAGGTAGGGCTAAGTAAGTGTTTGGTAGAGCTAGGAATTAAATTTGGTTGGGCTCTGGGCTGTTTGTTTAGCTTGGTGGGGGTGGGATGAGATATACTTGCTAGGCTTGCGGTTACACAACTGGTCAGGGTCTGGTTACACAACTGGTCGGGGTATAGTTATGCAACTGGTCGGGGTCCGGTTACACAACTGGTCGGGCTTCGGTTACACAACTGGTCGGGCTCCGGTTAAATAACTGGTCGGGCTCCGGTTATACAACTGGTCGGGCTCCGGTTAAATAGCTGGTCGGGCTCCGGGGGTGTCACTTGGGCCTCGGGTTGTGCATGGTCGGGCTCCGGTTCATGCATGGTTGTGCACCAATGGTTGTGTACTAGGTTTGTACTAGCTCCAAGTTTGTTTGCTACGCCTCTATGGTTGTATGTTTGCTAGAAATCCGTTTTTTTCATACAGAGCTAAATTGTTTGTTTGCTATGGCTCCATAGTTGGTTTCTAGGGCAAGTGGAGGTTAAGGTAGGGCTAAGTAAGTGTTTGGTAGTGCTAGGAATTAAATTTGGTTGGGCTCTGGGCTGTTTGTTTAGCTTGGTGGGGGTGGGATGAGATATACTTGCTAGGCTTGCGGTTACACAACTGGTCAGGGTCTGGTTACACAACTGGTCGGGGTATAGTTATGCAACTGGTCGGGGTCCGGTTACACAACTGGTCGGGCTTCGGTTACACAACTGGTCGGGCTCCGGTTAAATAACTGGTCGGGCTCCGGTTATACAACTGGTCGGGCTCCGGTTAAATAACTGGTCGGGCTCCGGGGTGTCACTTGGGCCTCGGGTTGTGCATGGTCGGGCTCCGGTTCGTGCATGGTTGTGCACCAATGGTTGTGTACTAGGTTTGTACTAGCTCCAAGTTTGTTTGCTACGCCTCTATGGTTGTATGTTTGCTAGAAATCCGTTTTTTTTCATACAGAGCTCAATTGTTTGTTTGCTATGGCTCCATAGTTGGTTTCTAGGGCAAGTGGAGGTTAAGGTAGGGCTAAGTAAGTGTTTGGTAGAGCTAGGAATTAAATTTGGTTGGGCTCTGGGCTGTTTGTTTAGCTAGGTGGGGGTGGGATGAGATATACTTGCAAGGCTTGCGGTTACACAACTGGTCAGGGTCTGGTTACACAACTGGTCGGGTTATAGTTATGCAACTGGTCGGGGTCCGGTTACACAACTGGTCGGGCTTTGGTTACACAACTGGTCGGGCTCCGGTTAAATAACTGGTCGGGCTCCGGTTATACAACTGGTCGGGCTCCGGTTAAATAGCTGGTCGGGCTCCGGGGGTGTCACTTGGGCCTCGGGTTGTGCATGGTCGGGCTCCGGTTCATGCATGGTTGTGCACCAATGGTTGTGTACTAGGTTTGTACTAGCTCCGAGTTTGTTTGCTACGCCTCTATGGTTGTATGTTTGCTAGAAATCCGTTTTTTTCATACAGAGCTAAATTGTTTGTTTGCTATGGCTCCATAGTTGGTTTCTAGGGCAAGTGGAGGTTAAGGTAGGGCTAAGTAAGTGTTTGGTAGTGCTAGGAATTAAATTTGGTTGGGCTCTGGGCTGTTTGTTTAGCTTGGCGGGGGGTGGGATGAGATATACTTGCTAGGCTTGCGGTTACACAACTGGTCAGGGTCTGGTTACACAACTGGTCGGGGTATAGTTATGCAACTGGTCGGGGTCCGGTTACACAACTGGTCGGGCTTCGGTTACACAACTGGTCGGGCTCCGGTTAAATAACTGGTCGGGCTCCGGTTATACAACTGGTCGGGCTCCGGTTAAATAACTGGTCGGGCTCCGGGGGTGTCACTTGGGCCTCGGGTTGTGCATGGTCGGGCTCCGGTTCGTGCATGGTTGTGCACCAATGGTTGTGTACTAGGTTTGTACTAGCTCCAAGTTTGTTTGCTACGCCTCTATGGTTGTATGTTTGCTAGAAATACGTTTTTTTCATACAGAGCTAAATTGTTTGTTTGCTATGGCTCCATAGTTGGTTTCTAGGGCAAGTGGAGGTTAAGGTAGGGCTAAGTAAGTGTTTGGTAGAGCTAGGAATTAAATTTGGTTGGGCTCTGGGCTGTTTGTTTAGCTTGGTGGGGGTGGGATGAGATATACTTGCTAGGCTTGCGGTTACACAACTGGTCAGGGTCTGGTTACACAACTGGTCGGGGTATAGTTATGCAACTGGTCGGGGTCCGGTTACACAACTGGTCGGGCTTCGGTTACACAACTGGTCGGGCTCCGGTTAAATAACTGGTCGGGCTCCGGTTATACAACTGGTCGGGCTCCGGTTAAATAACTGGTCGGGCTCCGGGAGTGTCACTTGGGCCTCGGGTTGTGCATGGTCGGGCTTCGGTTCATGCATGGTTGTGCTCCAGGGGTTGTGTGCTAGTGCCTCACGTTTCTTTGGTAGATCATCATGGTTGTTTCTTTGCAATGGCTGAGTACATGTTTATTTTCTAGGGCTTCATTGTTATATTTTTGCAGGAGTTCCAAGTTTCTTTTTTGTATGGGGCTCATTTTTTTGCTTTGAGATGGTTGGCTCCAAAGTTAGTTGTTAAGGTATGGGGAAGGGGGGTTGTTAGGTAGGGCTAAGGAAGGGTTTGTTTGGTAGGGCTAGGAAGGGAGATAAGTTGGGCTCTGGGGCTGTTTGTTTGGTGTGGATTGAAGGAGATGTTTGTTTGCTAGGCTTGCGGTTACACAACTGGTCGGGCTTCGGGGCGCACAATAAACTCGCTGGTTGAATAGGGGATGCTTAATGAACTATCCACCTCTGGCGGTAAAAAAAAATCAGTGAAGTGTGCAACTTTGGTCGAGTTGCAAACATGCAATAATCCAACTGATTATTGCAGTTGTATTGTTTGGACCATCTTGAGTCTGTTCGTTCTGAAATAAGAGATATTACATCAATCCTCGTTGATAGATAATAATAAGATATACCACAGTATAAGCAGTGCGCTAAGCACGCTAGCCCACATTTAATATCTATATAACAATAATAATAATGTTTATTCAGGTAAAAGTAAATACATTCAAGAAGTTACAAGCAGAATGTTGGACTTGTAGATAAAGCTAGTACTGTACATATTATGCCTAAAGCCACTATAATACGCTCAGCGTTTCGGGCATCTTCCCACAATGATTTTAGTGTAGATATTTTGATATGATTTTGCAATATGAAAGAGGTTAAGACAAACTTATTTAATTCATTCAATTGTATAAGGATTAATCGTCTCGCATATCTGAAAAATACTTTTGTATTATTATAATATAACACACTCATGTGCCCTCTTATTATTCACAATTTTAACTTATTCTCAACTTCTATTGGGCATTTTATTATTTTGGAAGACGAGAATGGAAGCGAAGACACGCCAGCGCATGTTATATATTTGCGTTTTTGTCTACAACACATATGCGTTTTTGTGGGGTGCATAATAAAGAAAGAAATTGAATTGTCTATAACACATATATTTGCGTTTTTGTCCACAACACATATATATGCGTTTTTGTCTACAATACATATATGCTTTTGTCTACACCTCGTGTATACAAAAGGGCTCCTGATTACAAACCTGTTTGTGAACGAACTGGACTTTTGTGTACGGAACTGACGCCCTCGGAAACATACGTCGAGGCGAGTGTCTTACCACTGCGCCACGGAGACTTTGTATTCATTTCTTCCACAAGGAAAACAATATTATCCAGGGACAGGAAAGACAAGACTGGGGATTTATATAGACCTAATCTGTCACAGCCGTTGTTGTTGTTGTTATTATAGATTCAGCTATTCTGAAGAAGTTCCAAGTAGCACGGGCTATGGTGAGCCCGTAACTAATTACTGGCACAGGAGCGGGACAAGTAGCACAGGCTATGGTGAGCCCGTAGTGGACTTACCTGGCACAGGAGCGGTCTGTCACAGCCCTTTGAAACTAAGTAAGAATAATTGCTGAACGCGTGGAGAGAAGACCATTCCTGTACTGTGTGAATTTCTCCTCTCACAATGGTCAGTATAGGCGTATGAGGTTGTATAACAAATTAACATGTTAAACTGTGCTGTGTCTGTATGACTGAAGATTTATCAATAGCAGCTAAGACTTCTTTTTTTTTTTTAATCAGTCGTCAGATGTTTAGTTATGGGCTTAATTGTCTGGTTCTTTCGTGACTTGCGAGCAGGAATTCAGGGTTCGAGTCCCGGGCGGGACAAATGGTTGGGTGTATTTGCTGTTACCTAATGCACCTGTTCACCTAGTAGTAAAGAGGTGGGGGTGGGGGGGGTATGGTTGTTTCGGACACGAGACGATTCGACTAACAATTTTTCTGTTTATTAAAACAGTATATAATTTAATGGGCTTCAACAGTATATAATTCAATAATTATATTATAATAGGATGTATTAGCTTAGGTTCAGCTGCATTGGGCCCAGTTGGGTTAGGCTAGGTTAGGTTGGGTTGGATTGTGCTAGGTTAGATTAGGTAGGTTTCAAAATGCTGTGGCTAGTTGTCTTAAGTATACGATGTTACGTATCCAAATAAGTACTCAGGGGTTAGCCAGCTTATGGTGGGGTTGCTTCCTGGGGGAGGGTTAGTAGCTCGACCTTGAGGGGAGGGCGGCTACTATGTAATATAAACCTAACGTATATATATATATATATATATATATATATATATATATATATATTATATATATATATATATATATATATATATATATATATATATATAATATACTGGCTGCCTGTCCCTTGACATAATGAATTATTATTGCTATGAAGTATATATTTGTATATATATATATATATATATACGTGTATATATATATATATATAATACTGAAGTGTATATATTACTCGTTAGTTATTATTATTATTTAGCTTATTATACACTCCAAGTGACACAAGTGGATTTAAATTTTTCCCATATTTTTTCTACTTACAGTTGAATGAGCCTGTTCAGTGCAATTATACAATTTAAATATTCATACTGTATTTTTATAACATTTAATTGCACAGTTTTCCTTATTCTATACCAAGAGACTTAAGTTTTTAATCACTTTCACATCCATTGTGCTAAAGTAGCATCATAATTTGTGGCTGCATTATAGGCTTAATAATCAGGAAAACCTTATGCATAGTAATGTAACAAAGTTTTTTAGTTTTAATTGTGATATTCTTTTGCAGAGTGTTACGTTGCATACAGATGTTGGTGAAATCAAGATCGAATTGTTTTGCGAGCATTGTCCCAAGACCTGTGAAAACTTTTTAGCTCTGTGTGCCTCTCATTATTATGATAGTTGCCTCTTCCATCGTAACATAAAGGTGAGCTTCGTCAGGCTGAGTGAAGGAGTTTTGAATTACCTATGTTTTATTTTTTTTTTTAGTTCACACTGCTTAATGACTGAACTAATCATTACATTGCTTATAAGAATTAAAATACAGTATTTTAAATGTAACCGGTTCCCAAAAATATTATGATACATAAAATGGATATAATTTTATGCAGGCAATGAGTCACAATAACGTGGCAAAAGTATGTTGACCAGACCACACACTAGAAGGTGAAGGGACGACGACGTTTCGGTCCGTCCTGGACCATTCTCAAGGCGATTCTCACAATCGACTTGAGAATGGTCCAGGACGGACTGAAACGTCGTCGTCCCTTCACCTTCTAGTGTGTGGTCTGGTCAACATATAATTTTATTGTCTTGATAAAGAAAAGAACCCTGGAGTCAAAATCTACCACTCATTAAAAGTTGCACAACAGGTGCATGCAACAGCCAGAATAGCTAACCAAACTCTTGGGATAATCAAGCGTACTTTTGACTTTAAGGAAAAGAAGGTAATGGTTCAACTGTATAAATCTCTCATTTGCCCCCACTTAGATTACTCTATCCGAGCATATAGGGAGACTGGCTTCCTGTCCCCCGACACAATGAATTATGAATTATTATATATAATATAACCATTAGTGGCTTATGACAAAATGATGAGGTGAGGTTTACAAACAAGAAAACAAGTGGCAAGCTTATAATACCTTTTCACTGTGACATTTTTCAATTTATGGCAATTACTCATGAGGAACCATACCAGCATGATGGATGCCACTTTGCTTCGAAAAAGTTAATTTGATAGCAAAAAAAATTGTGTAGATTAATACAGCAGTAAAATAGGGAGTCGAGTTACATGAATGACACATTCAGATAAAAATTTGAAGCATTATGACAAGTGAGTTTTCTTAATTTTGTATTTAATCTAAATCACACAGTTTTAAAGTGAATACAGTACATGAGAAAAAACTTTTTGAACTTTCATTCAGTGGTAAAATCCATTGTGTTGTCTGGACAAGGATTATGACAGGTGACACTCTTTGCATCAGTTCCACAGGGAACTTTAGGGCCACAGGGTTCCTGCAGGGCCATTGAAGGTGCTAGGTAGTTACTGGAGATGAGCTCAGTGCAGCCTTGCAATGATTGACAGAAGCATTCCTTGAGTCTTGGCTGACAACTTAGAAACTCCAGATGCCACCAGATGGCAGTACCATCATCCAACATGGTCCCTACTCCTTTTACTCTGTACATTCTTCCTGAAACATACACATGTTGTTAACAGGTATGAGAAGGAGAAAATGGGAGGGGCCTGGGGCAAACAAATACTGGTAAGAAAATGTTACAGTATCTTCATATTTATTTGGAGCCATATTTTTGAGCTACAGCATTAAATTACTTCCCAAAGTAAGAGTTAAGCATAGGCACAAGAAAATAGAGCAGAATAAATGGGGACTTGCCTGAGAACAACTGTATGCAATGGTTCAGAAATACAATTTTAATACTAATTCAGGTACTGTACTAGCTTGCTAAATATTTATATTATTATTTGATATTTCAGGGTTTTATGATCCAGACTGGTGACCCAACTGGTACAGGGAAGGGGGGACAGTCTATCTGGGGACAAAAGTTTGAAGACGAAGTTAGAGATGATTTGAAGGTAAGTGTGTGATAAGAAATTATTTGTTCCCCATGCCAGTGGAAAATAGTATATAGGGTCTCCAATTTTTGTGCTCGGTTCACTCTTGATCCCAGTTTCCTCACTTATCATAGCTGTCCATTTTACTTAGCCTTCCTCTACTACATTCTAATTTGCATTAACGAGTTGTTAACAACTCTTAACATCATCCATTCATTCAATATAACCAAACCATCTTGACTCTCCTCAATGTCATGATTTACTGACTTTTCTATATACAGTATTTTCATTCCTTACTATACATATTACCCTAACACCACAGTGCATCTCAAATTGTCTACAGTATTTCAACAACTCTTGACTTGATTTCCTATTCCCTGGTGCCCTTTGGCTTTCCTTCTGGCCTGATGTCTGGTCTGGTTTGTTGTCAGGTAACCAGCTTACTTCTGTCAACCAGGGGTTTGTGTCTGGTATGACTGTGTGTGTGTGTGTGTGTGTATTCTAGTGTATCTGTAGCCCTCTTGTTCCTGATATTGCATGGATTCTTGCTACACTATGGTTTGCATATTCCTCCCATTGTTCAGGTTAGAGGGTCCTGGTAGCACAGTTGGGTTCATTTTTGATGTACAATCGAGAATTCCTGGGTCAAATCCCGGGCTGGACAGAAATGGTTGGATCATACTTCCTTTCACCTAAGGCCTCTGTTCACCGAGCAGTAAGTAGGTACTTGGGAGTTAGTCAGCTTGTTGTGGGGTTGCATCCTGGGTGGGGTCAGTAATTTGACTCTTAAGGGGGATGGGGAGGACCTCGATATAAGTCTAACGTGTATGAATATACTCTGGCTTCCTGTTCCCCGAAACAGTGAATTATTATTATTATTGCTCACCCTCCATCTTTTGTCCCTGGGTTTATGGTTCTGTTCTGCTAAGTCTGTTGATGTGTTTTTGGTTCAGCCTTCTGGCTGTCTTTCTGCAGTTCTATGGTGTGGGCAGTTACTTGCTTTTATCAGTGTTCTTTGCATTTTTGTTTAACTGCTGTCTGGACTTGGGGTTTTGGTGGTTCAATGGTGTTTGTTTTTCACTGCTGTAGTTATTAAATGTTTAACAGCCTTTTGTTTACCTTTGAGTCTGGTGTGCCTTTGTAGCTCTTCTAACCCCATTCCCTGTTCCTTTCCCATGACTTTTCTTCTTTTGCAAATGCAGTAGTAAGTTCCTTTCCAGTAAAGCCATTCTCCTCACTGTGGTGTTACTGCGGGTAAGCAAAGGGGAGGTACTGAGGGGGACTTCCCAGAAATCAAGCATAAAATATAATAAAATGCTGTTTTCTGGTAGGACCTCAATAATTTGCTGCTCTCTCCTTGTCTTTTCTTTCTCTCATGCTGTTTTTGGGTGTTCTGTTCTGGTGGCATGTTGGTGTGACACATTGCCATATTTTCCTCTTTTTCTTTAATTTCTTTCTTTCAAGCATTGGTTTTTTGTTTTGTCAGATTTTCTGGTTGGTTTTCAACAGTTTTGGGATTAACTCTGGTCATCAAGCTCCTCTTGCACAAATTCTTTCAAAGCCAGAGTCTGGTAGTGGCAAGTAGAGTCCAAGTACATTAGTGTGCATCGCAGAAGCCTTGCACAATCCTCAACCTATGCAGTACAGCTCATAATCATCGAGAAGCTAATGAGGCCTTACCAGAAAAGGGAATTTCATTACATTTAAATCTTGATTTTTTTTTATAAATGTAGGATCACAGCTCTTTACCAATTATCTGGCACTATACCATGGACCTAGACTTTCAGGCAAATTTTCCTCGCCTATTCCAGGCAAATTTTTCTCAATTATTCTATTACTGTACTTCGATTCTGCATTTATTTATACCTGCATATACTGTACTATACCTGATATGTGTCTTAAAGCTTAATAACAGATTATTGGAATACTTTTAGTTAGTAAGCTATCAGTACCTTCTAAAAAAATTATTTTGACATTGATAATATAATCATAGGATTAATTTGCAGCATTCTGCTAGAGGTACAGTGTCCATGGCTAACAGTGGGCCGAACACGAACGCTTCGCAGTTCTTTATCTCGTATTGTCCACAACCACACCTCGATCTCAAGTATACAATATTTGGAAAGTGAGTATTTAATTTTAATAGTGTTTTAGCTTTAAATATTCTCTTTAGTTTATATATAGTTACATCTATTCAGCTACATAGTATTCAAATGGAGGAACACAGATTTGTGGNGATAGCGAATCTTCTTTCGTGTTTATTTTATTGATTTTAAATAGCATGCAACTTTTTAATCAGAAAATGTAACGAGTTGGTGTGCATAAAATATGCAGTGAGGAAACCTAATACTCAGAAATTTTGTGCTAGCCATTTCCTGCAGTGGCTAGTACAAGCCTGAAAATAATGGCAAAACTGTAATTTATAAATTACCTGGTTCAGATTACAACCTAGTTAGAAATTAGGCCACATGTTTAAAAAGCCTTGCACACAAAAAATAAAAAAATAAATGTGCTACATTCTCATCGGGACAAATGTGGTGACCTTTGACAAGCCCCGGCTTCCTGTCCTCGTCGAGGACACTAGAGAGATAGTGGCCCTCAGGTAAACTCTGGTAAATATTCTAAATTTCTAATGGCAACACAAAGGCCCAGTCCACATCCTTTCTTCTAATATGCAGACCAATTACAAAAAAAGAATCACAGTCAAGTGGAAGCACTTTATATAAATCTCTCTCATCTTAAATTAAGCTTAATTAAATAAAAATAAACTATACGCTTCCCATGCCAAAATTGCAAGTGCCATTACACGACCACTTCTCATGCACAATTTATGCTTCGTTACTAAATAATAATACATTTCTTGCTTAGCAATGGTCTTCTACTACCTATAGTATCGTCTCGTTACCAAATAGACAACTACAGAAAAAACTTAGTACCATTATGAAGCGAGAGGCCAGCAGGTCGCACCAAACCGCTCAGTCACCAACAACACAACTCTGGTCTAAATACGATTTATATTACAGGATTAATACGGGCGTTTAAAGTACCACAGATTTCTATAATTCTAATTATATCTGCTTCTAATACTTTTATGCGGAGAAATAATATAATTTTACTTACCTTTAAGATTTAATTATATTTTTTATAGCATATCATAACATAAAATATATAGATATTAGGAACTGTAAATATAGTCAATTTTAACCACACCGGGTATGGTGGAGCTTCGACTTTATTACAGTATGGTCGTGACTATATCTACTGATTACATGTTAACTACCATTTTTCAATCTTTTCAGTTATAATGGTCCAAATTATGTTGGCAATAGACTAACATAAGATATATTAGACAAGGTTTATTTGGTTTAGGAATTCAGTTTAGAGGGCGGATGTATTCAGTCGACACAGAGAGGCTAATAAGAGATTGTTGCTGTGTTCTGCACATTACTCTGCCGTATATTGTCACTCTGGTTCTGAGCCGATTGATTGATGAAGATTAAGCCACCAGAGAGGTGACACGGGCATACATAGTCCGTAAGTGGTGGCCCTTTTGAGCCATTACCAGTATCAATAGATGATACTGGAGATCTGTGGATGTGCGACTGCACCCTGCGTGACGGGAGATGTCTCCCGTTCCACTCTGGTTCTGAGTCAATTGATTGATGAAGATTAAGCCACCCGAGAGGTGACACGGGCATACCTAGGCCGTAAGGTTCTGAATCTGTTTGTCGTCCGTGATATATAGAATTAGTTCTGCCAGCAAAAGGCTAGGGGTGAAGGATTACGTTCCATCTACATTTATTGCCTCTGTCCATATTTAGATTAGGGTAAGGTTTTTATTAGGTTAGGTTTGGTTTGGTCCAGTTAATTTAAAACAATTAATTATTCAGGAACGTTCTTAATTATTAAACATGCGCAATAAGAAATTTAAAAAAACTACTTGAGTTTCCCCTACGAATTTGAGATTAAAGAAAACGTACCTTGTAGCCTTTATTTTATGCATAGAAATTTCTGCTTTGAGAAAGTTCAACGCCGGGCGACTAAAATATTTTACGAACTAAGTCAACTTTCATACCAGGAACGGTTGAGGGCCACAGGGACCAGACATGACAGGGCCGCTCTCAGCAACACTTTTAAATTATGTTAGGTTATGTTATTAAGGTTAGGCTGCATTGGGCTCGGTTGGATTAAATTGGTTTGATTTGGGTTACGTTAGGTTGGCTTGAGCTAGGTTAGTCAGGTTTCGGAATTCAAAATTGCACTACGCCACGGAGCATTCTCTGTGGCGTAGTGGTAAAGCACGCGCCCGGTTTTCCGCCAGCGCTTTGACCTGGGTTCCTATCCTGGCCGGGAAGGATTGACCGGGCGCCAATCCTTAATACAAATACAAATATTTATTCTGGTAAAGTACACACATACAAGGTAAGATACAAAAGTGCAATGGATTTATAAATGGAGCTAGTACATACAATGCCTAAAGTCACTATTACGCAAAGCGTTTCGAGCAGGAAACTGCTGTCTTAACTGCTCACCCAGCAGGGAATAGGTTGTTAAACGATTTGGCGGATCGTATTCCGGGGAAAAAATGAGGATTAAGACTTGCCCGAAACGCTATGCATGCTAGCAGCTTTACAAGAATTTAGGAACTCTTTTTTTATATATAAATAAAAAAAAAATAAAAAAAATGGCTGACTAATCTTTTTGTGCGCGATGAAACTTGTATCTGGCATAATTAAAATATTAACTTAAATAATTCGTTTATTACACAATATTTGATATTCAGACCTAAAAATTACTTTAGAAAGGATTATAATGCATATAAATATTAATTTACGCACTCCCAGCTGGCGCTATACGGTAGGAATTTCAATATGGCGTTCAAATAATTTTAGGCAGGGGGTCTCTGGGTCGGTTGGACGGTCACGGGTCATCGACGACGACCCTGGTCAGTCGTCAGGAAGCAGCGGCGGCGTGAGCATCGTCGTTCCCCTGTAGGTAAGGCTGATCAATTTTCTTTTTTTTTTTTTGCTAATATATCTGAGCAGTTGGGAAGTCCGCAGGAATATATAGTCTACCTCCACCTACAATGCTTAATGCATTATAATTTATTCGCTATTATAACATTGAGTTTTTGTAAAGTCTCGGAGAGCTCGTTTCCGTATGTTTTTTTTTTTTTTTTATCCCGGTTCTGTAGTATTCAAACGTTTGTATTCCACTAATGCCAAATAGTCTGTCCTCTCTCGGATATTGTGGAAGATTTTGAGGATCACGACTTGCCAACATTATATGGGTAGGATATTATGCAGAATACACTTCCCCAGAGTGTTAAACCACCCCGTCGTCAGGCTCGGCTCGTTAACGCGGCGGTCGTCCCCCCCCCCCTACCTCCCAAGACGCATGTATTATCGACTTTCATGTACTGTATTAAAAATAGTTTTTATCGCCTATAAATTAATTTTATATTCTATGTTTAATTAGGCGTATAGTAGGCTCGGTATTTAGGTTCTGTTGGCAATTATTTGTACTTGAAGGATGTGGAGAGTGAAGCATTTACAGTTGCCTGTCCTCAGGCCAGGCTCCCCTACGCGGCCGCCCGACCCAAAGCCGCATTCGTAAATTTTATTGCACTGCGCATTCTGAATTATTCTCGCGTATAAGGTAATATTATTTCATCAATTTAATAGTTTAAAAACTAAGTTTAGTGACAAGCGACAGTCCAGTGTACAAATACTGTAATATATATATAATATGACAGTGTCAGACCACGGAGGAAAATTGAAACAGGAATTTCCTTAAGTACTTTCGTATATTAATGCTGACACTCACATTTTTAATCACGTGTTTATTTTTCGTGATTTACACACACACACACACACACACACACACACACACACACACACACACACACACACACACACACACACACACACACACACACACACACACACACACACTTTTTTTTAAGGATATTCCTACGCGGGCCCTAAGCCTCTGGCTGGCCCACTAAGTGTTGCTTGTTTGTTTTACTTGGGGGGGTATGAGTATTTATGACTCGTATGGTCGCTTCAGTAAGATTTTGCCATATGTGTTTAACAACTTCTGCTCTGTCGAATCTCAGTTGAAATCTTAATGGGTTTGTAACTGTACACTGTAATAGATGAACTTCCCAACGGGAAGGAGTAGGAACACCTCTCCAATAACTGAATTTACCCGAGGGCCACTAACACTAGTAGCCTCGATGAGGGAGGACAGTAAGCCGGCGGCTTGTCAAAGGTACCCCCATTTGGCCTGATGGTCTTTTCCAGCTGTATTTTAAACCTAGCAGAGTTTTGGCATTTACGGCTTCGGCGGGTAGGCGGTTCTACGGGTTTACAACCCTATGGGTGAAAAAGCACCTCCTGTTTCCTGTCCAACATTGTGGCTTGTTGAGTTTGAACCTGTTGCTCCTTGTTCGTGTAACATCTGACCTTTTGAAGACATTGTCCTCATCGACATATTCCAAGTTGTTTAGTATTTTAAAGGTTTCTATGAAGTCCGCCCTGTCATGCCTGGTTTGTGGTGGTGTTAGCCTTGTGGCCCTCAACCGTTCCTGATACGAGAGATGACAGGTCTGGTATGATTTTTGTCGTAAGACATAGCTCCATAGTTTGGTAAGACATGGTTCCAGAGCAGCTATGTCTTTCTGAAGATGTCTCCATGCCTGGATGCAATAAGTCATGTGGGGACGCACCAGAAACTTATATAATTGAACGTCTACTTTCTTTTCCTTGAAGGTAGAGGTACGCATGATTATTCCCAGGGTTTGGTTTGCTTTTTTACTGCCGCTCCCACTTGTTGTACAACTATCAGTGATTGGTGGATTCTGACTCCAAGGTTCTATTCTTCATCTATCTGTTGAAAGGTAGTGCTGTCAATTTGGTAGTTGTGACGTGGATTGTTATGCCCCACATGCAAGGTCTTCCATTTATCGACATTAAAAGTCATCTGACCATTTGTGAAGTTCATGTAGATCTCTTTGAAAGGTTTCAATATGACTTTCACTTCCCATTTTACCATAGATCTTAGTATCATCTGCAAATTTGATGTGGTTTGTAATAATCATCTATGTCATTGATGTATATGACAAAAAGGGTTGGCCCCAAAATGGACTCCTGTGGCACCCTACTTAGAACATTGGTGGGGGTTGGATGAGATATTTGCTTGCTAGGCTTGCGATTACACACATGGTCGGGCTCCAGGGGTATTACTTATTGGGCTTCTAGTTGTTCATGGTCGGGCTCCGGTTCGTGCATGGTTGTGCACCAATGGTTGTGTACTAGATTTGTACTAGCTCCAGGTTTGTTTGCTACGCCTCTATGGTTGTATGTTTGCTAGAAATCCGTTTTTTTCATACAGAGCTAAATTGTTTGTTTGCTATGGCTCCATAGTTGGTTTCTAGGGCAAGTGGAGGTTAAGGTAGGGCTAAGTAAGTGTTTGGTAGAGCTAGGAATTAAATTTGGTTGGGCTCTGGGGCTGTTTGTTTAGCTTGGTGGGGGTGGGATGAGATATACTTGCTAGGCTTGCGGTTACACAACTGGTCAGGGTCTGGTTACACAACTGGTCGGGGTATAGTTATGCAACTGGTCGGGGTCCGGTTACACAACTGGTCGGGCTTCGGTTACACAACTGGTCGGGCTCCGGTTAAATAACTGGTCGGGCTCCGGTTATACAACTGGTCGGGCTCCGGTTAAATAACTGGTCGGGCTCCGGGGGTGTCACTTGGGCTCGGGTTGTGCATGGTCGGGCTCCGGTTCGTGCATGGTTGTGCACAAATGGTTGTGTACTAGGTTTGTACTAGCTCCAAGTTTGTTTGCTACGCCTCTATGGTTGTATGTTTGCTAGAAATCCGTTTTTNCTTAATCACCTTCAGTGGTTAAGTGCTTAGTTAATGGACACTGTAAAAAGACACCTCGAACACTGTTTACGTAGGACAGACGTAAATCTGTGTATTTATGTATGTAGGTTAAATTAGCATTTTATAAGCACTACAATCACCTTCTGTGGTTGATTGTTCAATAAATCACTAAACTAATGTTTAACAAATCTCTAACCTGTCTATGGAGGAGAGAAGAAAATATATATATATGCTGGTTAGTATTGGAAATGTGTAGCTCTGTGGTAGAAAATAATACACTTTATTTATCTTTATTTTTCCTTGTTGTACTTCTTCCGTGATTTTCTAAGCTGCTAGAGAGAGAGAGAGAGAGAGAGAGAGAGAGAGGGAGAGAGAGAGAGAGAGAGAACGAACGAACGAACTTTCAAGACAGAGTAAATGGAGTGGGCAGATACGTTTAATACATAAAAGAGCGGATGATACATAAGTGAGCAGATGCACGATACATGAATGAGGAAGACGAGGGGGGGCGGGGGTTGCAAATAGAGGTGGTTGAGGAGGAGGAAGAGGTCAGTATATGCGCGGGCAGAGACTAGGGGCCACCTGCACTATCATCCGCTTCATCAACAGCCGTATTGAACAGTCAACGACTCCTTCAACAACTTCAACCACCACCGTTTATTGAACAGGCAGCCGTGTTAGTCGGTGAACACCGTCACTATGTTAGTGGGTTGTGAACACTATCATCATGTTATTCTGTCAGCACTATCGCCCTGTGCTGTGAACATAACTACCTCCATACTGTGCTGTGAACATAACTACCTCCATACTGTGCTGTGAACATAACTACCTCCATACTGTGCTGTGAACATAACTACCTCCATACTGTGCTGTGAACATAACTACCTCCATACTGTGCTGTGAACATAACTACCTCCATACTGTGCTGTGAACATAACTACCTCCATACTGTGCTGTGAACATAACTACCTCCATACTGTGCTGTGAACATAACTACCTCCATACTGTGCTGTGAACATAACTACCTCCATACTGTGCTGTGAACATAACTACCTCCATACTGTGCTGTGAACATAACTACCTCCATACTGTGCTGTGAACATAACTACCTCCATACTGTGCTGTGAACATAACTACCTCCATACTGTGCTGTGAACATAACTACCTCCATACTGTGCTGTGAACATAACTACCTCCATACTGTGCTGTGAACATAACTACCTCCATACTGTGCTGTGAACATAACTACCTCCATACTGTGCTGTGAACATAACTACCTCCATACTGTGCTGTGAACATAACTACCTCCATACTGTGCTGTGTAGGAAAGAAAACAAAAATACTAAATCGGCGTCTACCCAGGGCTGGAGGAGCTGTTTGCCAGCTCCAACCGTATGATGGCTCCGAGTTTGACTACACAAACAAATTCAGTGGGACCTCAAATACTCCAGGTCCCACTGACTGTACAGTGGGACCTCAAAGACTCCAGGTCCCACTGACTGTACAGTGGGACCTGGTCCTTGAGGTCCCACTGGAGAGCCATGTTGTAGTCACACTCCCATAAAGAGAGGCTGAGAATTCTCAAGGCTGTGGTAGATTTAAGAATGTTCATTTATTATATAGCACATACCCATGCCATGGGTGGTAATAGACCCCGTATACCCATGTATATATGGTCAGTCTGGTTTGACAAAGGCTTTAACAAAGTCGAAACGTTACCTCCTTTCATTTTTCTCTGTGGATTTTCCGCATAAAATGATCAGTGTTTTGTGATCGTCAATTGCATATATATATATATATATATATATATATATATATATATATATATATATATATATATATATATATATATATATATATATATATACACACACACAAAGAATGGACAACACCTAGCAACAGTTAATCGTCCTTTCGCAGGCAAAGTTAAAAATATCATAGTCTTATCTTTTATCTCACGATAGATATACAAATCGGTACCCAAGTTTCGGTATTAGTTACGTGTCTGTGTGTGCCTGTGCAGCTGGCTACCTGGCCTCAGGCTTGGCTCGTTCAGGCGGCGGCTAAACCCAGTGAGGCGTTCATCAATTTTATCGTAACTGTGGAATCAAAATTTGTATTTTCTCAAATGCAAGGTAATGTTATTTCAAACTAGAAAGTGTTGAATAGTTAGGCCGTTAGTTAGGGGTTTATTGGTTGTGTTGGCCATTATTGGTAGTTACAGTACGAGACTGAAGCATTTGTGCGCACGTCATCATCTGAACCAAACACTGTCGAGTTCACGTTATATTAGTCAAATACTGACTTATTAAAATTTATATGTCACTTTGACTTGTAGTCCACTTGACCATGTTCGAAACGATGACAACAATAATAATAATAATAATAATTTTGATTTGCAAGAAGGTACAATGAGTTGATGAGTTTACAGAAGACTCGTAATTTGACATTGATGCAAAACCACTTTTATTATTATTAATATCTTTATTGACAAAATTAATTACAATTTTGCCTAATCTGAGGATTTTGATAGTCTTATTAAAGTGAGGATAATGCTGGTATTCGCTGTCACGCAGGACAGAGGGTCATACATAAGACACTAACACTCATAGCGTTTCGGGCAGGTCCTTAATCTGACCTTAATTTAGGAGGCCTGGACGACGACCGGGCCGCGGGGACATTAAGCCCCGAAAACACCTCAAGGTAACATATCAAGTAAAATGAAATGGTACATTGTAACTAAAAACGTGCTTCGTTCACCTTCAGCCTCTACAATGTAAATATGTAACCAAATATCCTACCCAACTTGATCTAGATATACGTATAAATCCACAATATATACTAATATTAATATATATGCGATATTATCTATTGTAATTATACCGCATGAAAGATTCACTCTGCCAGTTGGTTCGTTCCCGTGTAAGTCAGATTCTGAGTTATCTGATGTCAGTATCTTGTAAGTCAGATACTGACTTAATATATATGTTAGTATGTTGTGGTATAGCTTGAGCTGCAGGATGTGTGGTGCCTCACAGATATATCCATATATGTTGTGTTCTATCTCGTCGTCGCTAGTTTGTGTGTGTACTTTTGATGCCCTCTTCGAGGGAAAAAGATACCAGTTGCTGTATTGGCATGACGAACTGTGAATTCTGTATATTGTATACTCTAATCTAATCATTTAGATCACACGCCAATGTCATTAAGGCGTGTGACGTACGGCTTGAAGGTCACTGTTACCCAGCAGTGCTCCGGCAGCACTGCAAGTGGATGATTTACATGAAAATGATATTTTACTTGAAATGTGAAAGTGATAAGGAAAGTAATCCCCATTTCATGTTCTTAGATCTAATTGAACTACCTGATCAGAAAGCAGCAACTATTGCTAGGCATCTATTGAGCTGTCTCAATTATCATGGGGTTTTATGACTTATATTTGAAACAGAACCTTGTAGCATTTGCTAGTGATGGGGCAAGTGTCATTCTTGGTGTCAAATCTGGCGTTGCAACAATTCTCAAGGAACATTACCTTCATATAATAATCTGGCACTGTCTTAATCACAGATTTGAACTTGCAGTAGGTAATTCAATGAGAGAAGTTCATGGAATTAATCATTTTCAAGCATTTGTGGACAAATTGTACTCAGTTTATAGTAGACCTCTAAATCAAAAGGCATTATCTGAATGTGCTTCTCAACTTGAGGCATATTTGCAAAAATATTGCAAAACATTTGATATTGAACAATATATTTGCAAATAGGCCGTGTTCTGAGCACCAGGTGGGCGGCCAGCTAGTTTCGAACAGTTACAAATACGATATACTTGATCGTGTGAAATATATTGAAACAGGATAGAAAATGATAGGCTTTTGTCAGGCCCACCAGAGCTCCGGCAGCTATAACCCCCTGCTATTACCAAACATCGTGAGACTTACTAAACGTCATATAATTATTGTGTAAATGATTTTTCATATTATCTGTATCCAAGCACCTGTTAATCATTGTCCAACATAGCACTCTAGGGCTCGTGAATGTGTTCAAGGAGGATAGGCTACCAAATGAATTCCTCTCATTAAATACTAAACAAATTACATGACATTCACAGCGCGATTTGATGTAGGCTGTAGCGGCCTTCAGTAATACACTGGTCGTTATACTGAGTTCTTTAATTTGGCAGCAATGTGAACGTGAGTGATCAGCAGTGAATCAGGCTGTGAGGACGAGGGCCCGCGCGGGCAAGTCATGGCGCCAGGCGAGGCGGCCTCCGAGGCTCTGACTGGTAAGGCTCTCGTCATTCTGCTCATGCTCCAATACGGTAAATACTTAATGGATTTGTCGGTAAGGTTACAATTAATAATTGAAAACGATAACAAAATAATTTAGGTGATTTTAAATTAATTATGAAATTGTACAAACTTTGTATACTTTTCCTATTGAATATGTTTGCTTTCTTTCATTCTATTCTTGTTTTTGTAGAAAAATGCGAGAAAAAATTGACTACACAATCGCAGTCGATTGTCGCACTAAGTCGCACTACACAATCGTTTAAAGTTCTAATAATTTATCTTGTTCTAAATTAGCATTATATGCGAAACAAAAATTATCTTATATTTCTCTTGTGTTTCTGTAAACCACTAAATGTGCGCTATCCTGTGACACAATGTGGACGGAATTAAATCTTGAAATGGCCTCCAGGGTATTAGAAACGATGAAAAATACGTGAAAAGGACTTACTTCTTCTCGATAACAAGAATGCAGTTTTCCTTCCTGCAGGTGGCAAGGATGTCCTGCCGGAGGAACCCGCAGGGGACAGGCGACGTCGGCTTGTCATGCAGGTGAGTTGATTGTTGCCACCAGAGGCCGCTAGTTTATTGTGCACTCGATACTCATCCTGTGAGCGGTAGCGCAAAAATGATGCCTTTTAATTTCTATTCATTACTTTTATGGTTGCTGCGAGCTTGAATTGCACTGTTATATAATTTAAATTTATTGAAGGTTTCAATAAACCTTGTGATATGAGTTATGGTTTGATGATATGATGATATTGATAAACCTTATGATATGATTTATGATATGACATCATATGCAACATCATTGCCCATTGACGTGACATGGTTGCCAATCTATTGTTAAAACGAGCCTTATAAATTAGTGTATTATCAAACATTTCCTCTCTAAATCATATGATCGTATCGTTCTTCATTTTATTAACACCAGTAATGAATTAAAGTGTATAATTAAAGTTAGCAGGACTTACACTGTGTAGATGCAAGATTAAAAGTGTTTAATTTACTTCCTTAGAAAGCGTAGAATAAGAGGTAAATTATTGAAAACAAATAGATGAGGGGGGTATAACAAAGGTTATATTAATATGGTGCTAAATATATCAACACGAAACTGGCTACATATTGGATAAATTTAGATTTAGAAAAAGTCCAGGATAAATACTGGTTTGGAAATAAGATTGTTGATTTTTGGAACAGAGTACACGGACTATATAAAGAGTATAGGTTATATATGTATGACTCTGGTTAGGTATAAAAATGGGTTGTCTCGCATTGGGTATATAGACATCTGCAGGTTTGCTCCATATATTTTCTTATATGTGCAGGTGGCAATGGTGATGGGGGCGAGCCTGGGCCATCTGGCGCTGGCGGTGGTGGCCGCCTGGCCCAACCCAGCTGTGCCGGACCTCCAACAACACAACACCACCATCTACGACACCGCCATCACCCTCACCAGCTGGCAGCTTGACATGTTAGGTAACGAGAAACAGAGAATATTTGTTGACCAATCCACACACTAGAAAATGAAGAGACGACGACGTTTCGGTCCGTCCTGGACCATTCTCCAGTCGATTGTCAGAATGTTTAAAATTCATGTTTAGGAACGTTATATTTACTCATGTAAGTAACTTGCGTTGATTAGGATTAAATAGTATCCTAGAACGAGCCATGTGGACGTTTTCTTAAGGCAATAAATATATCAGCGGCATTGCAGCATCAATCTTGTACGCATTTACACGCGGCTCAAATGATTTCACGCAGCTGTGTTTTGATGCAGGTAGTATATTGGCCGTGGGCAACCTCCCCGGGACGTGGTTCTGGGGGTGGCTGGTGGCGACCATCGGGAGAAAGAAGTCCATGATGCTGTTACTGATGCCGTACACCTTAGCCTGGCTGCTCCTGGCTCTCGCCGTCAACCCTACCATGCTGCTTGCTGCCAGGTCAGTCTGAGCCAGTCAGCAAGTGAGTCGGTCAGTTCCCACCTCCTTTCCCCCCACCCTTGGTGTCAAGGGACAGGCTGAAACAAATTAATTACCAATTTTTGCTATTTTATATTCGGCTTGACACCCCACATTTTATTTTTTTTAACACGCTAGCAAATAATTATGTAATGTCCTATGTTCAAATATAATATATATCTACAGGGTTGTCCACGGATTTTGCATTGGGGCGACGTTCGTATCAGCGAGCACCTATATTATCGAGCTGCCAGACACGGCCATCCGAGGAGCCCTGGCCAACATCCCCAACATAGCCCTTAGTCTGGGCAACATCCTCACCACCGCCCTGGGTCTGGCCCTGCGCTGGTTCGAGATAGCGTTTGTAGGTTTAGCTGTCATCGCATCGCACACGACAGTAATGGTATTCCTGCCTGAGAGTCCGTCCTTTTTAGCCATCAAGGGACAGAGGATAAAGGCTAAGAAAATCTTGCTGAAACTTCGAGGTCCAAGTGCCAACGTAGACGAAGAACTGCAAAACCTCTGCGATGAAAACAAAGATACTGCGAAAGAACCTTTCGTCAAAGTCCTTCAAGATTCTTACATTTTAAAGTCACTTGGAATTGTGATTACACTGTTCTTCGTCCAGAACTTCTGCGGTCTGATGGTGTTTTATGTGAACATGACGCGCATTTTCCTGGAGGCAGGGTCGACCCTGAGCGAACATGTGGCCAGCATCCTGGTGTTTCTGGTCCAAGCAGCGGGCACCGTCCTTGCTTGCATCTACCTGGACCGCTTCGGCCGGCGGGCATGTATGGTGTCCTCTTTAGCAGTCATGACGTTATGCCTGATCGTCATGGGAACTTATCACCACTTTAAAGATGCTGTTGAGACAGGAATCGACTCAGCAACAGCGAACACAACAATACTCGTTGCTGAAGACATCATGGAAAATTGGTAGGAAGAGCAACACTTAATTAATACAAAATACGCACCCAACAGGGCCATATATTGCATTTTTAGGTATGTTTTTTAATGAGCTGTAGCGCCATCACTTATTAATTTTATAATACAATGTTCAATGTCTTATGTTAAAAATAGAACATAATTTCCAGTCTAGGTGTCTTTTATATAGTTGGTTTGAGCCTGCTGTTCGTTGCCAGGTCTGCCACCACGACCTCGTCCTTCAGCTGGGTGCCGCTGGCCTGCCTCATGCTGTACATGTTCGCCTCCAGCTGCGGTGCCGGCCCAGTACCCTCGCTCCTCAACTCCGAGTACTTCCCTACAGCAGTTCGAGCTCAGGTACTGCCCTTCAAGTCTTTAATCTTAGAGTAAATCAAGCTTCAGAATAGGTTTCAACAGCCATATATTTCTGATGCAAGGAAGATCATCAGTACATATTGTGTCGAAATTATCTGCAATTAAACCTGATGTTGATGTTTATCTTATGAGTTAAGCATTTTTTTAAGTTTAGTTCATTTATAATGCACCACATACCCATCTTGTAGGCGGTAGAGGGAAAGGGTTACAGAGGCACATAATGGGCTCAGGGACTGAATCCTACGATTTATGTAGCGAAGCAAGTTACAATCTTGATGAGCTAGTTACAAAATTTAATACACATCGTAACATCAACAATGGGCTCGAGACCTACCCCAAGTACAGTTTCTAAATAAGCAACTGACATGTGTGGAGAGCTAGTGTCACCATTGATCCTGCACACCGCCCCCCATCCAGGGAACAGCAGTGGATAAGTTCCTACAACGGCTGATCTCTAATTTGTTTCTTGGGTGGAAAAGGGAGGGACTAAAATTAGAAAGGGGGTAATCTTTCACGGTACAGGAAAGTGCCGTTGTCGTCTCTTGGTACAAATTATAAATCTGATACATTCTGAATTCAGTTCCAGTTTTAGGAAGTTAGTTCTCTTGCGATGCTAGGCATGTATTTATTGTGCAAATAATTTAACATTAACATTGTTCTCAATATTTAAACATAATTTAACAATTTAAAATAGCTCGAAGTTATATATTCATTTAGATTTTTTCCAGGTACCGTATCTTAATAATATTCCACTTAAAAACAAAATAGCATCCAACATATGCAGCTGTCTATGATGTTGCAGCTGTCTGGCTTATGCATGGTGGTGGGCAGTGTCATCAACTTCGCTGCCCTCCAGCTCTTCACACCCATGCAGGTCGCCCTCACCTCCGCCGGCCTCTATTGGTTCTACGCAGCCGTCTCCGTCTGTGGCATTGTGTTCACCCTCGCCTGTGTCAGAGAGACCAAGGGCAGAGCTCTTGGTTGAAGCTCATCTCCTGGCTTGGTGCGAGGTCGAAGGAACGGTTCTCATAAGACATCTGTAACTTGTTTTTTTAATGAGTTGAGCTTATCTAATATAACTTTATTTTATTGTTATGCTAAATGAATCACCAGTTAATTCTATACGCATCCTGAGAGTTTGGATTGTGCCAAAGCATTTGCATTTTGCCTTTTTATTTTTATATAATATAGAAAATGATTATTGCTTGTTGAACATGAAGGCCAGCAATAAATTGCAAAACCTATTTGGTGAAGAATTAGTACTGTTTAATAACTTCATAAAACGGGTAAATAACCGCTATCTTTACTTTGGTCAGTTAACTAATATTTTTCTGCTGTTATATATATGATTGATGTCAAGAGCCAAGTCACATATATGGTTGGTGTAAAGGCCAAACATATATGGTTGGTGTAAAGGCCAGACATTTATGGTTGGTGTAAAGGCCAGACATTTATGGTGGTGTAAAGGCCAGACATATATGGTTGGTGTAAGGCCAGACATTTATGGTTGGTGTAAGGCATACGTGGTTGGAGCCAATATTTCATATATAGGGAAGGGAAGGTAGGAGTGGCTAGGCCAAGGGAAGGCAGGAATGGCCAGGACAGGACAAGACGTAGTCATAACAAGGCAAAGAATGTTTAAGGTTATTTCTCGTCTTCGAAAAGTCTGGATGAAGGGCAGTTATCTACGCAAAACCAACAACTGTCGTCAAAATATAGTGTATATAAACATATAGTGGAACTTTGAGTGACGAGCGACTCCAGTTACATGCATTTCGAGTAACGAGCAAGCCACTCACAGAAAATTTGTCTCGACTGATGAGCTTTCGCTCAATTAACGAGCATTCCGCTGGTTCTCGGACACCTTCGACGAGTTTTGTTATTGTTTCACAAGAGGAGCTTTCCACATGACGAGCTCATGTGCCAGAATGGATTAAATTCGTTAAATTAACATGTGATGAAAAATGTGACAGTGTCAGATCACAAAGGAAGAATTGAAACAGGAATTTCCTAAAGTACTTTCGTATTTAATAATACATCTTCAGAAGGATACTCATCCTTCTGAAGATGTATTATTAAATAGGAAAGTACTTCAGGAAAATCCTGTTTTAATTCTTCCTTCGTGATCTGACACTCGCATTTTTCTTCACATGTTAATTTTCGTGATTTACACACATATATATATATACATATATCGATCCATGCTGCACGTTGGGTCTTGACTTACACCAAGAACAATGAACAGGGATACAGGTTCAATCCCACTGTATGACCTTAATATTTTTCATAAATACTGTAAATCACATTCTTATGATTTAACTGATTGCTATAAAGAAAACCTGAACAGTTGACAATAACATGGAGAAAGACTGCTATGACTATTGCTGTTAACAATAAAGTTTACCCAGGTTTTTTATTTTGTTTATCCACGTGAAAAATCCCAGTGAGTAATATTTAAAGCATATTCGGAAACATTTAATTAATGTACATACGTCATCAACGATGATTCCTTGTTACATCACTATAGCTTTCCAGGCTTCTTTGTTATTAATATGCCAATTACGAATCATTTTGATCGCTATGATAATGTTCCTAAGCTACATCTATATTTCACAAATATTTTGATAACTATCCAGGTGGTATTAAAAAGAGAGTGCGATTTCTTGTGGTAATGGATTTGCTGAGGACAGACTGCTATATATATATGAGAATGTTTGTCTGCTTAAAATAAGTGGCCAGAAACTTGGGGCTTGGACTCGCCCAACTTTGCAGGTTATGTGGTCTGGGGTATAGGATGGACATACCCCAGACTGAATATATATCTTCCATGTACACATTATTTGATACCTCTCTCTTGTCTCTTTTTTCCAAGTACACATTTTGAGAGCTTTGAGAGGGTCCCAATAGATTAGATTCTTCATCGTGTCTTATGTGTGCCATACATGTTCTCTGTATTCCTTCTATTACAGAAATCTCTCCTGCTTTGAAAGGGCGAGTGGGTAATATTCAGTACTCAAGATGGTACAATGCCATTGATTGAAATAGAATTAACATTGCAGAAAGATTTCTGGATTTGAATGTTCTCATAAGCCATACTATCATTTTCCTAGCTGGCACTATATTTGCTTCCTCTTTCCGACTGTGGGAAACCACAATGTAAATTAGGTAGAGTACTAGTATTTGTTTCTCTTTTTTAAAATGGTTAAAATAAGTAATTATCAAAAAGAGGATGCAAAACCTGGAAGAATATTCAGCAATACCTGTCACAGAACACTAAACAATTCTTAGAAATCTTTTAGGATAGCAATATGAGACAAGTGATGTCAAAGGTATCAGATTCATCAAGAATTTTATTAAAATCTAAGAAACATACTTCCTATTACACCTTTCACTAAGATCCTGTAATAAACCATAAGGCAATATAAAAGTCAAAGACAAAAACACATTTTATTAGTCTTGTTGGAAATCTTTCAAACAAAAGCAAAGATCACAACAGTTGTAGTTTGAAAATCAATAAAAAAAAAAACAGATGTATATAGTTTCACTTAATCTTTGCTCTTATAGACTTCCCATTATGAAGTCCAAAACTTTAGAACTGCATAACTTTGCATGTACCATTTTAATGAAATGTTACCAGTGCTGGGACATGAATGTTTTGCTGTACTCCAATATGAATATGTTGGATGTTGATTTTCACACTTGTATTAATCCTGCCTGCACTTCAGGTATCGTGTTGTCACTTTATCTTGTTCACTGAAAATGAATCAGACATGTTAGAAAATGATATACGCTATATCATTATTTGCTCAGTATATGGTGTGAAGATTTTTCCTGCATACATGACAATTATCACAAAAAACAAGCACAAAATTGATCTTACACAACATGAACAACAGCTCCCCAACCAGAGAGTGCATCACGATCAAAGGCATTGACAAGTGACTGGCTGATGCATTCGAACAAGTCGTCAGGCTCCATATCCTCACGCCATGTTGTCTCACACATGCCTGGAAAGTAAGAATGAACAATGTTAATTTATTCATAAAAACAATTAATCTTTGCTACCATTCCAATTTATAAAATGACCTTTGTAAAATGGCTGCTACCACTTGTCAAAATAAGTTCCTTTCCAATTACAGTAAAGTAGCATATGCTATATCCTGAGAAGAGTATCATTTACTTTTGCATCAATGTTCATACAATCAATAATTAAAATTTGGTCTTAGTTTTCTTAGTAGTTGTAGAGCATTTTATTTTCACACAGCTTTCAGAATATGTAATAAAAGCTAGTCTAGAAAACTGTAACAAAATACAGTGAAGCTTTAAAACCTGAAACAATAACCATTACTCTCATGCATGTTTAAACCTTAGTGGCTTGTCTCGGATCTATAGCTTTTATGATTTCATGAAAATAGGACTTCACTACTGTTTCAGTCTTACACAGGTATCCCATATGAAACATTCATACATTGTGATACAAAACACAAACACTATTAAATTTAATGCACCAATAACAATATTTTGTATGAGGAAGTCATTAGTGTTGCGTGCAAATCAAGAATCATATTTGCAGCTATATTCTACAATGATTATCATCATTGCACGAATAATGTAAAAAAAGAAGAAAAATCACCAATAATTAAAGATGCAGTGTTATTAAACGCTGTGAAGAATTTTAGTAAAATAATGGAGAAGAAATAATTATGGTGAAGTGAATGACTGTAATTATTAATGTATGAGTATGCCAGAGCTGTGTAATACTCCCATGGTTGCCTATTGCATACAGAACCCATGATGCTGAAAACACTCGACAAGACGTACCGTAGAGGGACTCTGAACAAGTTCCCGACACCACAAAGTCCGCAGGCTCACATGGGCAACCAATAAGGTCAAGTGCACAAATATATGGCTCTTTGGTGTTAGGATGCAGTCCTGCAATAACAGGCTCCACAAAATATGGGCCAAACCTCCTCTCATACAGCAGATTTTGAACCATGGCCATCAAGGTCTGAGGCTTCATGCGACGTCCCTCTCTGAGAAAGAGATTAAAATCATAATAACTGTATTATTAAAACTATACGTGTATATATATATCCCCAGCTGATACACATATCTATATGACTATTTCTGATTGCTATGTAAATGGGAATGAATCTTTTACCAAAAATCTCTCAAGCTTTTCAACAAATATAGTAAAACACACTTCCAGTATGAAACAATAAAATCAAAACACTTTCTGAAAACCTTGATTAGTATTCATAATCGAGCAATATTAGAATATTTAGTATTATAATAAACAAATATTATTCACCAAGCCATGCATAAATATACATTTATTTATACATACAACTTACATCTGTTGCAAAGCTTTCTAGGGTATGGTTTAAAACCAATACTAACAAGGTTATCCCTTGGCATGAGGGCTATATTTATTTGCATTTATATCTGAAATTTGCCACAAGGATGATATACAGTCCAACCACAATAGGTATTTTACTGCACCTCTATACACCAAATCTTCAAAGTTTCAAGTTGATATACACAGGTGTTCTCCAGATATTTGCACGAACAATAATTTCAGAAAAAAACATTCCTTAGGTGAACACCAAATTACTGTAAGAGCTTGCTAATCCAAATACTGGTAGCCCAATCTTTGGGTAATCTGAATTAATTCTTATTATTATTTTTGAGTAAAAGATGGGAGAAAAAAGATTAACTATGAAATGTGCATGCAAAGGATGGTAATGACAAGGATAAACGGAAGGATTAACAGGGTCACCGATTGCGATACAAAAAATTGCTATTTTATTTCATTTTAGAGCCAATTTCAGTGGTTCTGGAGAGGAATAGGCCTCCAGTGTATGAAATCTCGAGCAGCTCTCGAGTGCCAATGAAGAGGAGCATCCTATTGACTTCCAAGGAAGTACAGTGGCACCTCGTCTTACGATTGCCCCTACTTACGATAACTTCGAATTACGATGTAAATTTCATCGAAAAATGCGACTCGACATCCGATGGTGTTGTCGACTTACGATATTTGTTGGTACACGTTCAGGTCGGCCGAACGCGTGGTTCCTGGTCACGTGGCCGACCTGCCTCAGTTTACTACAGTTGCCCGCTTAGTGACGATCGCGCCTATAAGAAATTTCGCTTTTGTGGTGATTTGCATTTTGAACATTAAAGTAATTATTATATATCATGCCATGAGTCCCAGGAAAGTCAGTGGTAAGGCTCAACATATGAGATCCCATGTAAGGATGACCATAGAGCAGAAACAAGAGATCATTCGTAAATATGAAGATGGTGTACAGGTTGTTGGACTGGCTAGGCAGTACAACAAATCTCAGTCAACGATATCCACCATACTGGCTAAGAAAAAGGACATTATGGGTGCTAGAGTGATGCATCATTACAGACAAATGTTAAAACGAAGGGAAAAACAAATGTCTCTTGACAAATTTTTAGCGAGACAAACAAGCACTGAACCATAACCAGGTCCTATGGTATTCAGGCAAAACGTAGGAGAGAGAGTACCCCAGAGAAAACATCACTGCCTGATGTGATAATGGAAGGGAACTCCCCTTTCAAACAGTAACAACTCTCCTCCTCCCCCCTCATCACCATCTTCCATATGCCATCAAGAGCCCTCCATAAAGGTAAGATAAACTTAGGTACTGTATTGTAGTTAGAAAAAACATTGTATTCAGTATAAAATGTATTTGTATGTTAAATTTTGGAGGGTGGGGAACGGATTATTCAAATCCCTTTATTCTAAGGGAAAAATCGCTTCGACTTACGATCCATCTCTGGGAACGGATTAGCATCGTAAGTTGAGGCCCCTTTGTACTGTGAGGAGCTGGTCGGTGAGAGATCACCAGAGGCTCGGGGATGTGAGTTAGTTAAGAGATGGCCTAATACGCTAGGCCTAGGAAGGTTAGGTTAGGTTAGTTTAGTTTATCTTTGCAACAATAAGTAGAAAATCGTTTTCAAGTTTGTCCAACTCAATAGTCCAGATATCTACAGTACTTTCTAATTTTGTTGTACGTCGGTATACTGTATATACTATGGTTCTCATCGTTACTATAAGTATATAATACCAAAAAAGGAGGATGGGCTGTAATACAGTTATCCTGTATAGCACAGATTACTGTAGACCATCTTAGTCCATTCTTCTTTACTAGAATTATGCACTACTTTTCAACAAATTGCTTTGAATGCTCCACCAAGCAGATTTCTCTTTAATAAACAAAAAATTTCACTGCAGTGGTTTTTGTCAAGACAATGTGTATTATATTCACTTACCTCATTTCGTACATCTTGATGCGAAACTGAAGTCTCTGATATACTGTCTGGGTATCTGTAGCTAACCCAGGTAGGCCAATATAAAGATGAGGCCCAAGCTCAAACACTCGCTGCGTGGGAATATCATTAAAAGTTGGGTTACTTTTTATTAGTTGATTACATAGTGTATTAATAATTAATAATATGCAGTGTCTGCTATTGATGCTCTCTCTACAGAGCATTCTCCCCTCTCAAATCATACACTGATGGTTCCTTACACTGCCCCACAGGTGCAGTTGTCCTGACAATGGGCGTTGGCTTATATTTTGAGTGGAGAGTCCGTATAAACAACTGGGCCTCTACCCTTCAGACCAAACCATTTGCCTTGCTCCTTGCACTGAAATGTGTATGAGTCTCCAAACTTGACAGATTAATTGTAAGCGACTCTTTATCATCCTTAAATTCTCTCAACTCTTAAGACATAACTGTAACATGCTCGGGTATGAAGCTAGACACAAATACAACAACATTATTAATGATGGTAACAGTCCATTTCATGTGGTCTTCATCTCATGTTGGCCTCCGAATGCATAACAAAGCTGATGAGTTAGCCAAAGAATCTGCCTTTAAAGGAGATGTTGAGTGTAACCTTGGATTGTCAATGCACAATCTGAGAGCAGTAGTACACCAAGAACTTCAACAAAATCTTGTAGATTTGAGGCAAAGTGAAATCGATACTAGTAATTCCATCTATCATCATACCATCATGTAAGAGGAGCCACACATCTATGGTTCATCCAATAAAATCAGCAGACTTCTAGATGTTACTACTGCTCGGCTTAGACTCGGTTACAAGTATCTCTGGGAATTCTCATTATCTGCTGATGTAGACCTGACCAAATGTAAACTGTGTCACAACAAAATTATTCACACACCCTCTGTCACTATGTGATGGAGTGCGAAAAAATATGTGAATTCAGAGACAATTCTATAACCAATGTTCCAGCAATGTGTAAATATTTCAGTCAAAATGATCTACTACCAGAAATTTTAGTCAAATATTCCCAGTTTGCTAACTGTAGGTAGTAACCAGGTGATTGTAACCTATCCACTGCTGCCCACTGGATGGGGGGCGGTGTGCAGGACAAATATATCAATTGTGACACTAGCTCTCCACATATGTCAGTTGCTTAATTTAGAAACTGTACTTGTGGTTGATCTCGAACCCATTGATGATGTGATGACTTATACTGAATTTTGTAACTAGCTCATCAAGATTGTAACTTGCTTAGCTAAATGAATTGTGGGGTTCAGTCCCTGAGCCCATTATGTGCCTCTGTCACCCTTTCCACTACTGCCCACAAGATGGGTATGGGGTACATAATAAATGAACTAAACTAACTCTTGCTATTAAAAAAAGCAAGATATTAAGTGAATATATGTTTTAAGTTTACTGTATATACAATTTTTTTTTAAATATCTGCTTTTTAACACTCTGGAAAATCTTTAAAAACATTGGGGGGTTCTACACCACTGAAATCAAAGACACTAAGGAAAATATCACATATAATTTGTGGTATGGAAAAGTTCTTAATGTTGTGGATTGAGTGCCAGAATTGTTGTTGAAATCCTATCAGCCAGATGCTCATACAAAAGAAAGCAAAAGCCTTTTTGATGATTTAAAGAAATTAGGTGAAACTGTGTGAAAATTTGGTGATAAAATATTTGTGACCAGTCGTGTGTGGTTTAACAGATATAAAGACAGATTTACAACAATATAAAGGTACGGCAAAATGATTACAATAACTGTACCTCAAAATCAGTCGCGATAGTCTGAGCTTGGACACCAAAACGAAGATCACAGGCAATGGCAACACAGTTCTTGCCCTTCATGGCAACCACACAGCCACCATTGTAGTTAATATACTCTGCAAGATAAATTTGAAGATAACTATACAACTTTATATTTTATCATGATAAAATAAATGACATACTACTTTATATTGATAAAACAAATATCAGCAGTAAAAAATGTAAAATAAGATGCTAGCTAAAAAGTAATAGTTTATCCACGTGATAAACTTAAAAAAAGGCTTGTTATCTGGTAGGCCTACAGGATAAAATAAGAACTAAATAACTTTGTATTCCCCAAATATGCCCGAGCTTAGGCTACATAATGAGATTTACCAGGTAGATGTGAAATGACCAGAAAATTCTTTTCAAAATGATGAAGTTAATAAATATCCAGAACATGAATAAACCAATTCCACACTCAGCTTAGACCACTCCAGCCCTGCTCTTTTGTCCTCTTCCATGCATCCACTCATCCCTCCAATCCTCCAGCCAAGGCAAGGCATAAATTTGTTTAATTACCTACCTGCATGTACTGCAATCAACAGGTAATCAATCATTAGATAAAAAGGTGGTTCAAGCTACAGTGTCAGGGGGGAAAAAGGGGAGAGAACTACAGAAACATCACAAAGCACATTTTCCAACTGGTATAACCATATCATTCAATTAGGCTAAGCAGGGAAGTGGGGGAAGGGATCTCTCAGGATAAAATGTCAAGCCATTATGTTGACCAGACCACACACTAGAAAGTGAAGGGACGACGACGCTTCAAGTACTTCTTGGGTACAAAGTGGCTTTGTGTGTAGCTTTTCAACAACTTCAAGCCATTATGACTATATAGCCCCTGGAAGGGATCAGGATAATTATTTGGGATGGGACAGCAGGGAAGGAATGGTGCCCAACCTCTTGGATAGTCGGGAATTGAACAGCGATTTGCATGAAGAAAGATCATTGCCCTACAGTCCAGCCCAAGTAGTTGGGCACCATTTCTCCCTCACCATCCCAAATCCTTATCCTGATCCATTCCAAGTGCTAAATAGTCATAATGGCTATGATAGACTGGGTTGCATTGGTTAAGTACAGTATATTTTAAGAGTCTGTCTTGGGTACAATGTGACTTATATCCTTGTGTGTAGCTTTCAACAATTTCAAAGTCATATTAGTGTTTACTTTGCCTTTTCAACGTCTTCCTTGAGCAAATTACATATTCAGTGTTTATTCTGAACTCAAACCATGTTGTATACATAATGTATAAGAACATAAGAATCAAGGAAACTGCAGAAGGCCTATTAGCCCATACGAGGCAAATCCTATCCCAACTCATTCTATATATATGTCTAAACTACAGTTGAAGCAATCAAAGAATCCTACTTTTATTATGTAATGCGGTAATTTGTTCCACAAATCAACAACCCAGATTCGGAACCAGTATTTACCCCAGGCCTTTCCTAAATCTAAACGTATCCAATTTATACCCATTGTTTTTAGTGTTCTATTACATGTTGAGACTTTTAATACCCTATTAATATCTCCTTTGTTATGCCCATCCATCTACTTGTACAAGTCTCATGTCACCCGTAATTCTTTGCCTTTCTAGATAATGTAAATTAAGCTTTCTCAATCTCTCTTCATATGAAAGGTATCTAATTTGCAGGGTTAACTTTGTCATAATACGCTCGATGTGTTCTAGTGAATTTATATCCCTTCTATAATATGGCGATCAAAACTGATCTGAATAATGTAAATGAAGCCTAACAAGAGCAAGATATAGCTGAAGAATAACATCAGGTGTTTTATTACTAATGCTCCGAGAAACAAATCCCAGTATCCTAAATGGCTTATTTCGAGCATTTATGAATTGATTCTTTGGCTTGAAATTCTTACTAATCATAACTCCCAGATCCCTTTTGCAATCCGACTTCGCACTCTCAACATCATCTAGCTCGTACAATATCTTGTAACTCTATTATCATTACTCAGCCTCAAAAACTTAAATTTGTCAGCATTACACTGCATCTGCCAATCTTTTGACAATTTCAAACCCCTACTTAGAGCGTCTTGAAGTGATAGCGAATCTTCTTTCGTGTTTATTTTATTGATTTTAAATAGCATGCAACTTTTTAATCAGAAAGTGTAACGAGTTGGTGTGCATAAAATATGCAGTGAGGAAACCTAATACTCAGAAATTTTGTGCTAGCCATTTCCTGCAGTGGCTAGTACAAGCCTGAAAATAATGGCAAAACTGTAATTTATAAATTACCTGGTTCAGATTACAACCAAGTTAGAAATTAGGCCACATGTTTAAAAAACCTTGCACACAAAAAATAATAAAAAATAAATGTGCTACATTCTCATCGGGACAAATGTGGTGACCTTTGACAAGCCCCGGCTTCCTGTCCTCGTCGAGGACACTAGAGAGATAGTGGCCCTCAGGTAAACTGGTAAATCTTCTAAATTTCTAATGGCATCACAAAGGCCCAGTCCACATCCTTTCTTCTAATATGCAGACCAATTACAAAAAAAAAGAATTACAGTAAAGTGGAAGCACTTTATATAAATCTCTCCCATCTTTAAATTAGCTTAATTAAATAAAAATAAACTATACGCTTCCCATGCCAAATTTGCAAGTGCCATTACACGACCACTTCTCATGCACAATTTATGCTTCGTTACTAAATAATAATACGTTTCTTGCTTAGCAATGGTCTTCTACTACCCATAGTATCGTCTCGTTACCAAATAGACAACTACGGAACAACTTAGTACCATTATGAAGCGAGAGGCCAGCAGATCGCACCAAACCGCTCAGTCACCAACAACACAACTCTGGTCTAAATACGATTTATATTACAGGATTAATACGGGCGTTTAAAGTACCACAGATTTCTATAATTCTAATTATATCTGCTTCTAATACTTTTATGCGGAGAAATAATATAATTTTACTTACCTTTAAGATTTAATTATATTTTTTATAGCATATCATAACATAAAATATATAGATATTAGGAACTGTAAATATAGTCAAATTTTAACCACACCGGGTATGGTGGAGCTTCGACTTTATTACAGTATGGTCGTGACTATATCTACTGATTACATGTTAACTACCATTTTTCAATCTTTTCAGTTATATGGTCCAAATTATGTTGGCAATAGACTAACATAAGATATATTAGACAAGGTTTATTTGGTTTAGGAATTCAGTTTAGAGGGCGGATGTATTCAGTCGACACAGAGAGGCTAATAAGAGATTGTTGCTGTGTTCTGCACATTACTCTTCCGTATATTGTCACTCTGGTTCTGAGCCGATTGATTGATGAAGTTTAAGCCACCAGAGAGGTGACACGGGCATACATAGTCCGTAAGTTGTGGCCCTTTTGAGCCATTACCAGTATCAATAGATGATACTGGAGATCTGTGGAGGTGCGACTGCACCCTGCGTGATGGGAGATGTCTCCCGTTCCACTCTGGTTCTGAGTCGATAAAGATAAGATAAGCCACCAAGAGGTGGCACAGGCATGAATAGCCGTAAGTGGTGGCCCTTATGAGCCATTAACAGTATCGAGAGATGATACTGGAGATCTGTGGAGGTGCGACTGCACCCTGCGTGACGGGAGATGTCTCCCGACCAAATGGTGACCAAATGGTGGTTCTGAGTCAATTGATTGATGAAGATTAAGCCACCCGAGAGGTGACACGGCATACCTAGGCCGTAAGGTTCTGAATCTGTTTGTCGTCCGTGATATATAGAATTAGTTCTGCCAGCAAAAGGCTAGGGGTGAAGGATTACGTTCCATCTACATTTATTGCCTCTGTCCATATTTAGATTAGGGTAAGGTTTTTATTAGGTTAGGTTTGGTTTGGTCCAGTTAATTTAAAACAATTAATTATTCAGGAACGTTCTTAATTATTAAACATGCGCAATAAGAAATTTAAAAAAACTACTTGAGTTTCCCCTACGAATTTGAGATTAAAGAAAACGTACCTTGTAGCCTTTATTTTATGCATAGAAATTTCTGCTTTGAGAAAGTTCAACACCGGGCGACTAAAATATTTTACGAACTAAGTCAACTTTCATACCAGGAACGGTTGAGGGCCACAGGGACCAGACATGACAGGGCCGCTCTCAGCAACACTTTAAATTATGTTAGGTTATGTTATTAAGGTTAGGCTGCATTGGGCTCGGTTGGATTAAATTGGTTTGATTTGGGTTACGTTAGGTTGGCTTGAGCTAGGTTAGTCAGGTTTCGGAATTCAAAATTGCACTACGCCACGGAGCATTCTCTGTGGCGTAGTGGTAAAGCACGCGCCCGGTTTTCCGCCAGCGCTTTGACCTGGGTTCCTATCCTGGCCGGGAAGGATTGACCGGGCGCCAATCCTTAATACAAATACAAATATTTATTCTGGTAAAGTACATACATACAAGGTAAGATACAAAAGTGCAATGGATTTATAAATGGAGCTAGTACATACAATGCCTAAAGTCACTATTACGCAAAGCGTTTCGAGCAGGAAACTGCTGTCTTAACTGCTCACCCAGCAGGGAATAGGTTGTTAAACGATTTGGCGGGTCGTATTCCGGGAAAAAATTAGGATTAAGGACTTGCCCGAAACGTTATGCATGCTAGCAGCTTTACAAGAATTAGGAACTCTTTTATATATATAAAAAAAAAATAAAAAAAATGGCTGACTAATCTTTTTGTGCGCGATGAAACTTGTATCTGGCATAATTAAAATATTAACTTAATAATTCGTTTATTACACAATATTTGATATTCAGACCTAAAAATTACTTTAGAAAGGATTATAATGCATATAAATATTAATTTACGCACTCCCAGCTGGCGCTATACGGTAGGAATTTCAATATGGCGTTCAAATAATTTTAGGCAGGGGTCTCTGGGTCGGTTGGACGGTCACGGGTCATCGACGACGACCCTAGTCATCGTCAGGAAGCAGCGGCGGCGTGAGCATCGTCGTTCCCCTGTAGGTAAGGCTGATCAATTTTCTTTTTTTTTTTGCTAATATATCTGAGCAGTTGGGAAGTCCGCAGGAAATATATAGTTACCTCCACCTACTAATGCTTAATGCCTTATACATTTATTCGCTATTATAACATTGAGTTTTTTAAAGTCTCGGAGAGCTCT
>WNGS01004374.1:16442811-16457616 GCA_020271785.1 Procambarus virginalis
CGATTCAGTTGTATCTAGTCCTGGGGCCCATTCAGGCTTGTTTGCATTTGTGTTCCTCACGTGTTGCCCCCCAAAAAAAGAGGTGAATTGATAAAATGCTGTGCCAAGATAACCATCCAGGTGCCGGCGGGGAAGTGGTTCATATAGCTCTGGCTATCACTTCCTTATGTCCGGTCGTGATGGTCAAGTGGTTTAAGGCATCCCTGTACATACCAGTTGCGTTGCTCCTGGGAGTATGGGTTCGAGTCACTTCTGGGGTGTGAGTTTTCAGTTGTATCTAGTCCTGGGGACCATTCAGGCTTGTTTGCACTTCGTCATCCTACGCTGGACCGTTCTAGTGAACGACCAACCCGAACTGCGTATCTAAATGGGGCCTAACCAGAGCAAGATATAGCTGAAAAACACACTAGGTGTCTTTTTACTAACGCTTCGATAAATAAATCCCAGTGTCCTATTTGCCTTATTACGAACATTTATGCATTGACTTTTTGGTTTAAATTCTTACTAATCATAACTCCCAGATTCCTTTCGCAATCCGACTTTGCAACCTCAACATCATCTAGATCGTATCTTGTAACTCTGCCGTCATTACCTAGCCTCCAACCTTACATTTGTCAGCATTAAGCTGCATCCGCCAATCTTTTGACCATTTCAAAACCCTATTTAGATAATCTTAAAGTAATAGTGAGTCTTTTTCCGTGTTTATTTCCCTCCAGATTTTGTATCATCGGCAAATTTGCAAATATTTCTGCTCAAACCTGAATCTAAACTATTTATATGTATTATGAATAACAGAGGTCCCAGGATAGAGCCTTGAGGCACTCACTTATAACATTTTCTCACTCTGACTTAACCCCATTTATACTAACTCTCTGTTTCCTTTGGTATAGCCATGCCCTAATCAAACTAATATAGCACCCCAATATCATGATCTCTATCTTTTTAATCAGTCTTTCATGGGGCACTGTATCGAAAGCTTTGCTAAAATCAAGGTACACAAAATCACAATCCTTACCCTATCAACTGCCTCAACTATGCTGGAATAAAATGATAGCAAATTTGTTAAGCATGAACGGCCATTTGTAAAACCATGTTGTGAATCATTTATTAATTTATGTTTTCAAGATGGAAGACGAATGATATTTACAATTATCGATTCAAGCAACGTTCCCACAATAGACGTTAAGCTAATTGGCCGATAGTGAAAAACTTAACCTGTGAAGGAAAGCTGCTTTTGGAAAATTTGAATCGTACAGTCCGCTATCGTAAGAAATAAATTAATATAGAAATAAATTATAATCATTTAATAAACAAATTATTAATAATAGTTAAATAAATAATAAAACCCCGCGAGTCAGTTTACCTCACAAGTTTGTGCTACTCTCACGAGTCTTCAGCTGGACATGTGCTATACACTTTCTTAAAGATTGTTGTTGCTGTTGTTTAAGATTCGCTACTTGTAACAAAAGTTTCAAGTAGCACGGACTATGGTGAGCCCGTAGTGGACTTACCTGGGCAGAAGAAACGGGGCTGTAACTTCTTAAAGGTCTACAGTTTTGTATAAAGCTGTATCTGAGGTAGCTAAGGTCTCAGACCCTCAGACAAGTCACAATCGACTTGAGAATGGTCCAGGACGGACCGAAACGTCGTCGTCCCTCACCTTCTAGTGTGTGGGTCTGCTCAACATCTCAGACCCTCACCAGACCCTCCATTACCTCCTAGACTCTCACCACTACTTTTCCTAAGATGACACTTGACAAAACCAAGCCAAGCTACTTACCGACAATCTCATTTGCATATTACGATAAGCTAAGTTTCTAAATGGCTTCAGTAAATGTCAGTGAGGTGCAGGCTGTGTATATTTAGTGTGTATGTTGTAGTTATAGGCATTCTCGGCAACGTTCCTCACTCCATCTTTATATCCCTGCCCCTTTTTCTTATCTCCTCCTTCTCCTTCTCCCCTGACAGTCCCAGTCTACCGCTTTCTCCTGGTCGTAGTCTTACCTGTTCCGACAGCCTGTTGGCTTCAACGGCACCATTAACAGGAATCTGTTATTCGGGCCGTTATATTTTGATTACCTTGTCTCTGTATTCGGGTTGTAGCGTGGAAGTAGCTTGTCTATGCAGGTAAACAAGTGCTCAAGAGGCGTTGCATGCTTGTTTACGAGACTGGCTGTTGTGTCTACCTTCAGTGGGAGATAACCGCTTAATTCGAGCGGTTATCCTGCCTTCTTTGCGGGGGCAGACTGGTTAAGACGAGCCCCGTCACTCGTGACTGAAATATCCTCTTGTGACTTATACGGTACTGACAGCAGCCGGTCTCCTAATAGAACGTCGAATTTTGACGTATATGCCACCTAAGGCCAAAATATCGTCGTGCTAGAAAATGGTGGCGGCTGGCGAAATTGACACACTGTCCCGTTTTCTGTTTTGGGTCCTCTGATGGGTTAGGATAATTAAGGGCCTTTAATATGACAGTTTCTTGACGTTGAGGAACCTTGGGAGGACGGGCTGGTGACAGGGCCGGTGGTGGAGGCTGTCAGTTCCCGTAGCTGCTACACCACCAGTGTTGCCTGCTACACCGCCAGTGTTGCCTGTCTTACCGCCAGTGTTGAGTCTCCAGCCTCTCAAAGCAAAGAAATGCCGCTTATATGTCAAGAATTTAAATTAGCATTCAAACAATTATCTAAACATTTCCGCCTGGTAAGATGATCATCTTTTCTCCAGCGGTTTGTCATTACAATTAACTATTCGGTGGACTTGAAGACACATCTACTTATTATGATAATAATATTCAATATTATATTGAATATAGCTTAACCATTCATCACGAAATGAAGACACAGAACATTTGTTTTCTATAAAAATAAGAGTTTCGTGACGTGTGAAAAATGCCCATCAGAAAAGGAAGAAATGACGACGTTTCGGTCCTGGTTCATAATGAGATGGTTTCACACTGATTGACAATGATCCAGGACGGACCGAAACGTCAGGTCATCTCCTCATCGTCTGGTGTGTATGGGTTGTGTCAGCATATCTTCAGCCACGTTATTGTATTGACCAGACCACACACTGGAAAATGAAGGGACGACGACGTTTCGGTTCGTCCTGGATCATTGTCAATCAGTGTGAAACCATCATTCTCAAGTCACGTTATTGTGACTCGTCGTCACAGTCTGGGGGACGAGTAGCAAGAATCTCGTCCGGGTGGGTATAGTGAACAATATTTACTGATGTGATAGATATTATGGCTACGGAAATGCTCACGTGACACGAGACACAACTCTCTCAGACACTCCTTTTAGTACACACCCCGCCTGAGGGACATGGTGAGGTGTGAGTACACCGCACCTGCGGGACATGGTGAGGTGTGAGTACACCCCACCTGAGGGACATGGTGAGGTGTGAGTACACCGCACCTGCGGGACATGGTGAGGTGTGAGTACACCCCCACCTGAGGGACATGGTGAGGTGTGAGTACACCGCACCTGAGGGACATGGTGAGGTGTGAGTACACCGCACCTGCAGGACATGGTGAGGTGTGAGTACACCGCACCTGCGGGACATGGTGAGGTGTCAGTACACCCACCTGAGGGACATGGTGAGGTGTGAGTACACCCCACCTGAGGGACATGGTGAGGTGTGAGTACACCCCACCTGAGGGACATGGTGAGGTGTGAGTACACCCCACCTGAGGGACATAGTGAGGTGTCAGTACACCCTACCTGAGGGACATGGTGAGGTGTGAGTACACCCCACCTGCGGGACATGGTGAGGTGTGAGTACACCCCCACCTGAGGGACATGGTGAGGTGTGAGTACACCCCCCACCTGAGGGACATAATGAGGTGTGAGTACACCCCACCTGAGGGACATAGTGAGGTGTGAGTACACCCCACCTGAGGGACATAGTGAGGTGTCAGTACACCCTACCTGAGGGACATGGTGAGGTGTGAGTACACCCCCCACCTGAGGGACATGGTGAGGTGTGATGCTTTACGTCCCAGGGCTCGACCCGTCACCATCTGATGGCTGCCACACCGCAGACTCCGGGAGTCGCCCCGCCTCTCATCGAATCAATTCATGTTTAATAAATAAAAACAAACGACAACCCGATCCTGTCCAACGGCCCCCACCCAGTCGAGCATTTTTTTTAACTTTCCCTTATTACCATTTTCATCCCCCCTTCCCGGCCTCCACTCTTTACCACTTTCACTTTTCCTCTTCTGTATCCATCTGTCTTTCCACCCTACCCTTTCACGAGTCCACCTGTCTCCGTCCCACCTGCCTCCGTCCCACCTCACAGCCCCTCCCCCTCCCAGCCCCGCTACACGAACGGCTTCCCACCGAACAAAAACGTGGGCGACCTTGACAAGCAGACCTGAGGGAAAGTCTTGTGCTGGAGCGTGGACTGTGGTGCTGTAGGACGGGAGGAGGAGGTCTAAACTGGTCGCTTTGTTAAAGTTACCTCAAGCAGGCACACACGGGGGGGCCTGTGGCTGAGTGGATAGCTTTTGGAACTCGTAATCCTAGGATCCACGTTCGATCCCCGGCGATGGTGGGGATCCACACAAATGGGCAGAGTTTTTTCACCCCTGATGTCCCTATTCAACTAGCAGTAAATAGGTACCTGGGAGTTAAACAGCTGCTACGGGCTGCTTCTTGGGGATGTGTGTGTCTGTCAGAGAGAAATATATGTAGTAAACAAATAGAGGAAGTATAAATTGTTAGAAAGGCGGGGGGTCCAAGAGCTAATAACTCGATTCTGCAGACACAAATTGTAAATATACACACAAGTACACACGAACATATGCACACTCATACGCATTCATTAATAAAGGAAGAGGATTTTATAATGATAAATAGTGAAACACGACACTATATTTTTAGATTCTTGGATTTTATAATGATAATTAGTGAAACAAACGACAAGAAACGATTAATCGATATAGGAAGTGGCCAGACATACAATCACCAGCATTACAATTAAGCAGAAAACAACCATACATGGCAGTGAGAACAAAGACAATAAATAAACTTCGAGAAACGAATATCACAATATGCAAAACGTTTTTGGCCTATTCTATAAATTCTTAAAAATCCAATTGCAAGTGAAAGACATAATTTGAAGACTAAAAAGGGAGTGAAAAATTGAAAAATACTGAAAAATTGAAAACACTGAAAATTTGAAAAGGCTGAAAAATTGAAAAAGACTGAAAAATTTAAAAAGACTGAAAATTTTAAAAAGACTGAAAAATTGAAAAATACTGAAAATTTGAAAAAGACTGAAAATTGAAAAAGACTGAAAAATTGAAAAAAGACTGAAAAATTTAAAGACTGAAAAATTGAAAAAAGACTGAACAATTGAAAAAGACTGAATCTTTTTTTTCTGTCTCTTTTCAAAGAGACTGAAAAGGAAATTTGTGAAACACAAAACGAACAGTTTTGTGTTCGTGTGAAATTTCATTTTCGGAAAACCGGACAAAATAGGGACTTTCGAACACAAAATTGAGTATTTAGATGTGTCTAGAGACGAGTTAGGAAAACTGATTAAGGGAACTAGACAGAATTGAAGCGGTAAAAGCCAGATGGAGTCTAGCCTTGGGTTCTATTGGAATGCGGATCCCAGATTAGTGACCAATTACACATATTTTCCAAACGTCCTTACAAGACATGGAACCTCGCAGACTTATTGACAAAGGTAAACAGAGTCCCAATCTTTAAAAACGGAAAGAGGGAAGACAATTCGAATTAGAGATTTGTACTATTGAAAAGTGTAGGAGTAGAACTGTCAAAAAAAATATCAAATGACCTGAATACCTGAGAAGAACTGACAGAATAACGAAGGGTGGGAATTGTCAGGGAAAGCGCCAAGTCATTACCACTAAATGGATTTGATAAAGATAAAGATTTGGGATGGGGACGAGGGAAAGGAATGCTGCCCAATCACATGGACGGTCGGGAATTGAACGCCGACTTGCATGAAACGAGACCATCGCGCTACGGTCCAGCCTAAGTGGCTGTGTTGCTAGGGATAATAAGAGAGTTAAATGACTGCTGTCCTTTCCAAATGATCTAGACAAAAAAAATGAATGAAGCAACCCATGGCCGATGGAATTTAATGTAAATAAATGCCACGTAATGGAATATGGAACAGAGAAAACAGGCCACACTTAAACTATAATTATGTAAAACATGCTACAGAACTCCGACAAAGAAAGAGATCCAGGGTAGGTTCTGCATAGCAAACTGTCACAGATGAACACATTCAATGTGTCATGAAGTTTGTCTATGCTACGCTGCCAAAATTTTAGAATCGCGTTTAAGTACAAGGACGGAGAAATGCTAAAGATATTTGTAACGACATTCATGAGACCAAAATTATAATATGTAGCAACTGTGAGGTGCTCATAGCTCAAGAAGCACATCAATATACACAATCGACTTGAGAATGGTCCAGGACGGACCGAAACGTCGTCGTCCCTTCATTTTCTAGTGTGTGGATTGGTCAACATACTAGAAATAGTTCAAAGACTAAATAGGTTGCTAAACAAACAAAGCAAGGTTCACGAGGAGAGGCTAGAGGCATTAAACTTCCAAAAGCTAGAAGTTAGAAGAAAAAGAGACTATATATATGATCTCCACGAACAAAGTAGTGATCGGAATCCACACAGTTCAAACGTAGGAATTTTGGGAACTTTCAGCTTCAGAACAAGAATCCACAGATTCAAGCCAAGGAAGAAATGGTGCTGAAAGAAACATACGAAAGAAAGTTAATTTGTTCAAATATAATTTTCAGAATTACTCATGTAATAACTTAGGGGGTTTTGTCATTGGGGTTTGTGTCTATGAGGTTTTGTTCGAAGAGGGTTTTGTCCCAGAGGGGGTTTGTCTGGTCCACGTCAGGGTCGAGTCCTACGCCTTCCTTTTCCCTTCCTTGAAATGGCAAATCATACTAATTTCCAAACTTGTTAAATGAAAGATTACAAGGATGAAGAGACGTGAAGTTAGGGAAAGGGTAAGGAAGGTAGTGAAGAATAGGGAAAGTGGCAAAGGATAGTGAAAGTGGCGAAGGGTAGAGAAGGTGGTGAAGGGTAGGGAAGTTGGCGAGGGGTAGGGAAGATGGTGAAGGTTAGGGAAGGTGATGAAAGGAAGGTATGGTGGTGAAAGTTAAGGAACGTGGCGTTGGGTAGGGAAAATGGTGGAGGGGAAATGTGGTGAAGGGTAGAGAAAGTAGTGAAGGGTGCAAAAGGTGGTGAAGGGTGAAGAAGGGGGTAAATGGTAGGAAAGATAGTGAAGAGTAGGGACGGTGGTGAGGGATAGGGAAGGTGGTGAACAATGGTGAAGGGTATGATCGTGTAAGTATAGACTCTAGGTTCTGGAGAACAGTGCGACGCCCTGGATGATGCGCGGGTCGTCCCGTTAGATTGCTTGAATCTGATCAGATAGGTGACACAGGCTTGCCCTTGGCTAGGTGGATCTCTGAAAGCCAATAAAGGGCTTCCTGCCAACCTTCAGCAAGGTCTACCATCACGCCAAGGCCTACAACCACTAACAGCGTTCTAAGCATCTCTGCTGAGGCTCGCCGAATTGAAAGTGTATTTTGCTCAGTTTAAAAAATTTGCAATAATATTTTTGGTACAATCTGTGATAATTTGGTTTTCACAGAACTGACTAGAAAAGTGTACCAAGAAAACCGGGAATATTTTAGAAAATATTGGAAGGTTCTAGAATGAGTAAATTATAGCCTGTCGGTTGGTGAGAGGAATTAGAGAAAGATTTACAAAACAAGGAGATAAAAGTATCTGTAACGAATCAGAAGTGAAGTGGATTCAAGACATGTCGGGAGGATCCAAAAAGGCTTATGAATAACCAAATAAGCCAAGGAGAAGTAGAAGAACTCACGGAGACAAAAGAAACCAGAAGAGCTTGCTAGGATCCAGGAGTTCAACGAACCAGGAGTTAAGAATAATCGAAATCTAGCAAAGCTATACACTTGTAACCAGGACCAAAGGGCGATTGAGAAGTATATAGCGAAAACCCAGTTTAAGGAAAATGACCCAAGATAAACGTTCTGTGCACTTCTGAAGATAGAGAAAGACTCATGGTCTGCCAGGAGGAGCTGGTATAGAACAGGATGATCCAAACAAAGAAATACCAGCTTGAAAAGCCATCCTGACAGTGCCGGAAGAATTAAGCTTGTCAGAAAGAATTAAAAGTTAGTCAGTAAGAGTCGGGAGAACATAGAAACAGCAAAAAGAATTATAAAGTAAACCAGGAAGAATCTCCCCCCCCCCAAAAAAAAAGAACAGAAAGAAAACGAACCGAACCAGAAGTAGCCAGAATGTTCCAGCTACCAGCCTGGGCTGGCGAGGCCGCCGCTCAGTTACTGGCGTCGCTCTGTCTGGAGCGGCCGTCCAAGCCCCCCTGGTCTCGCCGGACCACTCCAAACCCGTCCTCTCAACTGACACAAATTCAAATAATACGTTCCTTTTTTGTACGTTATGGTCCCCCTACCTACTCTGAAAAGTAGTGCTTCGCAAATATCCAAATGTTCTATGCGTTGGTAAGGTGGGTTGATCGGGTTCGCACTTTCTGATTAGGTTAGCACTACATATTTTGCACGTTGTGGCATGTCAAGAGAACGGGGCTGCCCTCCCAGCTGTCTACATCCCTGCACCAACCAGCTTGAAGCGTTTAATATATATTTTTTAGTTATCACATTGAAATATCTTGCTGTAAACTGCCATTATGCAAATGTATATATTTAGTTTACTTCACGCATTACAGGAGCATTTAAAGGGTTCAGAAATTGAACTTTTAAGATACACCATTGATGAATTAGTTACAGCATTGATGAATTAGTTGCAGCATTGATGAATTAGTTGCAGCATTGATGAATTAGTTGCAGCATTGATGAACTAGTTACAGCATTGATGAATTAGTTACAGCATTGATGAATTAGTTGCAGCATTGATGAATTAGTTGCAGCATTGATGAATTAGTTGCAGCATTGATGAATTAGTTACAGCATTGATGAATTAGTTACAGCATTGATGAATTAGTTACAGCATTGATGAATTAGTTACAGCATTGATGAATTAGTTACAGCATTGATGAATTAGTTACAGCATTGATGAATTAGTTTGTAATTTATTAACTATTACATCAAGAGACTTTCAACGTCTGTGTACGCCTGAACAAGGCGGTAATCACTGGCTCAGGTGCGGGAGCCTTGTGGTAACTCACTGACCTTCCACTTTACATCCAAATTATTTACTTCCCTCCTTGCACTCAAACGAGTACCTGTCACCAGCACTCGTAAACAGTAAGTGACACTCTCTCTAATGGCACTCAACCCCTCGTCATATGACTGCACTATGCCTGTCTCTTGTAATGTAGACATTAATGGTGCAATCAAATTCTACTGTATCCTTTGAATTTCAACTCATATTGGCATCAATAAGTATCATAGAATTAATGACTGAGCCGAAGCATAGGCTATTAAAGAGATTTGTGGTGATTTAACCTCTTTAGCGGATATTATATTTAGATATGGTTTAGATTAGTTAGTAGTATAGTGTGAGAAGAGCAGAGTTAGAAAGGGGGTGGGGAATAACATCTGATTGTTTTAAAGTGTACAATCAGTTTCAGATACTTTTTATTTTTTTTTGCTATGTTCTAAACAATCTTTTAAACAAATCATCACCACCATTATCACACTTCCCACTATTGATACATGTTTCCATAATCTCCAATTACACTTCTTTGTTAAGTAACCACAACATATGTAAACATTTCTTGAAGATTTAGAAATGTGAACCTCTTTAACTAGAAATATTATATCGTTTTCTATGGAGGGATCGCATGGGATACTAATCAGATTTGCCATGCTTGGGAAATCTTGAAATCCTGAACAAATCCACAAGGGCCGTGACGAGGGTTCGAACTATGTGGTTCTATTTTTGTCTTGAAAAATCCTACTTAATAATAATAATAATATTATTTACAAGAAGGTACAATGGGTTTGTCAGATAACATAAGATAGGTATTTTTACATTTTTGCCAAGCCACTAACATACAGCGTTTTAGGTAGGTCCTTAACCTAAAAGTGATCTGCTACCAGAAATTTTAGCCAAATATCCCCAGTTTGCTAACTGTAGGTAGTAACTGAGTGATTGTAACCTATCCACCGCTGCCCACTGGATGGGGGGCGGTGTGCAGGACAAACATATAAATTGTGACACTAGCTCTTCACATGTCAGTTGCTTAATTTAGAACCTGTACTTGAGGTCGATCTCGAACCCATTGTTGATGTGACGACTTTTATTGAATTTTGTAACTAGCTCATCAAGATTGTAACTTGCTTAGCTAAATGAATTGTGGGGTTCAGTCCCTGAGCCCATTATGTGCCTCTGTAACCCTTTCCACTACCGCCCACAAGATGGGTATGGGGTGCATAATAAATGAACTAAACTAAACCTTAACCTAACGTATCAGGTAAAATGAAAAGGTACATTTTAGCAAAATTCTATACCAATATATAGTAGTAGTAGTAGTAGGCATCCTACATATAACTTCGAGCAGTCTCCGTGGTGTAGTGGTAAGACACTCGCCTGGGGTTCCGCAAGCGCTTTGTCAGGGGTTCGTATCATGTCCGGGGAGGATTTACTGGGCGCAAATCCTTAACTGTAGCCTCTGTTTAACAGTAAAATGTGTACTTGGTTGTAACAACGATTCTTCGCGGCGGGGATCGTATTCCAGGGACCTGCCCGAAACGCTACGCGTACTAGTGGCTGTACAAGAATGTAACAACTCTTGTATATATCTCAAAAAAATACAATATAAATTGACAGAGGTGATTACACTGGTGATATATGTCTTAAGTACTAATATTGGGGGAAGTGGGTAGTACAAGATACAGTGTGAGTTAGAAGCACAAGGTAAGAAACTATGATATGAAATTAAGATACTTTTTGGTTTTACTTTGAATAAGGCATAGATTGGACATTTGTTTTTTAATTCATTAAGGAGTGAGTTCCATAGACTGGGTCCTTTTATTTGCATGGAGTGTTTGCACAGATTTAGTTTGACTTTGGGGATATCAAAGAGATATTTATTTCTGGTGTGGTGCTCATGTGTTCTGTTACACCTATCAAGGAAAAGTTTCAGATCAAGATTATCATTTAAGAACAAGCTTTTTTTGTACATGTAATAGCACATGAGAATGTGTGGACTGAGCGTATGTTTAGCATGTTTAGGGACAAACAGAGAGGTTGTGTGTTGGCTGAAGACAAGTTTGTTATAGTTTTGATAGCAGATTTTTGCTGAGTGGTGATAGGCTTGAGGTACTTTGCAGTGGTAGAACCCCATGTACAGATATGGAATTTAAGATAAGGATAGATTAGTGCGTAGTATAATTGGAAAGCAGAGTGGGGGACATAATATCTGATTTTAGAGAGTATACCGATTGTTTTTGATACTTTTTTGACTGTGTTTTATGTGGGTGCTAAAGTTCAGTCTCTTCTCTACGTATAGGCCAAGGAACATTCCCTCATTTTTAATGCAAATGATAGCATTATCTATCTGAAGTTGAATTTCATTTGATCATTTATTACCAAATAAAATGTAGTGGCTCTTTTCTTTGTTTAGTGTGAGTTTGTTGGTTGACATCCATGAGCACTGAGTATGCTTAACAAGTATACTTAATGCTGTTGTAACATTTGTAACATAAATGTGGCAAAAGGAAAAATGTGCGCAGACATAACAAACTGGGCAAAACATTTTATTTCAAGTGAAATACAGAATACAAAAATAAATGTACTGTGAACATTAGCAAGTCTGTATTCAATTCTTAATTTCTTAGGTTCTATACAACAATTGTGTAAACCACACACGGACTAGTGAAAAAAAACAATTAGTAAAGTACACAATTATTAAATTAATATCAAAGGATTATGTGTGTTTGTTTGGTTGTCATGAACCATTCAGACAATCAAATCAAGTTAAAGTATTATAGAGACAACATTTTGTAACTTATTAAACATTATACCATAAATGCTAAATAATAAATGATATAGTTTTAACAAGATCTCAACAAGTTTTAAGCACCAAGTTCTTGTCAGTTCATGCATTTTAAAACAGTGAATAAGGAAACAGAAATTGTTTGAAAATAGAGTTAAAAGAGAATACTCGGATATAATAATATGATTGAAAAAAGTAAGCGGTCTAAAGAGTAGCAATATATAACAGGGTAAATGGGGGAGGGGGGACCTTTGACAAGCCGCTGGCTTCCTTTCCTTCGCATGGTGTTATTATGCATCAACAAATTAGTTTATCAAATAGCACGAGACACCCCTCTCCTTCTCTAATAATCTCCACCATTAAACTTTTACAAAAATCCATTACTTAATTTCTCTAACAATATCTTGTACTGCAGATGTCCCATCACCTGCTAAACTGTGGTCAACAGCCTCAAGATATAATTCATTCTCAATAAATCTCTTGAGAAATGAGATATAACTTGCAAGTTGGTCGAGTTTTGTGAGCCAGCAGACAGCATCCCCGGCTGAAGCACTTGGGCATTGACCTGCTATTACTGTCGTCTGGCGAACTAATCATTAAGGCAGGTTAGAAGTTTCCTAACTGGCTTCAGATAAGACTCGTACATAAGAGAAAAGGTGATGGGAGAAGAATGAAGAAATGCCACAGTCAAATTAAGAATAAATTTAACAATACTTAAAATCAATGACTTTAAAATTAACAGAAGACTTAAACCAAAAAAGTAATACAAGCAAATTTGTAAGTGAAGATTAAGTACATCAACCCATCATGCAGGTAAACTTGAGTCGACAGCGGTTCCTGTAGTCACGGACGTAGCACTTGCCAGGACAAGTCTAGAGGCGATAGAGTTGAAGATGGAGGGATGCATAATATCTTCATCGAATGTGTTGTGGACCTGCATAATAGATAGAAGATTAAGCCCCGGGGAGCAAGACAGGTGGATCACTCAATTGCTGTAACACTGCTGTAGGGTTGACTGATTAGCCAGTCGGTTTTAGGTATATTGTAATGAAAATACTGCACATGCATAAAACAGCAACAAATCTACCTGAGATTTGAAAATTATGACAATAGAAGTAAAGCTTTTTCTGTGAATCAATATCTCACTTATTTGCTTTAATATGATCTTAGGATCAAATGCTAATGGCCTGGTGTTATAGATATATATATCTATATATATATATATATATATATATATTATATATATATATATATATATATATATTATATGTCGTACCTAGTAGCCAGAATGCACTTCTCAGCCTACTATGCAAGGCCCGATTTGCCTAATAAGCCAAGTTTTCATGAATTAATATTTTTCATTTCCTGTTGTTATGTTCGAGGATACACTCAGGACACTCAGACCTCAAGATGTACTTGTTGCCTTCAACAACCCTCACACACTCGTTGCTACACTGACGACCAGGGAATCCTTTTATCTAGGGCAAAAATTTACAGGTAGGTTACACACACTCATCCATGGGAACACACTCAGCCATGGGAAACACATCATCTCATCATAGACAACGGAGAAGTGCTCTCTGATATTACCCACCTGTTATGAAATGAATATCACTTAACACACGACATACAAATTTGATTACTTTCGATCTCGTGTTGAACAGTGCTTCAGGTCTCTTCCTGTGTCTAATGCCACCTCTAAAAGTAGCCCGTCCTCAATCAACAGAGGCCAAATGCTTGTTAATCGACCTGTCAATCTCCCCTCCCCCACTCTCCCTGTTATGAGTGGAAACTACTTTGTACACGACTCACTAATGAAGACATATGTACTTTTCTCGAACAGTGCTTCATTCACGTTCCTCCTCTGCTTCAAATTGGCACCTCTCTAACGCCTCATCCATACACTGCAAATGTAACAAATTGCCCCCCCCACACAGAACCTAATCACCCCCTGACTTGCATAATTTAGGTCTATATAGCTATTCAACACATTATATATTAAGCGTTACGGACTCACCATTAGCCCGTGCTACATGGACATTTCGTTCTGAGTAAGCTAAATCTAAAACACAACAACATTATAACTTAAGAAAAGACATATTTTCAATATGCAGTGCGGCGTTAAAATTGACGAATGCGATTGGGGTCGACCGCGCGGTTGGACGAGCCCCTAGCCTGAGTCAGGTTGCTCTAAAGCATGTTCGGACTAGTTCCCCCCCCCCCCGAATACAATATAATTGCAACAAAGCCTGGAATATCTAACCTAACCTAACCTAACCAAGCACGCATAACTTTACAACAAAAAGTTAATATATAGAATAATATTAATATATATTTGAGGAAATACAGTATTAGTAATGCACAATATAATTGTATAGATGAATGCGTCTGCGGTGACGGCTGCGTCGTGGAAGACCTGACTCAGGATGAGTTACTTAACTATTTTCCGCAACGCTTCAATCCTTGATCTACAAGATTACACGAGCACGGTTCTGTAAATTTCGAACTGTTTGAAAACACTGTCGTAGGGTAATAAAGGGCTGTATAATAAAAATTTGTAGCAATTAAAGCAATTATATACAAAACTTTACAACCATACTAGGTAAACAAAATGGAAATTAGTATAGAAAACGAGAGCCTTGTCACGCGAAAGCCGCCTAGCGTCCAGCAGGGAGTCTAGCAAAGTCCCTCAAACTCTTAGTTTTAATACCTGGAGCTGGAGCCTCGCGGACACTTACTGTTTGCAGTGAACCAACAAACTTGCGGAAAATTTGTTACTGAC
>WNGS01004374.1:16457641-16470442 GCA_020271785.1 Procambarus virginalis
ATACCAGCACGATGCTGATGGGGAGATAAGTGGGCAGGAACAGGATGCTGGCGGAGAGATGAGTGGGGCAGGATACTCACCCATGAGCAATGAGTTCATTGTGCACTTTATAATCATCCTGTGAGATTATTTTTTTATTGTGCTCCCTATGTTTATCCTGTGAGTTGTAATTTATTGTGCACCTGATACCTGATATGTGAGAAGTAGTTTATTGTGTACACCATATTCATCTTGTATCCAATAGTTTATTACACTCCACACACTCATCACGTGAGCAGTGGTTTATTGTGCACCCTATACTCACCCTATGACAAGTAGTTTATTATTCACCTTATACTCATTCCACGTGTGGAATGTTTATTGTGAACCATATGCTCAGTCTGTGAGCAATGGTTTATTGTGCGCCCCATACTCTTGAGTAGTAGTTTATTGTGCTCATTTAGTGAGTGGAGGTTTAGTGTACATTCTGTGAACAGTAACACAAAGGGATTACAGAGTACAGAGAGTACAAAAGGTCGTAATTAAACCCCCGCCTCCCCCAGTAAATATTATTTAACAGAGTTTGTTGCAATTTATCTTCACAACTTATATTTAAGTTTAATGATGCAAATTTGCTCATTACTATCACCTGCAATGTTTGTTATCGTTATTTTATAGGAAGTTTGGTATTGTTATATTTAATTACATTAATTGGCTAGTTTATAATTCCTATTATAAGTGCACTTTCTTTCTTTATTTAGACATAATATAACTATATATATATAATATATATATTATATATATATATATATATATATATATATATATATATATATATATATATATATATATATATATATATATATATATATGTCGTACCTAGTAGCCAGAACGCACTTCTCAGCCTCCTACTATGCAAGGCCCGATTTGCCTATAAGCTAAGTTTTCATGAATTAATTTTTTTTCGACTACCTAACCTACTAACCTAACCTAACCTAACCTTTTCGGCTACCTAACCTAACCTAACGTATAAAGATAGGTTAGGTTAGGTAGGGTTGGTTAGGTTCGGTCATATATCTACGTTAATTTTAACTCCAATAAAAAAATTTGACCTCACACATAATGAAATGGGTAGCTTTATTATTTCATAAGAAAAAAATAGTGAAAATGACAGAGGACAAAGAATGAATGATGTGAAGTGTGGTGATTCATCACGAACATGACATTATAACGAGCATTCCGTCATGTGACAGACCAACTGATCTGCACACACTACACCACACAAGACGTGCCCCCTACACCACACATGACATACAAGAGGGTGGTTCAAGGACTTGTATCATCATGAAATCGGTACCCCAATTGCTTCGCCATTCTTGGTCACTTAGACCCCCCCCCCCCCTCGCTAGAGTCCAACACCTGTATCCGTTGCTAGTTTCAGTGATGGTGTATGCCCATGTATTATGTGTCATACTGACTGGTGCTCATGTGTATTATGTGTCATGTTTGACGTCACGGAGTCGGGTTGGTTCTCACTGCACCTTTGCTGTGTACAAAACAGGTTGGCTCAGGTTATAAGAACACTTGGTAAATATTCCAGCCATCAAGAATTCCCAAGTTGAGAGGCGCTGGATGACACACAGATACTGAAGGACAACAGGGACATGGGCGTGCGCAGACGGCGTTATTTTCTTGTGTTTAGAGAGAAATATGAGGGAAGACGAACCCTGTGACTGGAGTCTGTATATGTCACCTCATCCTCCTGAAATGATGGCACTTTCATTTCAGGAAGATTGACTGGTACTTGTATAGGTACGGCAGAAAGGGGAAATGAGATAGACGAAGAATGAATGTAGAAAAGTGAAGAGAAAGCAGCACAGTAAAGAGAAAACGAAAAGTGTTAAAGGAAACGAACGGTGCTGACAATGTGCTGCTTTTTACATTTTTGAAGTTACTTCATACTGGAAGTCTAAACGTTCTCTCGACCTTACACATTCATGGCAGGGGTCAAGCGCTGAAGCTTGATCCTGCATAAACAATGAGCACAAATATTAGAGAATCTACATACCAGAACACACAAAAATTAACATAATATCTCCCTGGATACTGAAGGGAAAGAGCTGAAGATTTAATAAGGTTTCTTTTACTCAAATTTTCGAAAGTCACTGAAGACAGGAAACGTCTAAGCATCTGGAACATAGCTACTGTTATACCAGAAGTAGAGACCAGTATATTACCAGTATATTTCTCATGAGTAACATGTAAAATGTTGCTGAAGATAATAAATAAGGACATAAATATCTTGAAAGTACGAATTTTATCTCAAGAAAATCAGCATAGTTTAAACTTTTATTGTGGTTCTTCAGACAGTTATAGTGTATGTGCACCCTGCATGCTCACTGGGAAAATAGGCGCATGTAGCTAGTGAATTGTGAATCAAAACCTGTTATCGAAGCAGTATTTACCCAGGTCCCTCTTAAATCTAAGTTGTGTAAATTGACAAGCTTAGATTTAAGAGGGACCTGGGTAAATACTGCTCGATAACAGGGTTGTTGATTCACAATTCACTAGCTACATGGCCGTATTTTCCCAGGATGAGCATGCAGGGTGCACAATACACTATAACTGTCTGAGGAACCACAATAAAAGTTTAAACTATGCTGATATTCTGAGATAAAATTCGTACTTTCAAGATATATGTCCTTATTTATTTATTCAGCAACATTTTACATGTTACTCATGAGAAATATAACTGGTAATATACTGGTCTCATTGTTTCGTATTCTGCCTTGCATTCATACTTTTAATAATTATTAATATCCTCTGTGTTATGGCCATTCATCCACTTGTACACCTCTATCAAGTCACTCCTAATTCCTTGCCTTTTTAAAAACTGTAATTTAAGCTTTGTCAATCTTTCTTCATATGACAGGTTTCTAATTTGCGGGATTAACTTCGTCATCCTACGCTGGACGCGTTCTAGTGAACGACCAAACCCGAACTGCGTAATCTAAATGGGGGCCTAACCAGAGCAAGATATAGCTGAAAAACAACACTAGGTGTCTTTATTACTAACGCTTCGATAATAAATCCCAGTGTCCTATTTGCCTTATTACGAACATTTATGCATTGACTTTTTGGTTTAAATTCTTACTAATCATAACTCCCAGATTCCTTTCGCAATCCGACTTTGCAACCTCAACATCATCTAGATCGTATCTTGTAACTCTGCCGTCATTACCTAGCCTCCAAACCTTACATTTGTCAGCATAAGCTGCATCCGCCAATCTTTTGACCATTTCCAAACCCTATTTAGATAATCTAAAGTAATAGTGAGTCTTTTTCCGTGTTTATTTCCCTCCAGATTTTGTATCATCGGCAAATTTGCAAATATTTCTGCTCAAACCTGAATCTAAACTATTTATATGTATTATGAATAACAGAGGTCCCAGGATAGAGCCTTGAGGCACTCCACTTATAACATTTTCTCACTCTGACTTAACCCATTTATACTAACTCTCTGTTTCCTTTGGTATAGCCATGCCCTAATCAAACTTAATATAGCACCCCAATATCATGATCCTCTCTTTTTAATCAGTCTTCATGTGGCACTGTATCGAAAGCTTTGCTAAATCAAGGTACACAACATCACAATCCTACCACTATCAACTGCCTCAACTATGCTGGAATAAAATGATAGCAAATTTGTTAAGCATGAACGGCCATTTGTAAAACCATGTTGTGAATCATTTATTAATTTATGTTTTCAAGATGGAAGACGAATTATTTACAATTATCGATTCAAATAACTTTCCCACAATAGACGTTAAGCTAATTGGCCGATAGTGAAAACTTTAACCTGTGAAGGAAAGCTGCTTTGTGGAAAAATTTGAATCGTACAGTCCGCTATCGTAAGAAATAAATAATATAGAAATAAATTATAAATCATTTAATAAACAAATTATTAATAATAGTTAAATAAATAATAAAACCCCGCGAGTCAGTTTACCTCACAAGTTTTGTGCTACTCTCACGAGTCTTCAGCTGGACATGTGCTATACACTTTCTTAAAGATTGTTGTTGCTGTGTTTAAGATTCGTACTTGTAACAAAAGTTTCAAGTAGCACGGACTATGGTGAGCCCGTAGTGGACTTACCTGGCACAGAAACGGGGCTGTAACTTCTTAAAGGTCTACAGTTTTGTTAAAGCTGTATCTGAGGTAGCTAAGGTCTCAGACCCTCAGACAAGTCACAATCGACTTGAGAATGGTCCAGGACGGACCGAAACGTCGTCGTCCCTTCACCTCTAGTGTGTGGTCTGCTCAACATCTCAGACCCTCACCAGACCCTCCCATTCCCTCCTAGACTCTCACACTACTTTCCTAAGATGACACTTGACAAAACCAAGCCAAGCTACTTACCGACAATCTCATTTGCATATTACGATAAGCTAAGTTTCTAAATGGCTTCAGTAAATGTCAGTGAGGTGCAGGCTGTGTATATTTAGTGTGTGTATGTTGTAGTTATAGGCATTCTCGGCAACGTTCCTTCACTCCATCTTTATATCCCTGCCCTTTTTCTTATCTCCTCCTTCTCCTTCTCCCCTGACAAGTCCCAGTCTACCGCTTTCTCCTGGTCGTAGTCTTACCTGTTCCCGACAGCCTGTTGGCTTCAACGGCACCATTAACAGGAATCTGTTTATTGGGCCGTTATATTTTGATTACCTTGTCTCTGTATTGGGTGTAGCGTGGAAGTAGCTTGTCTATGCAGGTAAACAAGTGCTCAAGAGGCGTTGCCATGCTTGTTTACGAGACTGGCGTTGTGTCTACCTTCAGTGGGAGAATAACCGCTTAATTCGAGCGGTTATCCTGCCTTCTTTGCGGGGGCAGACTGGTTAGACGAGCCCCGTCACTCGTGACTGAAATATCCTCTTGTGACTTCATACGGTACTGACAGCAGCCGGTCCTCCTAATAGAACGTCGATTTTGACGTATATGCCACCTAAGGCCAAAATATCGTCGTGCTAGAAAATGGTGGCGGCTGGCGAAATTGACACACTGTCCGTTTTCTGTTTTGGGTCCTCTGATGGGTTAGGATAATTAAGGGCCCTTTAATATGACAGTTTCTGACGTTGAGGAACCTTGGGAGGACGGGCTGGTGACAGGGCGGTGGTGGAGGCTGTTCAGTTCCCGTAGCTGCTACACCACCAGTGTGCCCTGCTACACCGCCAGTGTTGCCTGTCTTACCGCCAGTGTTGAGTCTCCAGCTCTCAAAGCAAAGAAATGCGCTTATATGTCAGAATTTAAATTAGCATTCAAACAATTATCTAAACATTTCCGCCTGGTAAGATGATATCTTTTCTCCAGCGGTTTGTCATTACAATTAACTATTCGGTGGACTTGAAGACACATCTACTTTATTATGATAATAATATTCAATATTATATTGAAATTAGCTTAACCATTCATCACGAAATGAAGGACACAGAACATTTGTTTTTCTATAAAAATAAGAGTTTCGTGACGTGAAAACTGCCCATCAGAGAAGGAAGAAGACGATGACGCGGTTCGGTCTGGTTCATAATGAGATGGTTTCACACTGATTGACAATGATTCCAGGACGGACCGAAACGTCAGGTCATCTCCTCATCGTCTGGTGTGTATGGGTTGTGTCAGCATATCTTCAGCCACGTTATTGTATTGACCAGACCACACACTGGAAAATGAAGGGACGACGACGTTTCGGTTCGTCCTGGATCATTGTCAATCAGTGTGAAACCATCATTCTCAAGTCACGTTATTGTGACTCGTCGTCACAGTCTGGGGGACGAGTAGCAAGAATCTCGTCCGGGTGGGTTAGTGAACAATATTTACTGATGTGATAGATATTATGGCTACGGAAATGCTCACGTGACACGAGACACAACTCTCTCAGACACTCCTTTAGTACACACCCCGCCTGAGGGACATGGTGAGGTGGGAGTACACACCGCACTGCGGGACATGGTGAGGTGTGAGTACACCCCACATGAGGGACTGGTGAGGTGTGAGGTACCCCCGCCTGAGGGACATGGTGAGGTGTGAGTACACCCCGCTGAGGGACATGGTGAGGTGTGAGTACACCCCACCTGAGGGACATGGTGAGGTGTGAGTACACCCCCACCTGAGGGGACATGGTGAGGTGTGAGTACACCGCACCTGAGGGACATGGTGAGGTGTGAGTAAACCCTACCTGAGGGACATGGTGAGGTGTGAGTACACCCCACCTGAGGGACATGGTGAGGTGTGAGTACACCCCACCTGAGGGACATGGTGAGGTGTGAGTACACCCCACCTGAGGGACATGGTGAGNGTCTCATTGTTTCGTATTCTGCCTTGCATTCATACTTTTAATAATTATTAATATCCTCTGTGTTATGGCCATTCATCCACTTGTACACCTATCAAGTCACTCCTAATTCCTTGCCTTTTAAAACTGTAATTTAAGCTTTGTCAATCTTCTTCTATGAAGGTTTCTAATTTGCGGGATTACCTTCGTCATCCTACGCTGGACGCGTTCTAGTGAACGACCAAACCCGAACTGCGTAATCTCAATGGGGCCTAACCAGAGCAAGATATAGCTGAAAAACAACACTAGGTGTCTTTATTACTAACGCTTCGATAAATAAATCCCAGTGTCCTATTTGCCTTATTACGAACATTATGCATTGACTTTTTGGTTTAATTCTTACTAATCATAACTCCCAGTTCTTTCGCAATCCGACTTTGCAACCTCAACACATCATCTAGATCGTATCTTGTAACTCTGCCGTCATTACCTAGCCTCCAAACCTTACATTTGTCAGCATTAAGCTGCATCCGCAATCTTTTGACCATTTCAAAACCCTATTTAGATAATCTTAAAGTAATAGTGAGTCTTTTTCCGTGTTTATTTCCCTCCAGATTTTTGTATCATCGGCAAATTGCAAATATTTCTGCTCAAACCTGAATCTAAACTATTTATATGTTTATGAATAACAGAGGTCCCAGGATAGAGCCTTGAGGCACTCCACTTATAACATTTTCTCACTCTGACTTAACCCCATTTATACTACTCTCTGTTTCCTTTGGTATAGCCATGCCCTAATCAAACTTAATATAGCACCCCAATATCATGATCCTCTATCTTTTAATCAGTCTTTCATGTGGCACTGTATCGAAAGCTTTGCTAAATCAAGGTACACAACATCACAATCCTTACCACTATCAACTGCCTCAACTATGCTGGAATAAAATGATAGCAAATTTGTTAAGCATGAACGGCCATTTGTAAAACCATGTTGTGAATCATTTATTAATTATGTTTTTCAAGATGGAAGACGAATTATATTTACAATTATCGATTCAAGCAACTTTCCCACAATAGACGTTAAGCTAATTGGCCGATAGTGAAAACTTTAACCTGTGAAGAAAGCTATTTGTGGAAAAATTTGAATCGTACAGTCCGCTATCGTAAGAAATAAATTAATATAGAAATAAATTATAATCATTTAATAAACAAATTATAAATAATAGTTAATAAATAATAAAACCCCGCGAGTCAGTTTACCTCACATTTTGTGCTACTCTCACGAGTCTTCAGCTGGACATGTGCTATACACTTTCTTAAAGATTGTTGTTGCTGTGTTTAGATTCGCTACTTGTAACAAAAGTTTCAAGTAGCGGGACTATGGTGAGCCCGTAGTGGACTTACCTGGCACAGAACGGGCTGTAACTTCTTAAGGTCTACAGTTTTGTATAAAGCTGTATCTGAGGTAGCTAAGGTCTCAGACCCTCAGACAAGTCACAATCGACTTGAGAATGGTCCAGGACGGACCGAAACGTCGTCGTCCCTTCACCTTCTAGTGTGTGGTCTGCTCAACATCTCAGACCCTCACCAACCCTCCCATTCCTCCTAGACTCTCACCACTCTACTTTCCTAAGATGACACTTGACAAAACCAAGCCAAGCTACTTACCGACAATCTCATTTGCATATTACGATAAGCTAAGTTTCTAAATGCTTCAGTAATGTCAGTGAGTGCAGGCTGTGTATATTTAGTGGTGTATGTTGTAGTTATAGGCATTCTCGGCAACGTTCTTCACTCCATCTTTATATCCCTGCCCCTTTTTCTTATCTCCTCCTTCTTCTCTTCTCCCCTGACAAGTCCCAGTCTACCGCTTTCTCCTGGTCGTAGTCTTACCTGTTCCCGACAGCCTGTTGGCTTCAACGGCACCATTAACAGGAATCGTTTATTCGGGCCGTTATATTTTGATTACCTTGTCTCTGTATTCGGGTTGTAGCGTGGAAGTAGCTTGTCTATGCAGGTAAACAAGTGCTCAAGAGGCGTTGCCATGCTTGTTTACGAGACTGGCTGTTGTGTCTACCTTCAGTGGAGATAACCGCTTAATTCGCGGTTATCCTGCCTTCTTTGCGGGGGCAGACTGGTTAAGACGAGCCCCGTCACTCGTGACTGAAATATCCTCTTGTGACTTCATACGGTACTGACAGCAGCCGGTCCTCCTAATAGAACGTCGAATTTTGACGTATATGCCACCTAAGGCCAAAATATTGTCGTGCTAGAAAATGGTGGCGGCTGGCGAAATTGACACACTGTCCGTTTTCTGTTTTGGGTCCTCTGATGGGTTAGGATAATTAAGGGCCCTTTAATATGACAGTTTCTTGACGTTGAGGAACCTTGGGAGGACGGGCTGGTGACAGGGCCGGTGGTGGAGGCTGTTCAGTTCCCGTAGCTGCTACACCACCAGTGTGCCTGCTACACCGCCAGTGTTGCCTGTCTTACCGCCAGTGTTGAGTCTCCAGCCTCTCAAAGCAAAGAAATGCCGCTTATATGTCAAGAATTTAAATTAGCATTCAAACAATTATCTAAACATTTCCCGCCTGGTAAGATGATCATCTTTTCTCCAGCGGTTTGTCATTACAATTAACTATTCGGTGGACTTGAAGACACATCTACTTATTATGATAATAATATTCAATATTATATTGAATATTAGCTTAACCATTCATCACGAAATGAAGGACACAGAACATTTGTTTTTCTATAAAAATTAAGAGTTTCGTGACGTGAAAACTGCCCATCAGAAAAGGAAGAAATGACGACGTTTCGGTCCTGGTTCATAATGAGATGGTTTCACACTGATTGACAATGATCCAGGACGGACCGAAACGTCAGGTCATCTCCTCATCGTCTGGTGTGTATGGGTTGTGTCAGCATATCTTCAGCCACGTTATTGTATTGACCAGACCACACACTGGAAAATGAAGGGACGACGACGTTTCGGTTCGTCCTGGATCATTGTCAATCAGTGTGAAACCATCATTTTCAAGTCACGTTATTGTGACTCAGCGTCACAGTCTTGGGGGACGAGTAGCAAGAATCTCGTCCGGGTGCGTATAGTGAACAATATTTACTGATGTGATAGATATTATGGCTACGGAAATGCTCACGTGACACGAGACACAACTCTCTCAGACACTCCTTTAGTACACACCCCGCCTGAGGGACATGGTGATGTGTGAGTACACCCCCGCCTGCGGGACATGGTGAGGTGTGAGTACACCCCCGCCTGTTGGACATGGTGAGGTGTGAGTACACCCCGCCTGAGGACATGGTGAGGTGTGAGTACACCCCGCCTGAGGGACATGGTGAGGTGTGAGTACACCCCACCTGAGGGACATGGTGAGGTGTGAGTACACCCCCCGCCTGAGGGACATGGTGAGGTGTGAGTACACAAAACCTGAGGGACATGGTGAGGTGTGAGTACACCCTGCCTGCGGGATATGGTGAGGTGTGAGTACACCCCACCTGAGGGACATGGTGAGGTGTGAGTACACCCTGCCTGCGGGATATGGTGAGGTGTGAGTGCACCCCACCTGAGGGACATGGTGAGGTGTGAGTACACCCTGCCTGCGGGATATGGTGAGGTGTGAGTACACCCCACCTGAGGGACATGGTGAGGTGTGAGTACACCCTGCCTGAGGGACATGGTGAGGTGTGAGTACACCCCACCTGAGGGACATGGTGAGGTGTGAGTACACCCCACCTGAGGGACATGGTGAGGTGTGAGTACACCCCCCGCCTGAGGGACATGGTGAGGTGTGAGTACACCCCACCTGAGGGACATGGTGAGGTGTGAGTACACCCCACCTGAGGGACATGGTGAGGTGTGAGTACACCCCACCTGAGGGACATGGTGAGGTGTGAGTACACCCCACCTGAGGGACATGGTGAGGTGTGAGTACACCCCACCTGAGGGACATGGTGAGGTGTGAGTACACCCCCCGCCTGAGGGACATGGTGAGGTGTGAGTACACCCCACCTGAGGGACATGGTGAGGTGTGAGTACACCCTGCCTGCGGGATATGGTGAGGTGTGAGTACACCCCACCTGAGGGACATAGTGAGATGTGAGTACACCCCACCTGAGGTACATGGTGAGATGTGAGTACACCCCACCTGAGGGACATGGTGAGACGTGAGTACACCCCACCTGGGGGACATAGTGAGGTGTGATGCTTTACGTCCCAGGGGTCGACCCGTCACCATCTGATGGCTGCCACACCGCAGACTCCGGGAGTCGCCCCGCCTCTCATCGAATCAATTCATGTTTAATAAATCAAAACAAACGACAACCCGATCCTGTCCAACGGCCCCCACCCAGTCGAGCATTTTTTTTAACTTTCCCTTATTACCATTTTCATCCCCCCTTCCCGGCCTCCACTCTTTACCACTTTCACTTTTCCTCTTCTGTATCCATCTGTCTTTCCACCCTACCCTTTCACGAGTCCACCTGTTTCCGTCCCACCTGCCTCCGTCCCACCTCACAGCCCTCCCAGCCCCGCTACACGAACGGCTTCCCACCGAACAAAAACGTGGGCGACCTTGACAAGCAGACCTGAGGGAAAGTCTTGTGCTGGAGCGTGGACTGTGGTGCTGTAGGACGCGAGGAGGAGGTGGTCTAAACTGGTCGCTTTGTTAAAGTTACCTCAAGCAGGCACACACGGGGGGGGGGCCTGTGGCTAAGTGGATAGCTTTTGGAACTCGTAATCCTAGGATCCACGTTCGATCCCCGGCGATGGTGGGGATCCACACAAATGGGCAGAGTTTTTTCACCCCTGATGTCCCTATTCAACTAGCAGTAAATAGGTACCTGGGAGTTAAACAGCTGCTACGGGCTGCTTCTTGGGGATGTGTGTGTCTGTCAGAGAGAAATATATGTAGTAAACAAATAGAGGAAGTATAAATTGTTAGAAAGGCGGGGGTCCAAGAGCTAATAACTCGATTCTGCAGACACAAATTGTAAATATACACACAAGTACACACGAACATATGCACACTCATACGCATTCATTAATAAAGGAAGAGGATTTTATAATGATAAATAGTGAAACACGACACTATATTTTTAGTTTCTTGGATTTTATAATGATAATTAGTGAAACAAACGACAAGAAACGATTAATCGATATAGGAAGTGGCCAGACTTACAATCACCAGCATTACAATTAAGCAGAAAACAACCATACATGGCAGTGAGAACAAAGACAATAAATAAACTTCGAGAAACGAATATCACAATATGCAAAACGTTTTTGGCCTATTCTATAAATTCTTAAAAATCCAATTGCAAGTGAAAGACATAATTTGAAGACTAAAAAGGGAGTGAAAAATTGAAAAAGACTGAAAATTTGAAAAAGACTGAAAAATTGAAAAGACTGAAAAATTGAAAAAGACTGAAAAATTGAAAAAGACTGAAAAATTTAAAGACTGAAAAATTGAAAAAAGACTGAAAAATTGAAAAAGACTGAAAAATTGAAAAAGACTGAATCTTTTTTTCTGTCTCTTTTCAAAGAGACTGAAAAGGAAATTTGTGAAACACAAAACGAACAGTTTTGTGTTCGTGTGAAATTTCATTTTCGGAAAACCGGACAAAATAGGGACTTTCGAACACAAAATTGAGTATTTAGATGTGTCTAGAGACGAGTTAGGAAAACTGATTAAGGGAACTGACAGAAATGAAGCGGTAAAAGCCAGATGGAGTCTAGCCTTGGGTTCTATTGGAATGCGGATCCCAGATTAGTGACCCATTACACATATTTTCCAAACGTCCTTACAAGACATGGAACCTCGCAGACTTATTGACAAAGGTAAACAGAGTCCCAATCTTTAAAAACGGAAAGAGGGAAGACAATTCGAATTAGAGATTTGTACTATTGAAAAGTGTAGGAGTAGAACTGTAAAAAAAAAATATCAAATGACCTGAATACCTGAGAAGAACTGACAGAATAACGAAGGGTGGGAATTGTCAGGGAAAGCGCCAAGTCATTACCACTAAATGGATTTGATAAAGATAAAGATTTGGGATGGGGACGAGGGAAAGGAATGCTGCCCAATCACATGGACGGTCGGGAATTGAACGCCGACTTGCATGAAACGAGACCATCGCGCTACGGTCCAGCCTAAGTGGCTGTGTTGCTAGGGATAATAAGAGAGTTAAATGACTGCTGTCCTTTCCAAATGATCTAGACAAAATAAATGAATGAAGCAACCCATGGCCGATGGAATTTATGTAAATAAATGCCACGTATATATATATATATATAATATATATATATATATATATATATATAACAACACACAGACTGCACTGAACACAAAATTCTATATATAAAAAATATTAATTTATAGTTGAGAAAAAACTTTATTTTACTACCCAGAAAGTTTTTTCTTAATTTATAAACCATTTGTGAATGAGTGTTCTCCCAGCAGTGAATGGGTTGTTA
>WNGS01004374.1:16529382-16545041 GCA_020271785.1 Procambarus virginalis
CCAACTCTTCAGGATGGCACATGGGTGGTATGGGACTGTCACAGGCTGTTCAGGGTTGGCCTTATTGCCTTCTACCAAGCCAGCCTCACGTGTCTGGCCTTAAGCCTTCGGACAGACAGACAGACATTCATTCTATGTTTTAGATATAGCTTGATATATTTGACCCCTTACCAATATTATTTCAAAGCCCATATATATATTTTCCTCTTGTAGTCACACACATATTTCTCACCACTATAGTAACCGCTAAATCCGTCATTATGGAGTCAATATTGTGTTTCCCCAAGTCTGTAATCAAAGGTTTATATTGTTACCCACCTCATTGTTCCTCCCTCTCATTGTTACCCTCTCATTGTTACCCCCTCATTGTTCCTTCTACAGTCCCTCTTCCCATTATGCCTCCCCATACAACCACCTTCACCTCTACGTTTCCCACCAGTCCATCTTCCTCAATACACCTCTTCCTTTACCTCTGCCTCAAGCCCTCTCCCCACCTATTTCCCCTCTACATCCTCAACCCAAACGTCCTTCCCTACTATTCTCCGAGCTCCAGCCTTGTCCTTATAACTGTGAGGGGAGAGGAGACAGGTGGTGCGAGAGGTGACAGAGGACAGGAGACAGGTGGTGCGGGGACTAGAAGGTGGACCACCGGCTGCCTCCAGCCAGTCACCATGACCAAGCCGAAGTGATCAAGGGTCAAGGTGCATCAATCTCCTCGCTGATCGCAGGCGGAAGTCTAGGAAAAAGCCGAATGATTGTCCTCGCGTCAGACGCGCCTCATGATTCCCGTGTAAGCAAAGAGGACACATGCATGCATGAACGTCAACGAAAAGAGAAACGTAGGCACAAGGAATAGCAGCAGCTGCTGTCATAGTGATGGGAGTGGTAGTAGTAGTGGTGGTGGTGGTGGTGGTGGTGGTAGTGTACAAGTATCAGGAGAATGAAACGAATGAGAAAACGACGTGCTCTAACCGATGTTGTCATAAGGACTCTTCATCTACGTGAGAATCCTGTCAAATCCTTTTGGAGAAATGGCATAACCATCTTCATCATCATCAGCATCATCATCATTGTAGAACCTGCCAAATGTTCACATTGGCTATGTCGAATGTGAAGCCTGGCTGTTTCTCCCCAAGTAACTGGCAAGTTTCAGCGAGGCTCTACCACAGAGGGCAACCTTAAATAAGAACCCTCGCTCAGTATAATAAAAGAAAAATGATACAAGTATGACAAAGGGAAAAGAAAGTTTGATATTACTCCTATCATACTTTCTTTGTCTTGCCTCTTGCTCAGTCCAGTGAACTTTGTGCCAACAATATCACTTCTTTTTCTTATCATTAACCAATTGTGTCATTTCCTCATTCCACTCAGCCGTTTCTTTCAGTCTTCTAACAGTTTGTGTTACACTACACATCTCCCTTCACATTCTTAACCAATAATTTATTTTATATATTTCACATCAGGTTTATTTCATTCTCTCAACTTCGTAACTTTAATTATTCTATATCTTCGATACTTGAATGGTAGGAGGAGTCACTATGTCATCTTGCTCAGATTAAGATGTGCTCACCTCTCACCACGTCATCTTGCTCAGCATCGAGATGTGCTCACCTCCCACTACGTCATCTTGCTCAACATCAAGATGTGCTCAGACAAGGCCCTCAGTATTCTTCTCACTGACCTCGTGACCGACACAGACTGTTGACAGAGACACAGACCGACACAGACTTATGCTTACTGTTCTCAACAAACATAAATCCAATAACAATATTTTAGCATTTCATAATTTATCCTGGACCAAGTATATTTATGTATACGCTTATGTATTACTAATTCATATTTTAAACAGCAGTCTCTCTTTCACTGCATAAATCTTTAAATATGCAACCATTGTTATTTAATTCATGAACTTCCATTACCACACGTCATGTTATTCTAATGGTTTTTTCCCACCTTCCATTAAGCTTTATATATTACAACTATATATATTTTCTGTCTTGTTAAACTTCAATCATTTCAAACTCCTTATTCTGCTCGTATGCTCTTCTCATATTCCGCAAAATTTTCCTCCCAATAGCAAATACACCAACATACAAACCTACATACGGTTAGACGGTTGAGAGGCGGGACCAAAGAGCCAGAGCTCAACCCCCGCAAACACAACTAGGTGAGTACATAGTTCGAATAGGATTTTGAGAAGACGAATCGCCAATACAATTCTCGCTCCAAAGAATTCGACGCTGATATGATTCTCTTGGAAACAAAAGACCATTGTGCCATTTATATGAGAAGATAAAGAAGAGCTCTGCATCGTTGCCACGATTTAAAATTCATTCACAGTAGCATGTTGCAAGCAGCCAGAGGAACACATAGAGTGTAAACTTATCCCCAACAAAAATCCAAGGTCACAGAGCGAAAAGGAGAAAAGGATCTTTCCTTCACGGTGTATTATTCTCTTGCTGATGCTCATCTCCGGGTGAACCCAAGAATAATCACCGAATTTTACACACATACATGTAGGTATACACCCGGATGTACACACATACATACATATGCAAGTAGTATACACACACACTAAGAACATGATGTGGTAGAGGCAGACTCTATACAACAGTTTCAAAGACAGATATGACAGAGCTCAATAGGCTCAGGAATTTGTACGCTAGTTGATTTGGCACTTGATAAGGAGGACCATAGAGCCGAAGCTCAACCTCCGTAAGCAAAACTAGGTGAGTACATTTAGATAAGCACACAGGGATGGGAAAAAAAGTTAGGCGGGACCAAAGAGCCAAAGCTCAACCCCCGCAAGCACATCTAGGTGAAGTGAGTTCACACACTCGCGAGGGAGCCCCCCCCCCCCCCTCCGAGTGGACAGCGCTTGGGGGATTGTAGTCCTAATGCCCCAGGTTCGATTCCCGGCGGAGGCGGAAACAAATTGGCAGAGTTTCTTTCACCCTGATGTTCCTGTTTACCTAGAAGTAAATAGGTACCAGGGAATTAAACAGCTGCTATGGGTTGCTTCCTGGAAATGTGTGTGTGTGTGTGTGTGTTAGAGAGAAATGTATGTAGTAGATATAATAGAGGAAAAATAGATTGGTTAGAAAGGCGGGGTCCAAGAGCTAATAGCTCGATTCTGCAGACACAAATAGTAAACATACACACACAGTGATCCTCACTATGTACGTCCTCAGACATCACCTCGCACCATGGAGGTAAACACCTCAGGCAGGTGTGTGTGAGGAAGCTATGAGACCTCACAGCTGAGAGACCCCACACCTGAGAGACCCCACAGCTGTGAGACCCCACACCTGAGAGACCCCACAGCTGTGAGACCCCACACCCGAGAGACCCCACACCTGAGAGACCCCACAGCTGTGAGACCCCACACCTGTGAGACCCCACACCTGAGAGCCCCCACACCTGAGAGACCCCACACCTGTAAGACCCCACACCTGAGAGACCCCACACCTGAGAGACCCCACAGCTGTGAGACCCCACAACTGTGAGACCCCACAGCTGTAAGACCCCACACCTGTGAGACCCCACACCTGTGAGACCCCACACCTGTGAGACCCCACACCTGTGAGACCCCACACCTGAGAGCCCCCACACCTGAGAGACCCCACAGCTGGGTAAACTCTGGCAGACCAATCCCTCGTCTCCTGCCCATAACTAGTATTTTAAGACTAGTTTTAATAACCTTTCAAAATTAACACGTGTCTAACCACAGCTCATTTTAGTGGCCATTTCCTTTGATCGTTACCCTGATCACCGCCGCAGTACCCGAACACGACCGTTAATACTCTCCTCGTTAATGTTCCTTCAGACTGCGTGTTAGAATAATTAATCTTACCGAACGGCCTCAGAGAACCTTAATTAACATGCAGATAATTTTGTTCAGTGAAGGCATACCTGACACAGGAGTGAAAGGCACATTAGAGGGCTGGGGTAAAGGTGTGTGAAATTGTCTTACCTTGACGAGTGAAGGTCAAGGGAGTGCTGCCATCTGGAGGAGAGAGAGAGAGAGAGAAGTAAATATTGGTATTAAGGAAATGGTTAAGCATTATGCAAATTAGTGTGATGTGGGTATTGTTATTCCTGTTGAACCTCTTTCCTTCCCCCTCCCTCTTCTCTCTCTCTCTCTCTCTCTCTCTCTCTCTCTCTCTCTCTCTCTCTCTCTCTCTCTCTCTCTCTCTCTCTCTCTCTCTCTCTTGCATAAATACTTGAAGCTTCTCATTTGAAGCTTGAGAACAACAGTTATCATTCACAGACATGTGAGAGTGCCGGTGCCACACACACCAGGGGTGGTGCCACACACCAGTGCTGGTGCCACACACAAGTGCTGGTGCCACACACCAATGGTGGCAACTGGTGGCAATTTTTCACCAACTTTCCTACCCTTCATCACCTTCCCTACTCATCACTACCTTCCTTTCATCACCGTATAATCATCCTTACTAATTGCTGTCTTCATCAGTCAACTACACAAGACAAATTGCAATATTATCATAGTAGAAAATAATATGTTTGGTGAATCTAAATCATGATTCAGGCTGGTATTTAACGAGATTGGAAATTTATACAATTTGTCATTTCATGCAAAGCCCGTGGTCAGAGCCCATACTGCCTATGACCATCCCTGAACACCCACCAGTCACCCTGCAAAGTTTAATGAGGCTAGCTCCAGGTGTCTGGCCTCCAACCTCGAACAGACAGGCAGGCAGGCAGGCAGGCAGGCAGGCATTCTCTTTGATATAGATATATATAAGTGGTGCCCTGTGCATGCCACACTTGCGATGCCGTAAGGAACCGCATGTCGTAGAGGCTCTCAGCACTTCCTTATTGACATTCGATCTCCCAATTTGATCTCGGGTCACCTAAGATGTCTTCCGCATCTTGTGTAATGTCATGACCCACAGGAGATGAGGATTACGCCAGCTTCTACACACACACATGTTAACGAGAGCATCTCTTCTCCTTCTCTCTGTTAGCTCTACATCTATGAAAATCTCGGCATTGCTCTGGAAAAGTGATGAAGAATAAAACGGTTCAGTTAAGACGAAATGGCTTGAAATAACTCTAAATATATCCAATGTTACTTATGTAACATTTACAGCTTCCAGATTCTCTGTGTCTGAGTGAGTGAGAAGGAGAGATCCAAAGGTCGCTTCCCACCCACAGCGTGAGGTGCATAGCCTCGCGGGGTCATTTTCAAACATGATCGAGTTCATCATTTTCCCCCAACCCCCTCTCCTTCCCCCCTTACTCACGTTCGTGAAAGTGTGACCGTGACATTTCCAGACAATCGTGACAGAGCTGAGTCGGATTCATCCAGCGCATCTGGAGATGTTTCACGAATTAAAACGTCTATAAATTATTCTTGACAACAGCAGTATTCAAATTCCCGAGAGTATACAGAGCATGTAAGACATACACCGACAGACGTCTCCGATTCTCAGTGTATATTCACGGAGAGTTTACTTCTCGTCTATGTCTACAAGTGATATATATCTGCTGCTTGTAAATAGTCACTCCAGTGGCCATAAGAACCCTTCAGAGGTTGATAGGCCTTAACAACCCTCCAGGTATCGGTACGTTGTCCTCATATCCCTTCCAAGTTCAATGTAGTCGTACTAACTTTGCGTTCTTTCCTGATAATTACCTTACCTCGAGCTGTAGTTGTTGTCTTCCTGTTTCTACCACAAATGTGGCTCTTCGGTTACCACGCTATCCACCATTCATTCAGTTTCATCGGACCTCTATGGCCAGGGGTTTGAGTAATAAAGTTTGAGATGCTGTTTTCTTAGACAGGGGGAGCTCCCACGTCGGCAGCACTTGCCCAAGAGTGCTTGCATAACGGTGACTACGAACAGTCAGGTCTTCCTCTTGATGTGCAGCCTGCTGGCCTTATGCTTGCATAACGGTGACTATTGAGAGTCAGGTCTTCCTCTTGATGTCCAGCCTGTTGGCCTTGTGCTTGCATAACAGTGACTACTGAGAGTCAGGTCTTCCTCTTGATGTCCAGCCTGTTGGCCTTATGCTTGCATAACGGTGACTACTGAGAGTCAGGTCTTCCTCTTGATGTCCAGCCTGTTGGCCTTATGCTTGCATAACGGTGACTACTGAGAGTCAGGCCTTCCTCTTGATGTCCAGCCTGTTGGCCTTCTGCTTGCATAACAGTGACTACTGAGAGTCAGGTCTTCCTCTTGATGTCCAGCCTGCTGGCCTTGTGGTACACCTGATGCGTTTTATTGTAAACGTAAGGCATGTACATCATGTCCAGGGCAAGAGAATATTTATGTCCAGCAGGTGGATGAATGCGTCCGAAGCTATGAAACAAAAGATCCTCATTCAGTCTGCAGTCGTGGAATAACTTTTCCTGTCATTTAACAATTATTGTGTTATTTTAAATTTGGTCATTTTAGCCAAAGATAATTAGAAATAAGTGTGCTAACAATAACGAGACAGACGCCGTCGTGGCCGCAATAGTATTTTTTTTCTGTAATGTCTCTTTAGGATCTCCTTGTCAATAGTCTATATTGGCTGCAGCCTCACACACTTTTAAAGGAACAACGTCATTATAGTAATGTTCCCACCATAATGATCTGGCATGGGGTCTGCCCGTGATGTCTTGGCTTGTCATTAACGATGAGAGATAAGACCCTGGTGGTGGATAGCAAGGCTCGTTCACTAGACACACACGACAAAGTGAGGGACGATGACGTTTCGGTCCGTCCTGGACATTCTCAAGACGATTGACAAGTCTTACAATCGACTTTAAGATGGTCCAGGACGGACCGAAACGTCGTCGTCCCTTCACCTTCTAGTGTGTGGTTTTGGTCCATATTTCAGCCACGTTATTGTAACTCATCGTCAGCACAAGGCTCGTTCATTGGTAAGAATGAGACCTCTTGAGTTTGGTCCACTTCCTCTTTACTGAAGGAGGATGAAACACACACAATGANCTCGCCTCCGTCTACAAGATGTTATTGAAGCTTCTTTACCTCTCTTAGAAATAAATGTTTTATTCTTAAACACATAAAATAAGTTATATTTTATGGTAAGTGGATAATCGTGATGGATTTACCTTTATATATCAGTTGATGATTGTGAATCTGCTGGGGCATTTATAGATACTCATTGAAACTGAAATTGAAATAAGTTTATGAGGTAAAATACACACAAAGGGATGAGGTAGCTCAAGCTATTCTCAACCGTTTCAGTACATCGTGTTAATACATACAAGACCCACATCACAAACAATAAACATATTACCAAACATTCTGAGAGAAAACATTTACATTCCCCTTTACACAAATAAAGATACTCATTGTCACAGCTCTCAGTGATTGGATATATCAACTAATCGCAATTACGCTGTTCTCGGTATAACAGGAAACTTAAATTCTGTTATACCGAGAACTGGATACCTATATATCCACAGGTCTCAAAGAATTATCCTAGTCAGAACGCCAACTGTTCAAGATCCTGAGTGGACTCTATCTATGAATTTTGAAATGTAGATTGACACTGCCTCCTGATATAATGACAGAGTACCCACCATTCAAAAGATACGACTACGTAGTTCCATTTTTGTTTATTAACGTAGGAGACGTGAACTATTTCTAGCCTCGGATAGTATCATCATTAGTAACAATTGTCATTTAATTTTGTTTATTGATAAGTCAATGAAATGGCAATTATAAAACGCATCCGGTTAATCCATGTCCTCTCTGGGAGAACTAATTTACCAGTCTTTTCTTTAATTTTAAAACTAAAACAAAAAAAATTGACCTTGATGACTCTGCAAACAACGTTACCATCTTTCCCGACCCTTAGACGGTAGAGAAGGAGACCGTCCCGGACCACAGTGTCTCACGTGAGTCCGTTGTACGGGACATCCCCGTCCTGCTCTCCGTAATTGACCGGACCCTCACCTGTCAGGGAGTCCCCCTGACTGTTCCCTCTTGCCTTCTTCAGTCCCGAGGTCGTGTAAAACACCTCTGGCACCATGTAAGTACATTACGGGTTATCCATGCCCGTGCCACCTATTGTGTGTGGTTTAATCTTTATCAATCAATCATGTAAGATTGGATTTTAGATTGGGCCTCCACGATGGACAGCACACCGTAAGACAGGTCTTATGTTGACAGTGTACAGAGACCTAATTGACCTAAAATGCCTTCACAACGAGGTCTCGTTGTGAAGGCATTTCACACTGAGGCATTTAGAGAGATCTAAATGATGTTCTGACTGTTTCTAGTGTAGAGTATGCTGCTGATGTTATCCAATTTACAAGTGCCTTAGAGATCGTCTTGGGGCGATGTCCTTTTTCATAACTTTTCCTCTGATCAATACAGATTCTCTTCGATTGAATCGGTTCGGAGGTCGATTCTCTTCACTATGTACTATCCTTCTGGTCTCCCGTCTCTGTTCCCATGTCTATTCTTTGCTTGTATTGAAATCCAGACGGTCCATAAATGTCCTTTCTGCTTCTTAAGAACTTTGTGTACAGAGAACTGAACACGAGTGACGAAGATGGAACAGCTCTGGTACATATGCATCATCAGGTTTCTTCACTACAGAGGAAATACACAAAATATAAAGTGGCGGCGTCTATGGGAGTAATTGTTCTGAACAGGAAACATTTTACTTAAGTTGAGTAATTTGTATAAGTCCTGAAATCTTTTATGATTTATTTATTTGGGAAAGGTTTGATGACTTCTATGAAAAAAATATGCGACGTTTTTTTAACACCACAAATAGTTTCCAGGGAGCTTTAACACCCCCGATAGCTCTCAGCCAGAGTGGGGTACAAGATATCGTGGAAGATATCGTGTACAAGAATGTAACAACTCTCGTATATATCTAAAAAAAAATAAGAAGATATCTTTCATCCACAGGTTAAAGACCAATTACAACCCAAAACTCTAGCATCACTAAGAGCCTTAGAACTCACCAGGTGCTGAAGAGGTGGGGTACCTCAGAGAGCTAGTGCTCACCCCGCGCCGTAGACTCTGCCAGGTAGACACTGACAGGTAAGCGGGAGTAGCTCTGAGAACGGGAACTTCCCCGTAGCAGCGGATAGGGTTGTCCGACTAGCGAAGCGGATAGACAACACGACCCGACACATCGTAAGGCATGTGATAGGGGTGGGGCGGTTGGTGGGGATGGGGAGATTAGCGGTGTGGAGGATATGGGATTGGGAACAGTCTTTTTTTTTTGAGATATATACAAGAGTTGTTACATTCTTGTATAGCCACTAGTACGCGTAGCGTTTCGGGCAGGTCCCTGGAATACGATCCCCTGCCGCGAAGAATAGTTTTTTCATCCAAGTACACATTTTACTGTTGCGTTAAGCAGAGGCTACAGTTAAGGAATTGCACCCAGTAAATCCTCCCCGGCCAGGATACGAACCCATGACATAGCGCTCGCGGAACGCCAGGCGAGTGTCTTACCACTACACCACGGAGTCTATGGGATGGAGGGATATTCCCGCCTCCATAAGAAGGACTGTATCCTGGTGTGTGATGCACGACCATGTGTATGTCCTAGTAGTCTCGTTACAGTTACAGGAGAGAAGTAAGCTGGAGGCATCTCACAGTGGTGGCGGCGTGCCAATCTTAAACCAATTTGGGAACTTTGCTTTCCCAATCATTTTAACAACAAATATTCGCTCTATATTTATTGAAATGTTCGCATTTTACTACTTAACCTCCCGTTATTAATATTATGTCTTGGAACACAACTTCGTGGCTTCCATACTCTGGTGCCTATAATGATGCATATGGGTTATTGCCTATTTGTTCTTATCTATACGCTGTTTATATTCATAAGGAAATGTGGCTGATTATTAGAGCGTCTTCCGCTCCTGCCCGTGGAGTCAGCCATCGCTACCTTGTGATCAATACTCTCCGCGGAGATCATTATATATTGAACTAATAGAGCAAGAACTCGGCGCTGGGTCTTGTAGAGGTACAAAAACCTCTTGACTCTACGCAACAGGTAGAGTCTGGTTGACTCTTCCTGCTCATGAACTCGCTACAATGGGTCTGACTCCGTCCACATCATCGGTCTGTGCCTGAGCAAGGTCTTTCTCTTACCTTCTTCTTCGCTACCTCTTAAGTAACGTGAGGTGGTCGTTTCTCATTTAACCAGTTTTTGGTTTAATACAATTTTCCTTACTTTTATATATCTGTATAAACTTGTGTTTAATTGGTGCATCTCTAGTGTTTATGTAGTTCTCAGGTGGGGGGCATTCCCTGTCCCTTAACTCTTTCTTCCTAGTTCTTGTTCCTTAACTTTCGGATACGTTTTGGGAAATTTCCAAGTCTTAAGCCATACGTTTCTGCTTGTCGTGGTGGTTTGTGTATTCACCTATTTGTGCCTGCAGGATCGAGCATTGACTCTTGGATACTACCTTTCTAGCCGCCGGTTGTTTATAGCAATGACTCCTGTTCTATTTCCCTATTATATCTATTTTTTTAATGAATAGAGTTTGTTCCTAAAACCTGGTACTTATGTTCATTCCATTTTTCCACTACTCTCACGCTAAAAGAAAACTTCCTAACATCCCTGTGACTCATCTGAGTTTCGATCTTCCATCCATGTCCCCTCGTTCTGTTAGTATTCAGTGTGAACGTTTCGTCTATTTCCACTCTGTCAGTCCCCCTGAGTATTTTATATGCTTCAATCATATTCCCCCTCTCTCTTCTTTTTTTTCTAGTGTCGTCAGGTTCAGTTCCTTCAGGCGCTCCTCATACCCCATTCCTCGTAACTCTGGAACGAGCCTCGTCGCAAATTTCTGATCTTTTTCTAGTTTCCTTATGTGTTTCTTCAGATGGGGACTCCATGATGGGGCGGCATACTCTAAGACTGGTCTCACGTAGGCAGTGTAAAGCGCTTTAAATGCCTCCTCACTTAGGCTTCTAAATGATGTTCTAACTTTTGCCAGTGTAGAGTACGCTGCTGTCGTTATCCTATGCCTCAGGACTTAGATTACGTGTTACGTCCGCTCCCAAGTCTCTTTCTCGAATCGCCACAGGTAGGTAGTTTCCCTTCATTGTGTACGGTCCCTTTGGTCTCCTGTTGCCTTATCCTATTTCCATAACTTTACATTTGTTCGTGTTGAACTCTATTAGCCATTTCTCTGACCATCTCTGCTACCTGTCCAAGTCCTCTTGGAAGATGCTACAATCCTCATCTGTCACAATTCTTCTCATTAATTTCGTGTCATCCATGAACATCGACATATAGGACTCTACTCCTATTGACATGTCATTTACGTATATTATAAATAGAACTGGTCCCAGCACCGATCCTTGATATAGTCAGTTCATTACTGTTCGCTAGTTCGAATTCTCGCCCCTTACAGTTACACTCTGGCTCCTACCTGTTAGGTAGTTCCTTACCCATGCTAGGGTTTTTTCGCTTACTCCCGCCTGCCTCTCAAGTTTGAAAAGCAGTGTAATCACCTAGTTGCACCCACCTAGTTATGCTTGCGGGGGTTGAGCTTTGGCTCTTTGGTCCTGCCTCTCAACTGTCAACTGCAGTTCAGGTTCCTGAGCCTATCTTGTATGTAGTGATCATGTATGTTCCCCCTTACTCTTCTGTCTTCCAGCGACGTGAGTTTTAATTCCCGTAGTCTCTCCTCGTAGCTCATACCCCTTAGTTTGGGTACTAGTCTGGTGGCAAACCTCTGAACCTTTTCCAATTTAGTCTTATGCTTGACGAGGTATGGATTCCATGCTGGAGCTGCGTACTCCAGGGTTGGTCTGACATATGTGGTATACATGGTTCTGAATGATTCCTCAGACAAGTTTCTAAAGGCAGGTCTTATGTTGACCAACCTGGCATATACCGCTGATGTTACCCTCTTGATATGGGCGTCGCGGGACAGGTCTGACATGATATCAACCCCCAGGGCTTTCTCTCTCTGATTCTTGAAGAATTTCAATAATTTACGTGAACCCGGGCGCTTAGGACTACGACTCCCGAGCGCTGTCCCTGTGTGTGTGTGTGTTTTATCACCAAAAGTTCCTTAAAATGTGGTTGAAGGGTTGAGCGCCAGTTCCTGGTCCCTGCCTTATCAGCTTTCGGTAGTGTTCTGCAGCCACCTACCCTTATGATTCTTGTCATATCTACTCTTGAAAGTATTTAGTGAATTAGATTCTCTTCGCGTGTATGTGTATGTATTAATGTGTGTGTGTTTATCTGTGTATGTGTGTATGTGTCTGTGTGTGTTGGTGTGTGGGGGGGAGGGGGGAGACACAGGAGCGAGGTGTCCCAAGAGAAAGGAGGAACTGTAGCTAAGTAAAGCTGGCCCAAGGTTACCGTGTGTGTGTGTGGAGGGACGCTGACGTCTGGAGGCTGATGACGTGGGTACGGGTTCACCAGAAGACGACTTGTAAGTCACTTTCCGGGCCAAGTGTTTTACCTCACTGATCTTTCAACCGGGAACAAAATAGCTAAGATACCCTTCTTTGCCGTGTGAATGACGAGGACGGTTCTATCTCCCACTCTCAGAGCGGCCGTTCACACAGCCCTTTTCTTTTTAAGAGGACCGGTTGTGTACCACGGAGATTAATTTATCCAGCGAGGCTGCCGTTGTGTTTATATGCCAACCTCAACTATGACGCCTCGCTTCTTGAAGGGGACGGCTTTCGATCCTCCCCAATGGTCCGAGTAAAGCATAGGCACCGTCCCTTCGCTCTGTCCGCCATATCCCCAGCTCCTTATACCTCCTATCCCTTCCAAGAGCTATGTTCATCAGGAAGCTATACAGGTGTAGCTTCCTGATGAACAACCACCACAGTGAAGTGAAACAGTCGATGGTCTCTTGAGAGTTCATGAAGCCACTGTGTATGTTTATCAGAGATTGTGTTGATGGGAGATAAAGAGTACCTTTGAGACATCTGTCAAGCTTCACCCTCGCAAAAGCTTCTATCAAAAGAATCTAAAGGTTTGTAATTTTATTGTTATTACACAAAAATTACATTAACGTAATATTGATGAGAAAATCCACTAAGGTAATGAGGTGGGCGCGAACCTGCGACCCCCGGCATTGCAAAGCCACATGCTCTAACACAAGACCACTGTGACATGTAAAAGTCATTCAACCGGATTTCTACTGAAATCACAGGAAGTCTGGAGGCTCTCAAGACAGCAGTGGTCTAGTGGTACAGTATGCGACTTGGCAATGCCAGGGTCGTAGGTTCGCGCCCACCTCATTGTCATAGTGGATATTGTCATTATTATCATTGTTCATATTAATAATAGACGGAAATTATAGAACCTGTTTTACACGATAAAAATGCAAATAGATTGTGAATAATTTAATAGAGATATTAATTATACCACTTGAAAAGTTTTTAAGACCGAGAGTAAAAAATATATATCATTAAGGAGTACCGTTCAAAATCGAAGATGCTCTCTATATGCAGTCATTTCAAATGACACTACACGTTTCATCCACATATACGTAACTGATACAAAAAATATGTTAAATTCTAATTCTATATTAATGTGATTTATAGAAAGTTTTATACAATTTTACATGTTATTAGTGCCTAGACATTAAATACATACGCCATCTACCTTTATATCACGTACGATATACAATTTTTGTTAATAAATAACCGATTTAGTGTGGAATGTGAGGGAGGAGCTTGTAGAGGAGCGGCGGAGCATGTTAGGTCAACGACCCCATGATTACCAGCCTCCCAGCCAGCCAGGGGCGGCCAGGTCAACGACCCTGCATCTCGTTCAACCCACCTGTCGTTATTTACCTTAAATTCTCCTTCAATAATCATCAATTTGTTACCTTGTAATCTGATCTAAGCTGTGTTTCATATAAAGATATATCCAGACAAATCTGAGGCGCGTAGGATACTATTTAGAAGATTAAATTTCGTTGTGTAGATTATTAATATAATTCACCAATTGTTCAGCTAAGATCTTTCTGTAGCATCCTTTGAAAAGAAACCTCATTATGGGATGGCCTTGGTCATCTCAACCCTCCAGATCCCACTCAACCTGGCATGGCCTCGCTTAACCCCACACAACCGGTTGAAACCACGGAGAGGTGACCTCGCTTGGGCCCACACAACCGGTTGCAACCACATACAGAGGTGACCTCTCCTACTGGTTGAGACAACACCCGCGGCCCATGACCTCGCTGGTCATCCCCCTTCAGGCGAACTCTACATGTAGAAGTGGCCTAACTTGGCGTCTGATGTTCATGCACACACCGGTTTGAACCCAATTGACCTGTAGAGCATTCCAATAAACCTAGATGACCTCTACTGCATCTGTAACATTAGCACAGAGGTAAACATGACCTCTGGAGATAAACTTGACCTTTGCTGTCATCACCATCCACAAATGACTAACAGAGTTTAGCTGTTGTCTGATATAAACAAAATACAATGGGAACAATATACATCCCAGAACAGATGGGAATCAATAATAGTTTCTCCTGCATCAATAGCCAACACACAATGAGTATAATCGTTCCATTGAACAGTAGCCTATTGTATATTTGAATAGCAAACATGTTATTTAGTTTTCAAGAGCAGCCCAGCACAGAGACAATGATATTCATGTGAAAAACTATTGGACACATTGGAAAATGTGTCCAATAGAGAGCCCAGATGCTTTGAATGACTGGGTATTACTGGTGGGTTGAAACCTGCAACAGGGCTGTATGGCCCACAACATGGCTGTGTGGGCCACACGTTGAACATCCTCCAGTGTGTCAATAATCCCCCTCAAACGCAGCCCACTCTCACGATTTGACAACCGAATCAAATTTCTCGTGGTTTTGCTTATCCAGAATCGTTCGAATGCAGCCAATCCACAAAATATATGGAGACATTTGCCCATTAGTCTGGAGAAGCGTCAGTAATAAGTCTCAGTCTCCTATAATGATGTACTTACAGTAACCAGGTGTACCAATGTTCACATATGTAGTGATGGTTATCATTCTAGACCTTTATTTTTATAGTCCAATAAAACATAACATTTAATATAATGTAAACATAAACATTCCTAGTCCTAGAGAATATATATCACGTGAGTCATGAAACTACACATTTCAATAGGATTCTAAATACTTTTTTTATTTAACTGCCATAATACATTAAATACATTAAAGGCCTTGTAGGCCTTTTCTATTTATCGTCTAATACAAAATACTTTTTGATTGCCAAATTTGATTTTCGTTTGATATTTGACATATTTGCTTACTTAAGACTAGTTCGTCATCCAGTGGTCTAAACAAGCCCCTCGAGGGATGCAGTGTTGCTGGGTTAGGGCTGATGAGTGAGAACTGGAGTGTAAGATCTGAAATCGAATGGAAAAGACTTTCTCTCTCTCTCTCTCTCTCTCTCTCTCTCTCTCTCTCTCTCTCTCTCTCTCTCTCTCTCTCTCTCTCTCTCTCTCACTACATTATGTAGGGTCATGGTGTGCCTTCTCTGGTCTCTTCCCTTTCTTTACACTTTCTCTAACCGTTACTCGTGAGTTGAGTGCCGGAGAGAAAGTTGGCTTTCCCAGCTTGGCTTGCTGGCGTTGAGAAGCTCCTAATTTCACAGGTAAATCATCATGATGAAGAAAGAACTGGATTGGTCTTTATTCCTGTTTTTCTTCTTCCTGACATTTTA
>WNGS01004374.1:16744554-16762810 GCA_020271785.1 Procambarus virginalis
GGGAGGGTCGAACTTATGTAACCAGTCCAGATGTCTAAGGTATTACCTGGGCAAGGTCCTCGCTGAATACCAGATCCTTCCCTCCCTCTACACGCTCCAAGTAGTTCTGCTTCTCTCACCCTCACCTCTCCCCAGCCCTGCACTCCCACCATCACCACTTTTTCCACCACCACCCACTCTCTCTCTGCCACCTACCCCCGGCACAACCATCCCTCACACCATTACCCATTATCTCCTCACAGAAAAGGCAGTTCACCATATTGACAGTCACTCTAAGGCAACGTCTTCTTCCCCCCATTCTGTTTTCCTTTCCACTTCACCCGTTCTCACAAAGACTCCTCTTTTACTTCACCTTTCCTTATATAACTTTCCCTGACCATATTAAATCTACCCTTTACCAGCCACTAGGGCTGGACGGTAGAGCAACGGGTCTCACTTCATGCAGGGTCGGCGTTCAATGCCCCGACACCGTCTAAGTGAGGTTGAGGCAAATGCCCCTTTTCCCCCCTTCCCAGTCCCAAATTCTTATCCTGAGTCCCTTCCCCAATACACTCATATAGTCATGTAAGTAGCTTGCCGTTTTCCTCTGATAGTATGGACTGGAGGGAAGGGAACCATTTACTTTCCTATCCTTATTCCTCCCGTTTTTGAGCTCTACATCTTGTGCCAATGCTCTCATTACAGTCCCGTCCGATGGACCTGGGTGCCACCAGCAGTTGGAGGCGGGCCTACGTAGGGCAGTGGAACCTCACCATTGAGTCGCGCCACACGACAAGCCTTTCCTCAGAGAGCTATAACTACTGGACGAACGAGGAAAGGAGATATGATCGTCGGCAGACGTAAGAGAAGAGATGGTAAGCCCATACAGATGGATGAGGATGACAGGAGAACATTCTAATGGACAAGTTGTGTTTACACATATATATATATATATATATATATATATATATATATCTATATATATATATGTATATATATATATATATAGTATATTTTGGTAGGAGTCTTTCCTGGTAGACAGTATATTATATAACACTATGACTACACCCGAAAGGAAAGTACAGATTAATACATTCTACCACGAAATTATTCTCGATCTCGTCCTTATCCTTTCTTTTTACATGTTGATGGATAAAATGAAAAATCAATTCTCCAATATATATCGTATCTATATATATCTTCACGTGTCCAAAGATAGGTCAACAGTTGTGACGATCAGATCTCGGCTACACTTCAAGAACCCGTCCTACCCTTTTCCGCCCACCCATTCACGAACGGTTTGAACATCCGGCATAAATAGGTTAGAGACTATTTGAAAAGAATATTGAACCTTGGCGGAACTTATTGCTGCCAGTCCACCCCACGCCCCCTGTCCCGCCCCCCCCAACCCTGCAGTCCCCTGCACGAGTCTCCTTGGTTCTACCTTTGCTCACCCACAGGCCACACCCCCCCCCCATTCCCCCCCCCCCCAGAGCCGTCCCCCCCCCCCTCTCATTTTCCCCCCCACCACCACCACCCCCCCCACCACTCCAGTGTGTTCTTGAGTGCATCCCCACAACCAAGCGAGCACAGGTCAAACCACAGGTTTATTATCTATGTACGTTTTTTCTTTTTATTGTCATTGAATTTCCGTTTTGATTTGTAAATGTAGCCGCCTGTGTCCTATTTACCAGTCAATAGCTTGTTGTTTTATGTAACGTCAGTAGACGTTGGATCCCTGTTTGATTTCAAGCGTAGGTTAGGACAACGTATATGATATCAAGGTTATGCTGGATATAAATAGAAGCTGTCACGTATGGGCTAATAGATCTATCTAAGCCCGTGGCACCACTTACTGAACAATCAATTGATTAGAAACAAGTATGTCCGAGAGTACTTGTTAGTCCCATCTGCAATTAATGTATTGAGTAACAAACCTATACAAACCAATAAATAGCATTATGAATAATAAAGGTTGATTAGTACATTTAGATTTTATCAAACACTAATAAAAAATAATAACGTATATAATAATAATAATACGGGAAATAATACAATGTACAGATAATTACGTCGAATTTAATTTACAAGCATGTTCCTTAAATCGAAACATGAATATCTTAAGTCGACACACTTACCCCTTAAAACAGACATTTCCAGTACATTCATACAGTCGACACAATACAGCTTCAAAACACAAACCATAAAATCCAATACACCGCTTCGAACTTTTGCACCCAAATAACCACAACTATGACAAGTTCAAAAGATCACGTAACGTTAAGCAAAACCTTGAGCTCAACATTAAGAGTTCAGCATTTCAATGGTGACCGTGGAGATGCTATCTGCAAGAGATCCGAACATCTCAATTGATTAGGTGTGACGAAGACACATGTTGTCGTTGTTTTGTATTGCAGGGAATTTTATAATTAAATTATTTTAAATATGTACCCAAACCAACTAGCTCTCTCTCTCTCTCTCTCTCCTCTCTCTCTCTCTCTCTTCCTCCTCTCTCTCTCTCTCTCTCTCTCTCTCTTCGCTTAATTATATTCACTCATTCAACTTGGCCTATTTACATGTCACTAGCACCATCTTTTCCACCTCTCATGACAGGGGAGAGTAGTCAGAACCCATCTGGCAGAGGAGCCTCCACAAGGTAGACATTGCAGTAGGATACGAGGCGTAGACCCACAGGACTTTGGCTCCTACCGATGTGTGGCCAAGAACTCCCTCGGCGAGGAAGGAAAACCATCAGGTCTATGGTAACTTGGAGAGGAGAGAAGACAGATAGGGAGAAGAGAGATAAGAGAGAGAGGGACTGCAGAGAAGTGAGAAATAAGCAGAGGATACGAGACGAGACGGATGAATAAAGGAAGAAAGAGCATGGGGGGGGCGGGTAAGCCTGAGAATGGGGCAGAGTGTGACTTGGGTTAGAGAAACTAAATGTGAGTCTGGATAGTGACGAAGGGGGGTTATTCGGTTGGGAGATGTAAGAGTAACCTGAGGGGACTGCGTTTGCCTTACTGAGTTGGTTTATAATCTTGTGTACAAGAGGGGAGTGGAGTGACTTATTCGAGTTTGAAAAATCTTTGTACTCTAACTAGCAGGGGTTATATTGAGATATTTAAGGGGTCGGGATTCAGTAACATTAGTACGAGCCCGCAGATGACGAGAGACGGAGAGTGGCGAGAGCGACATTCGCGGGGAGCTGACGAGAGAGAGAGAGCACAATGACACAGGAAGGAGGGAAGGGAGGGAGCCAGAGGAGCAACAGGTGAGGAGAAACTGGGAAATTGGGAAAGAGCTATGTTATTCTCGGTCTCTCTGAGACTCACCAATATGTGAACATCAAAATTGGAAGTGTTTTACACCTTGTATATGCGCATTAACACTGGAAGGGTTGGGCCCCCGGAACAGGTTCCCACTCAGAGACAGCTGTACCCGTCTGAGATAGACCTTCTTCAGAAGATAGGTAGCTCCTATATAAGGTACCCATCGAGACAGTTGTCCACGAGACAGGTGCCCACCGAGGACAGGTGCCACACCGACACCACAGAAACGTGGTTCTTGGCGTGATGGATTTAAGCTCAAGTCTTGATTCAAGTCAGATTTATCACTTTTTCTCGACAGAGTATTTCCTAAACATCCAACAACGCACAACGCGCGCTCGCGAACGCACGCGCACGCACACACACCACACACACACACACAACACACACCGCACGCTGCTCTGAAATAAAATATGAATCTATAATTCCCTTCATACCTAAAGTAGCCGTAAACGAAGCTTTAAAACAATGTTTTCTTCTACAGTCCGCAGGAAATTGTTTGAAACAGAATATAAAATTGCAGAATCTCTCTCTTATTTCTCATGTTCCCCCCCCCCTCTCTACACCCCACTCGCCTCACCCCCATCTCACCCCCACCCCCCCCACACACACACACCTCATCCCACACTACCACCAGAGATTCCAATTAATCCACATTTACAGAGATAACTATTAGCATCTTAAGCCAATCCCTAGCATCCTAACCAATCATCGTCAGTCACAACTAATCATCTCCTGTTACAATCACAGCATCTCCTCACCCCATCTCCTTCACACCAGCTTCCATCAATGTACCCTTAAGATATTACTGACCCTCGACCACTGCCTCTCACAGAAATCACACCGCCCAGGACCTCGGCAGAAGGGGGCGTCTCACCGCAGGAGCGACGGAGGACGACTCAAAGGAGAACCTTGCGACGTCTCCGACACACAAGAAAGGTAAAGTCGTCCTCGGGGCGGTATACTGATCCTGCGGTTATCCTGAAACAGGGGTTATATCTTTGTTTAATTCGTATCATACTAGCTTGTCCCTGTATAGCACAGCTTTGTGTATTGATCTTAATAGCTTGTCGAGAAGGGAGTTCTAAGCCGATTTGTATTTATTCTAGAATAGTTAAATCGGAGATTTAATAGACGGAGTTTATTGATGACAATCATCATCTGATCATCAATATCATACGCAAGTAAAAATATATAAAAAAAAAATCCTCCATAAACTATATAATAAACTTATGTAACATATATAAATACGTTAGGTAGCTCTCGTAAATAATTGACCTTCATATCCCGAGAATAAATACCTAAATAAATCCATTGTGCTATAAATTTTTAATTATGTAATAACCTGTAGATACAAAAGGAAGACAATCACACTCACGTTAATGTTATTTCCTTTCTATTCTGTACATCGAATCTACTTCTTCACTCTGATTTCGAATCACTCAACAGAGCGCAAGAAGTACCAGAATTTTCTACTCCCGAAGGGGATAAACGACGTTGTGGATCAGCAGCAGCGGCGCAAGACTTACGGGCAGGAAGGTAACGCAGCACTCTCGCCAGGTATTCACTCACCGAGGCTCGTTACCTTGAAGGCAACGAGAGTGTATAATGATTTGTGAAGCTGAAATTAGTGGCTAAACTCTTTTTGTTTGACTAATTTCATTTTCTTTACTCTTCCCTCGCACCTCAGAGTGAGGAACGCTGCTCCGGTTATCATGTCAAGCTTTTGTTATTGTTATAGATCCAGATATTGGGAACACCATGTTCCAAGTAGCACGGGCTAGGGCGAGCCCGTAGTGGACTTATCTGGCACAGGAGCGGGGCTGTAACTCTGTCATTTCAAGCATTATGGAGGCTCATTACGTCTACTTGATTGGTCATTTACTCCAAGACTTAGAGTAGTTATAAGACTTTTGAATGCAGGAGTTACACCTAGAGAAATGTTTTAGCCCGTGGAACCCGATATATGCTGGCGATTACACAGCCTGGGGTCCGCTCGGAGACACTGGGAATGGGGATGCACAAAGCTGGTAGTCAGTCCCAAGTGTTACATGTAACCAGCCGTGGGTCTGGGGGTTTACCTGGACGCTGGTTCGATGCTCGTCCAGCTACAATGAATTTGTAATACAAAAATCCTTCTCAGGATGGTTAACGTATGGATAATATGAAAAAAAGAGGTCGTTTAAATGGCTCGAAAAGATAACGAATGGAACCCATGATCTTGATATCCTGACGTGGCTGTAAGAGAGACAGAGTAAATAGCAATCGAATATGTAATCGATCCACGAATTCAAGGTCCTAATTTTTATTTGGCGACGGAAGAAGTGCTTAGAAACATATAAAAATAGGTCGATAGAGCTTCGACCTCACACACACGGGGTCTACGGTTCGAGTCTCCTAGAACCCAAGTGAATGCACAGAAACAATTTTACATTTACATAGAGATTCCTTACCCTTGGTCACAATAACAACAAATAATGTATGTTTCTAACTGCACTTGACCCACCCTTGTTGTACAATACTATTGAGGAAAGCAAAAACAGGTATTGAAGATGTTAATTAATTTTTTGGTAATGAAAGTAATATTCGAAATATAATTCACACACGTACGCTTGTGTTTACTCTATATTGTTGCTCTAGTTCTTAAAATTTCACCCGCCAGCGATAAAAGGTCACACAATAAAAATCTGGTAAATGTTATGATAAATTTCGTACGAGCAATGAATAGGAAAGATCCATAATCACCACGGCAATAAATGATCAGAGTTTCGTTATGAGAATCGTTGTGTTTATATGATATATATTATATATATATATATATATATATATATATATATATATATATATATATATATATATATATATATAATTTGTTAATTCAACATTGTTGTACAGCTGTTTTTGTCATGTTTTATTTTTCCTTTTGTATTCTCAGTCTGTTGAATCAAATTCATTGTACGTAGAGTACATATTAATAGAATATCTCCAGGCCTCAGTTTGCGACGCATTTACGTCTCATTTACTATCCCTTTGCGTCCCATTTACTTCCATTTGCGTCCCATTTACTACCCATTTGCGTCCCATTTACTTCCCATTCCGTCCCATTTATTACCGTTCTGGAACATATCGTTGATTCTCCAATCCGACCAGGCTCAGATCGGCTGTGTCTTGCACAGAGCTCGTTTTCCTAACCTATATCGTATGGTAGGTTAGGTTAGGCTAGGTAGGATAGGCTAACTTGATGGTGCTAAGTTCTCAGGCAAGTTTGGGTATGATTAGGTTCGATAGCGTTAAATTAGGCAGGTTTTAATATAAAAAATCCTTGCCGACTGTTTATTTATGATATTGCATGCATTAACGCTTAGATGGTTTGGTTTTGCCTTGCTCTGTGATCTATTCTGACTCCTGAAGCACTTCCTTGCTGCTCTCACGTAGTGTTACGTATATCGTAACCCACTAAGACACTGTAATAGCAAACTGACTCCACTACTATGTTCATCTGTCTTCTCTTGTCAGAGTTACAAAGGCTACAGAGTTACAAAGTTACGAACTGAATTGTTCTTATTTGGATAAAAGATAATTTCGTAAACAATACGGTTTGCTAATGGATATTAAAACGTGTATAACCTAAAATAATCAGACCTAACCTAACCCAACCCTAACTTAATTAAACCTGACCTAACTGAACTTAACCGATAATCAAACATGCTCCTTTTTAGTTAGAAAATTATCAGTACGAAACGCCTGTGTGTACGATTTGACACGTAAATCTTTTATTAGTTAATATTTACTGTATTAATTTATTTATTAATGTTAAAACTTATTGTCTCCTGCCAAGTAAACGAACAACACCACATTGTGTGTTCTCTGTCTCCCTGAGAGTCAGATTTATCACCTTCTATGATCTATGGTTGGACTTACTACGGGCTCACCATAGCCCGTGCTGCTTGGTGCGTTTTGTTCCAGGTGGCGAATCTTAAACAACAACAACATATATGGTTCATTTTACAGTCAACTTTGACGCATTTTCTGTGTGTAGAATATATATATATATTCTCTTTCCATTCACCTGGGCTCTATGGGTCTCGAACCCTGGACCCTACGCGTGTGAGGCTAAAGCTATCGACTGGCTAAGGCTATCGACTGGGCTGTGAGTAGTATTAAAAAGGAAATATTTTTCCAGAAGCAGCAACCTGCTGTCAAACTGAAATTTTCGACTTTCCCCTGACTACTATTGAAGCTCAGAGGTATTAGTGAACCAAGTCACATAAACTGTCATTACTGGATGGTAATTCTCTTGCACACCATTCTGTATGTGTTACATTCGTGTTCACAACCACACTCAATATCATATAAAATGGTAAACTATTTTGTGTTCTAGCCCAGCGTTTTATTGTGGTTATTTCGTTTAGTTATTCCTCTATGAGAGATTATACATGTTTTGTTATTCCTTCCTGAGAGATTATACAATGTGTTTGGCTATTCCTCCCCAGAGAGAGTATGCAATACGTTCAGTTATTGTCCTGAGATACGATACAATACGGTTTACAATTCCTCCTATAGGGGAATTATACAATACGTTTATAGTTTTGAGAGATTAAGCAATACATTTATTCACTCCTGAGAGAGATTATACACACTGAGAAAGAGAATGTAGGACCATAAATTATTTCTTCGTGAAAAAAACAAGCAATTCAGTCATTCTTCTCTAAAGTACATCATGCAATTCGTTCAGGCCTTTAAGCCCGAGAGAGAGAGGGCAGCAGAAATACAAATCTTTTATTCTGCTGCTCTTTTGTAAATTTCAGCGGCATTAAGGTAGAAATACTTCCTTCCTTGATGAAAACTTTGCACTGAAAAACATCCCTGACACTTTTGTTCACGTGCTTAATTTTGTATTTATTAAAAATGTATGTTACTTTTCCATTAAAAAAAAGGCCAGTAAAAGCTCAGGCACAGTAAAATTCCTAACCTTTTAAGCACATAAATTCCTGGCAGTCCACATAATAAGTCCACAGGTCCCTGGCAGTTCCTGGCGGAACATAAATTTGACAGTCCTAGTGGCGGAGTGGTAAAGCACTCGCCCAGCGATTCGCGAGCGCTTTGGCTTGGGTTTGTATCCTGGCCAGGGAGGATTGACTGGACGCCAATCGCTAAATGTAGCTTTTGTTCACCCCAGCAGTGAATGGTTAACTGGTTGTTAAAACGATTTTGGCGGCCCGTACTCCGGGAAAAAATTTGAATTAAGGACCTGCCCGAAACGCTATGCGTGCTAGTGGCTTTCAAGAATGTAAGAACTCTTGTAAATATAAATTAAAAATTAAAAAAAAAATTAAAAGTACTTGTAGTACTTAAAAAAAATCTAATTCCTAAAAAAAAAAAAATACAAACATGTGCTTCCCATGAAACCAACATGTACTTTCGGCTCTTTATAACTATGTAATTGGTGATTTCCAGAGACGGGAGAGCCGGCGACACACCACGACCAACTTCCGCACTACCCAGCGCACGACGGAAGCAACGCGTGCGCCGGTGCGCCTCCTGTGGTTGTTCTCCTCCTGCTGCTGCTGCTGCTGTTGGGAGCAACAGTGCACCTGCGCCTCACCATCCCTCCCTGGCCTCGCCTCTGACTCCCTGGGAACCTCACAGCTCACAGTTTCACGAAACGTGGCCTGAAGCTGCAACATTTCTCACAGTCGTAGCACCCATTCGAACCAGTTGTGTGGGGACTGTCCTCTCCTTCAACCCTTCAGACCAGTAGTTGTAGCAAAACAAAACCAAAATTATATATATATACATATACAGACATGATATATGTATATATATATATATATATATATATATTATATATATTAGTCCACGATAATGGGGACAACATAAGGGTACCTTAGGGTATATTTCTGGCAACTGTAATAGCTCTTAGTCACTCGTCTTGTATATGGCGAACAAGCCTCTAGGAACATAGTTTCTTCACCAGCAAGCAAAAGGGACGTGAATAAGCGCGAAGCACAACGTAAGTGAGAGGCAGCGGTGGTGGCAGCGTGATGTACCTCTACCATGTTTTAGGGTCTTCCAATGTACCGTGCGACCCGAGGCAGCTCCAGACTATATGGACCATCTACAGTGTATTTTGTGGTACTATGAACAAGCTTGATCTGTTATAAATAATCCTAGTGCGAGTTTAACATAATGCTTGCCTCTAAGAGGCTACCGTTAGTGAGTCATGATATAATTCTTACGTGCGTTGCGACAATAAAATCTTGTATTAAAAAAAATCGATGGAGACGTGGCAGGAATTATATACGTTTCTCACTCCTATTTATATCCGCCTTATATCACCCCAAATCTATACTGTCTCCAGACAAAATTCTCAGCCAATTAAAACGCCAAGTCGGCTTGACATGACACCCGTCATCTCAGCGAATTGATCTTTGATGCGCGTCGGGTCAACGCGATGAACTTTTCAAAGAGCAGCGTTGGCATCATTCAGTCCGCACCAGTTCGATCGAAACGTGAACTTTTGCTCGGTCATACCTGGAGTTGGTAGATCAATGAATATCTGAGCAGGGTGGAGGGAGGCAGGGTCGTAACTGTGGCTGAATATTGTATTACACCTTTCAGCGTAACGAGTGACCTTAGTTTCACTGTATTGAGCACTATTACCAAATGAGTCCGACATTATATCTTTCCCCGAACGCTATACACAGTATATATTTAACTCTTGTCACTGGTTTTATCCTCACCAATGTCTGTGTATCTCCCTCAATATGTCCGGATTCGAATCCAGGATAATCGTTTGTGCGATATGCGATAATCAACTCGATACAGGTGTATTACTAACGATACTTAGAGGTGATGGGCTATAAGGAAAACATGCATAAATATTATATTTAAATAATATCAGGAAATTCATGAGAAAGTAGCAAAGAAAATAAATTATGTGTTCTTAAATGGTCACTAGATCGCAGTCTTCTGGAAGAAGAGACGGGAAAGGTCTCGACCAACTGGGAATGTTGAGGTCATTATGAGGTCCTTCAGTATCATACACTGACGAAAGTGACAAATATCTGGCGTCATCATATCTACCATATAAATATGCAGGATGATTCCGATTCGTACCAGCAAAAGTAGCAACAGCTAACAGATGCTGTACAACACGCTTTGCTTCCTAAGATGTCAGAAGAANGTGTGTGTGTGTGTGTGTGTGTGTGTGTGTGTGTGTGTGTGTGTTTTGCTAGTAGTAATAATGGAGCATTTGCAAGATTCTCCTCTTTCTTTGTTCCTTTTGTGATGTGTTTGTGTTGTAGTTGTCAGTAGGAATGCTAGCTTGGATGCATTGCTAGTAGGAATGCTTGGATGCTGGCTTCCTGATGTGTGTGTATGTGGGGGTGGGAGCTATTCGTCTTATTTTGAATCATTTATCTCGATTAACCTATTGTTAAGGTATTCACATTCTTGACGCTGGTGTATTAACACCGCTCGTGTATATAATACACACGGTCAATACACTTTAAAATTAAGATATATGAATACAGGTATTTTGTTTACATTTACCAGCCTTTGTTTACCCGATTTCTTTCTACCCTTTTAACGACAGCTCTCGCTACTCTCCCTCCATTTGTCGTTCAATGACTCTGCCTTGTATCAAAACTAAGCTTTCCTGCCTGACTTCCTGGCTTCTGTATCTCAACTAAGCTTTCGTGCTGGACTTCGTGCAGGTGGCGTGGGTGCAGGTGGACACGCAGACCATCCTGACGATCCACAAGCAGGTGATCACCCGCAACCCGAGGATCGCCCTCCTGCACAACGACCACCGGACCTGGCACCTCCAGATCAAGAACGTGAGGGAGATCGACCGTGGCTGGTACATGTGTCAGGTCAACACCGACCCCATGAGATCCCGCCAGGGCTACGTCGATGTTGTAGGTGGGTATAGCGGCTGTTGGTAGACGAGGAAGCTGGTGGAGGATTGGGGCCTGAGTGACTATGAGAATATCATGATATCAAGCCTACGTACCCATCTTTCCCCCATACCCCCATCAATCTCATTCCCCACTAACCCCCCTTCTCCCCCTCTCTCTGATGTACCCCCCACAGTGCCCCCGGATATAATTGACAGGGAATCATCAGGTGACTTGACGGTCCGCGAGGGGCAAGATGTGGCCTTGACCTGTCGGGCTAAAGGTCACCCTCCTCCAAGCATCATTTGGCGACGGGAGGACAATAAGGACATCATTTTAGAGCCCGGAAACACAGGTCAGTGAAGGTCAGCTGGTAATTAGCGCACATGGGTGGTTAGGAACTACTTCATAACCAACATAACAACATATTAATACATAAAAAATAAACACAATTATAATCATACATCGAATCCAGCGTTTCCACGTGAGTTGATACCGTCTAAAAACTCCTGTCCAAGCACTGGATTTGTCTTGACGTCTAAGACAAATTCAGTGCTTCAACGGGAGTTATGAGACGCCGAGACGGTGAAAGAGGCAACAGATCAACATTTGCAACTTACTACTGGAGTGTTCTCAAGAAAACAAAAAGTTGTAATTATTTGCCCTTTCAAAACAATTTAACTGCAACTCAGAGTTTGGATTGTCTTATCTAATACTTCGTATTTTTAACCGAGTCGACTAATCCATCATCAAATCGACGTATTAGGAATAATTAAAGCAAGGTAATATTAACGTTTCATGAGCACAGGCCTTATATGTAGGTTAGAGAGGAGGGGGGGGACGTTGCTTGGAGTCGTACGTGTAATGTTAGGCCAAAACAGTTGCAATTTTTACGGAGAAGCAACTCGAGAAAACGAGCTGGATGATAAAGCGTCCCAGAGAATGAAGAAACACGGACATTCTGAGTCCCATGCAATAGTGACCATCAGACGTCGAGCGATTGGCCTCGTAAAGTGGAGTTATTCATTGCAAATCATTAAATCACGAACGTGGTCGCCGCCCTCCCTGTGTGTGCGCGCGCGCGAGCTTGTGTGTGTGGGTGTGTGGCTGTGTGTGTCTGTGTGTGTCTGTGTGTGTGGGTGTGTGTGTGTGTGTGTGTGTAGGTGGCTAGAAAGTGGACGAGGATAGCGAAGTGTGTTGGGAAAAAAGGGAGCAAGAAGCAGAGGAGACGTGCCAGGTCAGAGAGAGAGAGAGAGAGAGATGAGGGGGGGGGGACACTCATATGACAGGCTAGAGGAACCATATATCAACACAAGAGGTGACAAGAAGGCCGTCTATAAGGTCCGTGGACAAGGTTATGCCGGGAAGTAGACGCAAGTTTGTCAGTATGACCGACGAAGCTTCTGAGACAGAAGGAGGCAGAGAACAAAATGGGAAACAAGGGAAAGAGGAGGATGAGGAGATGAAAGAAAAGAAAATAGCTCTACCGTAAAAAAAATCGTGAGTAGATTTCAGGGAACGTGAGAAGGAAAATTTTAAACGAAAAACAAGCATTATTGAAAAAGGGTAAACAAAAATTACTCTAGGAAGATATGAAAGACGCACCTAGAGTCAAAAAGTAACGTCTGCAAGAGGCGACGGTGAGTAAAGGGAATGGGGAGGGGGTCAAGGAGAAGGGGGAAGGGTGTTAAAGAGAGGGGGGGGGGGGGAAGGGTGTTAAAAGAGAGAGGGGGAAGGGAAGGGTATTAAAGAGAGACTGTACAAACTAACTTGTCACGGGGAAGTAGAGCAAGACAGAAAATGAATGAAATAAACGAAAGAACGTTTCAAAAATAATTTAAGAGATCTGACTTCCCTATTTCATCAACTTGGAATCAATGATTTTAATTCTATTAAATTGGAATCAAGAACAAAGACCATCATCACAATAATAACAACACATTTATCTCTAACAACATGATTCACGAATTGAACAAAAATAACTTTAGGCAAGACTTCAGAGTAGTGTATAACAGAGTCTCCAATACCGTGTCAGCTTATATAGACGACACATTACTATAGTTCCTCGTTCTCCATTGTCAGGTTATAGCTATAGGAAGCCTTTCATAGGTTTACCGAGGTCCACCTTGTCCAACGACCGACCTAGCTTCCCCACGATACAACCCCACAACAGCGGCCCTGCTCTCAAGTACCTATTTACTACACCAGAGGGACTGTGTATGTGTAAAGATACACAACCAAATGCCTCGTGCTGCGCAGGAATTAAACCCGGACCATGCGGTTGTAGGCCGAGTTGGTTGTTAATCTAGGTTAACCTTGCCTGGGTTTATATTCTTGGAAGAGGAATATATTTGATTTGTTGTAATAATTTCATGGTGCTTCCATTAACCTCTCGCGTTACATATTCACTACGGTATGTTATTGTGATTTTATTGTGTTCAGCTTAGTGTAATTAACTTGGTGATGCCAATATACATTAGATATAAATGAATTTAATTTCCCATTGGGTACACCTGGCAATGGAAATTTTACACATTTTTATGACACAGAGTTTAAACATTTTATTACAGAGAAATGTGTTTCGTATTTTCTATACAACTATACTAAAGGAACTTCTATTCAATGACTCACAATACAGAGGAAAGAGTCTTGAATGTCATGACTGACAGAACCGTGACACATGCCAATACTATATAATAGACAGTTCACGTTATACTACAAGAGTAAAAAGACTGCCATGAAGAACTTTTCTGACACTTACATAATGTCTTGAAAGATCCAACTGTTGACTATGTCTTTACATGCTCACTTGGAAACTGTCAGCCCAAACGATCTCAATATATTAGCAAAACAACAACTCTTGATTCAGACTGCCTTACAGTGCACACAAACAAGGCTTCAGCAAATATAACATTATTTATAAATTACATCAAAACCCTCACCAGATATATCCTGACCATCAACACTAAAATAATCGACATACATAGGATATAACGCATAGCCGAAGCACTTTATATTAAACACTCGTATCCAACTAGCCATCTTTCAATTTGGACCATCGACTGAGACAAAACTCAAATCCAGACTACCACTTCAGCCCAGTTGACTAATGAGAACGCAGGGCAACGTTGCTCGGGCTCTTTCACTGCATAACCACCTCATCTCTTTTTCACACCTGCATGAAAAGTTGACTTTTGTGTCTGTATTCACAATCCCTCGTCCAATAAAGATACTAAAGTCTGAATAAACGAATTTGGAAAGAAAATTGAAAATAACAAAAATCGTTATGCCTGATTTTATGTTTCTGTTCTCTTACTCTCTGGATTAAGAAGAGCAATCCCGTTACCGAAATTCATGGTAAAGAAACTGATTAATGAATGATGTATTTTCTACAACGTTTCATTCCACACTGGAACATCTTCAGGTAATGAATATACAAGACCGATTGACTGATGAATATTATGCCGCCCAAGAGGTGGCATGGGCATGAATAGCCCGTGAGAATATACAGAGAAGAGAGAGAGAGAGAGAGAGAGAGAGGAGAAGAGAGAGAGAGAGAGAGAGAGAGAGAGAGAGAGGAGAGGAGAGAGAGAGATTTAATCACTCTGGTAAATATTAGCGTTGATCCGAATGTCAAAGTCAGTTAACGTCAGCCACAATTAAAGGAGCATTGACCGCTATTCAGAATTAATAATCCCCGCCCCCCCCCTTGATCCATCTCACCTAAAGTGAGACCATCGAAGCTCTCCTCCTCCTCGACAGGCAAGATCAAGAAGGCTGGCTTTGTACCTACGATATATATATACGTATGATATATAATATATATATATAGATATATATATATATATATATATATATATATATATATTATATAGATATATATATATATATAATATATATATAAACTGAGTTTTCATTTATTATATATATATATATATATATATTATATATATAATATATATATATATATTAGTACAAGCACTGAAGTATTTCATGGACTGGTTTGTCCTTCAACTGAACTACATAACTGGAACCTTACCTGCCATTGTTACAGGTACGCTACTTATATATATATATGCCGATGCGGTAAAAACTGCCTTTTAGACATTGGCGCCAACCATCGTCAAGCGCTCGTTAACGGAATAATACACTTGACACTAATTCACACAGAGAGTGTCAGCGAACATCGACTTCGTTTTCTGAATGTTTCATGGCAGCGTTGCGAGGATAATTAATTTAAGACCATTTCAGTGGCAAACTCCACTTTCGTAGGTGGTTCCGTCTCCAGGTTATCAAATCACTGAAATAATACTCCTTGACGGTATCTTGCATAACTACCCGTCTCCTATCACAGGAGCTGAAGCGTAAGCTTTATCAGCTCAACCAAAAGAAACTCGTATATAAGCTTTTCTATGACTTAAGAAACGAAGGTTTTAATTGGATCATGAAATGAATATGTGTTAACAACAATCAATAGCAACTACAGCAATAGTGTTCAATAAGCAACAATCATCAAAGCAGCTACAAAGATTAGACCCAAAAAACAGCAACAATCTCCAAAGCAATCACAACATTAACACCCAACTAAAGATAAAACAATAACGAGTCAAATAACGCCAAAATTACCCTTCTAACCCATAAAGACAGAGTTACTCTCAATATAACAAACTCCAGCACAAGTTATAACGCAATCACAAACTTAAGAAAACGGTTCCGTGTTTATTTTTCATCATAGGTAAAACTCGAAACAGAAATCTTCTTTAATGTCATGGAAATGTCTGTCATACATACACAGAAGGCACGAAGCCTTATATGCACGTCAGGATAACTATTTTTTCTTGATAATCAGTTTCAATTTAACATGAAGCCAGTTTAGCAAAAGAGCAGTGTACACAGCAACTGAGAAAATAATCTCTCCTCTCTCTCTCTCTCTCTCTCTCTTCTCTCTCCTCTCTCTCTCTACTCTCTCTCTCTCTCTCTCTCTCTCCCTCTCTCTCACTCTCTCTCTCTTAAATAATATAATTGTCTGCCATACTCGTATTAGTGATCGTTTGAATGAAGGAGCTTAGCGGGATGAAATATTAAAAATATAGAAAAGTTATCCATTTGCTTTCAAAAGGGTCGGTTCTCAAAAGGCTTTGTACCTGTGGGTGAATCGCCAGTTTAACGCTATTATGGTCAAAGCAAAGACAGGAGAATAGTTATGTTAATTTTCCCAAGATCAGTGAATAATGGTGTATATTTAACGACAAAAAAAAATATTAGAAAGTTAGTTTTCAAAATATTTAGATACACGTACACATCAGGCAATGTCAAAACTCGTCGAGGGGGTGAGATTGTGACCCTGACATGCTATTCCCGTTTAAGTCGTGAGAACTCTAACAACCTATTTCCGTCCTATACCCCAGACGATTCCCTGTGCAAAAATATATGAGGCTATAGCCACGAGTGCATAATCTCCAACTAGGGATACAGACAGACGCAAACATTATCTCTAAAAGTACAGATTATATTATATTATATACACACAAATGCTGTTCATATGCCCATGACCTACTTTATAACATTTATTTCTGCTGGTTCCTCCATCTACCCACGCCCACGACGCCTTGAAAACGTGGCCGCTGGGCTGAACATCAGGTCTGGCGTGGGCATGAGGGCCTCTCCAGCAGCAGGCAGCAGCAGCAGCCGCGAGACGGGGCGTGGTGGAGGCAGGTACACGGGCGGCTCGGCGCGAGAGAGGCGCAGGGGGAGACCCTGCTCCTGAAGAAGGTATCAAGGCTCCAGATGGGGTCTTACCTATGCATCGCCTCCATTGGTCATTCCGCCCTCAATCAGCAAGCGAGCCCACCTCAGTGTTCAGTGTAAGTGGTGACCCGGTTGGTTCTGGAGCGAGAGAGATTGGAGGAGAGGAGAGAGAAGGAGAGGAGAGAGATGAGGAAGAGAGCGAGAGAGGATGAGAGATGAGAGAGAGCGAGAGAGAGAGAGAGAGAGGAGAGAGAGAGAGAGAGAGCGAGAGACGAGAGAGAGAGAGAGAGAGCACAGATATGTAGATAGAGTGAGAGAGACAGAGAGGAAATAGTAGAGAGAGAGGAGAGGCAGAGACAGATAGGTAGATAGAGTGAGAGTGTGAAGAGAGGCAGAGAGACATAGAGACCAGACATCTAAACATAAAAGCAGAGACAGAGGCAGATGGACACATATAAACGGAGAAGGCGATAGGGTGTGGGAGAGAGAGAAATACAGAGAGAAATTGATGAGAGAGAGAGACTGAGAGGGAGAGAGAAGACAGAGAGACAGGAGGTCAACGTATGTACCAGTCCAGATGTATAATGTATTACCTGGCAATGTCCCGCATCCATCTTCCTCCCTCACGCTCTCCCAAGTTCTCTTACTCTCACCTACACTCTCCCAGCTCTCACTCCCACCTCACACTTTCCCCCACACCCTCTCTCTCTCTCCACCTACCCCGCACAACATCCCTCACACCATTACCCATTATCTCCTCACAACCAGGCAGTTCACCATTGCCTCACTCTAAGGCAACGTCTTCTTCCCCCCATTCTATTTTCCTTTCCAGTTCACCGTTACAAAGACTCCTCTTTTACTTCACTTTCTTATATAAACTTTCCTACCATATTAAATGCGCCTTACCCAGCCACTAGGGCTGGACGGTAGAGCGACAGTCTCACTTCATGCAGGTCGGCGTTCAATCCCCGACCGTCTAAGTGGTTGGGCACAATCCCCTTTCCCACCATCCCATCCAAATACTTATCCTGATCCCTGCCCATAACATATAGTCATAATAGCTTGACGTTTTCCTCTGATAGATGGAACTGAGGAAGGGAACCATTTCTTCCTATCTTATTCCTCCTTTTTTTGAGCTCTACATATTTGCCAATGTCCTCATACAGTCCCGCCGATGACCTGGGTGCCTCAGCAGCTGGAGGGGGCCTACGTGGGGCAGGACCTCACCATTGAGTGCCACACCGAAGCCTTCCCCAAGAGCATAAACTACTGGACGAACGAGAAAGGAGATATGATCGT
>WNGS01004374.1:16770666-16784734 GCA_020271785.1 Procambarus virginalis
ATAACTATCATCTCCGCTAAACGACCAAGTCATCAGATCACGTAGCTCTTATCTGATAATTAAATTAGCCCTTTTTGACATCCTCGCCCAACACCTTCCGTCAGTTTCGAGTCGGAACGAGACAGCCGAGACGACGCCGCTTAAACGATAGCGAAAAAGACGCTGACCTGGACACTTTTTTTCCAAGGAGAAAATCCATTTACACACTCAGCAGAGATGGTCATTGAGACTCACTTTATTAGGACAGTTATATTAGATCCAAAACACATGGCAATACAAGTAGCATACATCAGGGCTGGAACTGACGGAGAGAGCAAGGAACGAGTTACCGGCGCCAGCGTGCAGGAGCAAAGATAGGAAGATGACGGTTTCCCTCGCTAAGTGACTGTGTTGAGGAGATCACGGCTTAGAGTACGAGTCCTTACTCTCTCCTTTAAGTATATGAAAAGACATCAAGGACTTTAACACTCACGAAACTAAACACTCGCGAACTTCATCGAAATGAAAATTCAGCTAAAAACCGGGAAAAAATCGACCCTTGAAGATGATAATGTAGAGTAGACTAGTCTACAGAGTCTACTAGAGGCCTCACGTGTAGACTAGTCTACACGTGAGGCCTCTTTGGCCACTCTTCACGTGGACGAATGCCACCCATTCAGGAGATGGTGCCCAGACTGTAATGTGTGGAGAAGTGTGGCAGGTACAGGCACATAAAATCTGGGAACTTGAATTGAAGGTAAAATTAAGAACATAAATAGGCACCTGGAGTGTAAAGTTGGCGCGAATTTGGAAGGTTGGATGGTGAATGTAAGGTGTGAAGGAGGATGTATAGATGAAGCAAGAATATGTGATTGGAACAAGAATGTAAGGATGAAGCAAGAATGTAACGTAATCTATGAAAACTAACACAAAAAAAGTGAAGGCATGATATTTTTTTGTCGCAGTTCAAATCCTCAAACCAAATAGCGAAAAGTTACTAAAACGTAAACAAATATATTTACAGCCGTACGACGTCTGCGTAACGACGCAACTTAACTTATAAGTCACACAGCTTTCTCCTCCCTCCTTTCCTTTTCCGACTCTCCATCTCATCGCCCCCCCAACCATACAAAACCCCTCACCCCACACCCCTTGCGACCCCCCACCACCACCCCCAAAACATTCACCAACACCCCCACACCCTTCTCCACCCAGGCGCTGGTCCCTGGCTATCAACACTACGACCCGGGTTTTCGCAACAAAAAATGACTGCCCGTGGAATTTTTTTTTCCATCGGGAAGCTGGAAAGTGGGTTGAGAAAGACCATTTGCTTGCGCGCGCCGGGGCTCCGAAGGGCGACGATGGTCGCGACGTGGGAAATACCTGATTATTCCGTCTCTGGACCGACTACGGAGTCCTTATCGGGTCTCAGATGGGTGAAGGGAGAGTTGCAGGGGGACGTCTTGGCTTGGCTGAAGAGTTATAGTGTGTAGGTGTAGGATGGAGGGTGAAAGGGAAGGTGCGTGGGTGGGAAGGGGTGAGAGAGAGAGAGGAAGGATGGAATGGGAGAGAAGGATTAAGGTGTGGAGGAAGGGATGTGGCACTCAGCTGGTCTTGGGCGAGAGTCGAAGGAAGAAATATAACAAACAGGTGGAATTTCTTTAGCTTTTGGCTATTGTTTCTGACTGGAGTATAAGGTTCTAGCTTAATCTGTCCCTCCATAACAGCTGTTTGAGTGACATGTTTGCCTGGATTAGGAGCCAGTTGGTCCTTTTGCAGCTCCATGTACTTATAAGGTACAGTACACATACTGTATGTATGTGTGCTTCTCCTGTCAGGATGCATCGTTACGTAGCTTGGGCGTGGCTCTGTGAGAGATAAACTTTTGACCTTTTCTCTGTGACGCAGAGTAAACGTGGGCAACTCTATAACCTTGCATGGGATATATGGTTCTGCATTACACATGGGGGGATTTAGGCGTAGTCCCTTATACCTGGAAGCAAAGGTCTTATTTCTCTCAAGGAAAGAAGGCGCGGGAGTCTTTAAAATTAAAATCTTTAAAGGGACCGCGGAATCTTTATCTAGGAGTTAGATATCTGAAGTTGGGTTGGTTTAGCGTAGACTCTGAAATGGTCTTAGTGTCCATCAAAAAGTCATACAGATGGCATGATTGTTTACAAGGGTTCCGCTTACCCTTACCTAATGTCATGAGGAAAGCGAAGCCCTAGCTAAGCTTAGCATCTTGAAGGAAGCGTAGCTCTTACCTTAATTTTGTAACGTCCTGAAGTAACCAGTAACTAAAATAAAATAAATAAATAACTATGTTTATTCAGGAAAGGTACATACATAGGGATTTTACATAAGTGGATTTAAAGATAGAGCTAATACAAACAATGCCTAAAGCCCTATTACGCAATGCGCTTTCGGGGCAAAACCGTTACTCTCACCTTAAAGCCCAGAGATAAGCCATCGCCCCCCTACCAGAAAGCTTTGAAGTAAGTCCTTACCTCAAAGCCCTGAGGTAAGCGGAGCCCCCCTTACCTTGAAGCCCTTGAGCTGCTCGACTGTACAGGGCAGAAGGCATCTCTTCCCACAGTTACGGTGATGTTCGGGACGTTCTCGATGAACTTGGGCAGGGCGACAAAGTCCTTCACTGCTCCCTGTAGGTGAATGGTGAGTAACGAGGTGAGTACGTGCGAGAACATGGGTGAGTATGCGTGGGAGAACATGGGGTCTGTGGGTGGGAAAACATGGGTTTGTGGGCTCAAGTACGTTTATTGAGACCATAAAATACATCTCAAAGGATGAATAGAGTAGCTTAGGCTGTATTCTACCCTCCCATTGTGTAGGTATGTGAGTGGGAGAGCATGGATGAGTGTGTCTGGGGGGAGAGGTAATATTGGTCATGAGATAAAATAGATAATACTAACCACTTGGTGAGGTTAGTAGTATTGACCACTTGTCGCGCGAGGAAACATTGACCGCAAGGTGCGAAAACTTTGCAAGAAGTAGAGTAAAGAGACGAAAATCCAAATGCAGAAAAACTCCGGATATAATATAATGAGTTACATAACTAAAAAAAAATTCAGCTAAGAGACTGGATTGGACTTACAGACTAAAGCAGGGAACTGGTCATTCTACGATTGAGACTTGCAGATTAAGGCAGGGAACTGGGTACTACTCGATGGACTTACAGCTAAAGCACGGAAACTGGATTGTCTACGATTAGAACTTACTGACAAAGCCACGGAACTGGATCTACGATTGGACTTACAGATTAGGAGGGGAACGGGTACTACGGACTGGACTACAGTATAGGCAGGGAACTGAGTACTACGAATTGACTTTACAGACTACAAGCACGGAACTGGATTCTTACGTTTGACTTACAGACTAAAGCGGAACTGGATACTATGATTGGACTTACAGAGCTAAGCAGGACGGATTCTACGTTTGGACTTACAGACTAAGCAGGGAACTGATACTATGATTGGACTTACAGACTAAAGCAGGGAAACTGTATTTCTAACGATTGGACTTACAGACTAAGGCAAGGAAAGGCAGCAATAAGACTCTCACGTTCTCAAAGAGAGAAATTATAAGGAGACATGAAATAAATCTCGCTCCCCCCACACCTGCGTGCGGGTCAAGCGCTCACTGGTAAAAAGAATATAATGATGCTCATGTTATGACCACTACTGTGGTTCATTACTCAAAATTGTAAAAAAAACGGACTCGTGTTTCCAGTTCAGACGGACGATGAATCAAAGTTATCGGACTCTGTATACGTCGACCAGAGTGCTGAGGAAAGACTGCTCAGAGGCTTAGGTGGCTTACACAAGTAGGCTGAGGCAGGAGTCTGCGGGACGAAAAGGCTGATGAAACTGGTGATTCAGAAACGTATGTATGAAATTAAGTGAAACAGCGAGTCAGAGAGAGAGAGGGCAGGCAAAAGCAGAGAGACTGGAGAGAGAGAGAGATAGAGAATGACGTGAAGAATATCAGATATTAATTCACGGATTTGTTTCGTGTTGAACTAGCATATTCCTCGTGGTCAATCGCGGAACACACTTGGGCGCGCATGAGGCGGCGGCGGTAGAGGCGGTAATAGTGAAAGGAGGAGGCTGTTAAAGGGAAATAATTGAACGGGTGAAGACAATTATAGCGACGGAGGCGAAGGGGGAGTGAAGTAATCGCAGAAGGGAGAAGACAATGGAAGGAAGGTCAGCAGTGGATTGAGAGGGAAGGTCGCTCTATGAGAGAGAGAGAGAGTAGAGAGAGGAGAGAGCGAGAATGAGAGAGAAGTATAGAGTAGAAATAGGTGAGACCTCTATGGCAGAAGAGAGAGATGGGAGTGCAGATGAAGAGTGGGAGAGGGGGGTAAGCTCGCAAAGAGGGCAGAAGGGGAGTCAGGAGAGACCAGAGGAGAGCTAGACGCGGCCCACATACGGTTCAGAAGATGAACTTAGGGATGGGTCAATTTTCCCGTGTTATTGTGTTAGGCAAATCGTTGTGTCCCAGGGACTGCTGCCAGAAGAAATTTCCTGCTTGAAAGGTTAGCTTTCTCTGTCACTTTCTGTCCTCTCTCGTTTCTACTCAGCCTCCCTCTTTCTCTCCTCTTCTCTCTTCTCTTTCTTCCTCGGTCTCAGCTCACTCTGTCTCTGAAGTTTTGACCATCGAACGTTTAAGCCTTCGGAATGTTTCACTATCAAAGCGTTTTGAAGTTTCTGAAAAAATGTTCTGAACTGCAAAAAAAAAATGAGTTCGTACTGGAACTTTTCATCACCGATACTCCTTGAGTTTTATGTTATGCAAGTTGTTCATATTATAAATCTTTATAATAAAACCGATTTCGAAACAGACGCTACAATGCCAAGCAGTATGGCTGAATATGTCATATGTACGTTGCCAGAACAACAAGGCGGGCCGCCTCAAAAGCCATCAGATTTGCGTCTGTCTGAAAGAGGAGTGAACGTCAGGGAAGTGGACTTGTCGGCTTGTTGTGTGGCCCAAAAGTCGTTATATTTTTATTCTTGTTTTTATGGTTCACAGGTTTATTTGTGGGTATCGTACTGGCTTTTGCTGTCTTCAACAAAAGACGCAAAGTTATGAGAATTGAGAGGCATACTGATCGAAGAAAGACAGAAGAAAAATTAGGAGAGAGAGCAGAGAGAGAGAAGATACGAGAGAGAGAGAGAGACTCAGGGCTGACCAAAGAGGAAGCACAGACGACACTGACCAATACCTCTTCCCTCTTCCTACCTCGGCTGGAAAAAATCACATCAAAAAAGTTATTTCAGGTTAGCCAAGGAAATTATTATAAATGTTTCAGCCTCCTGGTAAATAGAAGTATAACTGTACAGAGGACGCTATTAAGCCAACATTATCAGAATATACTGAGCAAAGTATAGGTAAGGTTGAAGCTGCTGCTGAGCAGTTAAAGAAGCCAAGTGACGGAGGGATAGAGCAAGGAGAAGGATAAAGGAAGGGGATTGGAAGATATAAACCACGTCATTAGACGTGAGCTCTTAGATAAACATGAATTAAGGAGAACAGTGGAAAACAGGAACTTACAGGTCCATGTTCATCCCAACGGGTTAAAAAAACACGTGAATGAACCAAATAACAACATCAGCAGACTAACAGATGTTGTCACAGTCGAATACGACTTGGCTGCCAGTACCTCTGACGCCAGTACCTATACAAGCGGAACTGCCAGTACCTCTGGCAGTTCCGCTTGTATAGGGATGAAGTAATTCCAGTAGACATATGACATCTCTTTTTAAGAATAGGTTGTATAGTGTGGAGATTAATAATAAAAAGCTAAAGTTCTATTACGAGCTTGTAACAGCCCCACCACTAATGTAAAATAATCTGTCAAAATAAATATTGCATTGAATTGTTAGCTGACACCATCATTATAAGGTGTGAAAATTAGGTGAAATTAATGTATAAATCTCAACTGAGGTCTGATTAGGACGTGCTTTCTGTAATCCTTTTTGCGCTACCGCTCACAGGATGATCATTAGGGGTGCACAATAAACTAGCCAGGAATCAAGAATCAGTCAAGAACGCGTCTTAAAAGCAAGTATTATAAGAACACAGACAAAACATAAACATGCACCTACGTAACACGAACATGTACGTAACAGACATAGGCACGTAAATAACACGATCAAGCACGTATCTCAAACACTATATAGACTGCACAACACAGTAACCCTAGTTTAGAAAGATACACTACGACCTACCGTAGCAAATTCTTGAAGGGGTACGAGCTGTCATTGAAAACTTCAACCCTCCCTAATGGTCGTTGAAGCATGTATGAAACATGGTCCATCAATGTGATGGTCTGAACGACAGCTTGGAACACACACAGCTGTTCCGACTCTCAAGCTCACGTAAACAAGACCCTACTAACGGCCTCCCCGTATAGAGAGACGACCATTAATCTCACCGCAGCTCTGGGAGGATCATATGACCGTACCACATCTTTGCCATGCAAGGCAATACGTTGCAAACTGTATTGCATGACATTTGAAAGCATTGCAGTGTCATTGTGGCTCTTATTTGATAAAGACTTTTTTTGTTTATTTGCAGATTGGCTCAGGATTCGAGACGTGTGTGAGTCCCCTGTGATGGTACGACAGCAAGAGTTCCCTAGGAATACAAATCGATCTAAATCAAATTTCTAGAAATTTAGAAGTGAAGAATGCACTTAAAATAGTGAATTCAAAAGACTGTAAATGGAGTAAAAACCCCTTTGTCATCACCTGTAAAGATATGTTTAATTTATGAGAACAAATGTGACGTCGATTTTGGGTTGATTGCATAAAGATTCGAACCTAAGTAAAAAGCCTTCTCAAGTCGCCCAGAATGCATCCTCAGAACACCCGCCAAGTGTACACATTGATACCCAAGTCGTGGTTCGAGGTCCGGGCCGGCCAGCCCGCCACCACCCTGCCATGAGGAGCTGGAGTGGACGTCTCCCGTTCTGGACCCCACGTCACCGCGCTCAGCGGCTTGGCGGGGAAGTGAAGCAAGATGGTTCGTCGCCCCGCAGCGCTCTCCGTGAATCTCGCCTTTTTGACCATCGCATCGCTGGGAGGTGAGCGACTTGGGAAACGGGTCGGGATAGTATATATATTTTCAACCACACTTCCGTGGTAATAAACCTTCCATTCAGCTGGGCTCTAGGGGACGTTATTAAGACCACTCAGTAGTTCGGTCGATAGAGCTGGGGGCCCGAGGTTCGAGTCTCCTAGAGCCCAGGCGAATGGAACACTACACATCGCCGCCTTACGGCAGCGATTTGGTACAGTGAGGTGAGACGTGAAAATGCTTGTGGTAGTGGCTTAGGGAAATGTTTTATGCTCTGAAAGCTTGATAATAATCGGCACGTGTTAATGATACAACCCCACAACAGTTGCCTTAACTACCTTAACTATGTGATTGCTAGACGAACAGGAGCATTAGATGTAAGTAAATGCGCCAAACCATTTCTGTCCTGCCTGGGATCTAACCCAGGATCCTGAGCTGTGAGTCGGAACGTAACCACGGTACTACCGAGACGCGGTCTAGTGGACAGGAGATTGAATGACTATGGACGCAAGGAGAAGGGGGAGAGAGGAACGAGAGGGGGGCTACGCCCCCTCGTGCACAACGAGACTGACACTATGAAACACACAGTTGTTTGCTAAAGTCAAGTGTTATTCCATATGATAAAATATGCTGTCAGACACACCAAATGAGCGCAAAGTGTATCGGAACGATGACAACCCATCACTTTTCTCTCCTCTCTCTATCCTCTCTCTCCTTCTTCCACTCTATCTCTCTCTCTCTCTCTCGCCCTCCCTCTCCACGTTGCGGCACCACAGGAGGACGACGCTCCCTGTAAGGGTGTGTGCAGCGGTCTCCCTGCATCAACAAAGCCGAGCCTCGGGTGCCAAGGGAGGGAAGGCTGCCTGGTACCACTTGATCACCCAGTCTGGCGCCAGCAGGGCAGCTCGTCCCCTTAAACCTAACACTCTAAATGGGATTTCTGTTTTCCAGTCATATTATATCCCACCGGCGGGGGGAGGCACAGGTTTATTGACTCCTCAGATCTAATGTTGAGAGTTTTTATTTGCTACGAGTTTTATGAAGGATTATTTGTATTTTAGTTTTGTATAGGTGTGTTTGAGAGTGGGGGGGGATGTCTATTTATAATAAGGCCATTCGTGAGGGATTGCTTGACCTTGTTTGAGGTTCCAGGCGGATGGGAGGGATGGGGATGATGAGGGGATGGGAAAAAAAGGATAGTGGGTGAGAGGAGGTAGACAGAAGAGGGAAGAAAATGGATGGGAGAGAGAAAATGGGGATGGGGAGAGAGGGAGAGAGAGATAAAGAGGCATGGGAAGAAGAATGGGAAGGAGAGGATAGAGGATAGACGGTAGTCGAGGGAAGACGAAGGAAAGGCTATGGGTAGATGACAGGCGGTAAGAGGGATAGGTCTATCCGGTTTCCAGCAAGGCGTGCCAGGCGGATCTATTCTATTAAGAGCTTTACAGCCCCTAGACATAACTTGCAACACAGCTTCACAACAAAAGCTGAAACTCCTATACATAAAAAAGTCTCACATAGTATATCATGCTTTTCAGAACGAAGATAATCTTTCATCTTTAATTTCTAAACAACTTTACGATGTAGTGGACCGGCTCCGCAACTTTTAACAAGGTGATTTATGGCCACTAAGGAACACTAACCCATAATGGGTCAGACATCGCCTCCATTCCCATCAATTATAAGAAAATTCGCAAAAGTTTTCGAATTCCGAGAGAGCGGAGTTCTTGCTGTCATAGTTACCTGTTAAGGGCTCTGTTGTCTATGCATCAGGCACTGTGCCCCGAGTCTGGCACAGTGCCCAGCACAGTGCCTGGTCCCAGACTGCCTGGGCCTTTCTTCCCTTCGCATGAGCCGTCCCATAAAGAAAGGTGAATCTGAATGTTTCTCTTATTTACTGAAGACAGAAGAAAGGAAAAGGATGACCATTAATACACTCTGCAGTGCGTTGCTGCCTTGCCTCTCACAGTCACCAAGCCTCCAGCTCGTCCTAGTAAAGGTTTCCCAACGTCAAGAAACTGGCGTACTAAAGTGCCCTTATCCTAACATACCAGAGGACCCAAAACAGAAAACGGGAGAGCATGTCATTTTCACGAGCCGCTACCATTTTCAAGTACGACGATTTAAGGGGTGACCAACTCATACGCACTCTACACAGATCCTTTGTGGCTTCAACCTTCCGATGTTGTTACCAACAATACACATAAAAGGAGTTGGATACATCCAGATCGTACACAAGTCGGTTCGCCAACGTATTTTACACCGTGGGAGGAGAACCCCCTGGCCCTCTACACCGTGGGAGGAGAACCCCCTGGCCCTCTACACCGTGGGAGGAGAACCCCCTGGCCCTCTACACCGTGGGAGGAGAACCCCCTGGCCCTCTACACCGTGGGAGGAGAACCTCTGGTCCTCTACACCGTGGGAGGAGACCCCCTGGCCCTCTACACCGTGGAAGGAGAACCCCCTGGCCCTCTACACCGTGGGAGGAGAACCCCTGGCCCTCTACACCGAGGGAGGAGAACCCCCTGGCCCTCTACACCGTGGGAGGAGAACCCCTGGCCCTCTACACCGTGGAGGAGAACCCCTGGCCCTCTACACCGTGGGAGGAGAACCCCTGGCCCTCTACACCGTGGGAGGAGAACCCCTGGCCCTCTACACCGTGGGAGGAGAACCCCCTGGCCCTCTACACCGTGGGAGGAGAACTCCATGGCCCTCTACACCGTGGGAAGAGAACCCCTGGTCCTCTACACCGTGGGAGGAGAACCCCCTGGCCCTCTACACCGTGGGAGGAGAACCCCTGGTCCTCTACACCGTGGGAGGAGAACCCCCTGGCCCTCTACACCGTGGGAGGAGAACTCCATGGCCCTCTACACCGTGGGAGGAGAACCCCTGTCCTCTACACCGTGGGAGGAGAACCCCCTGGTCCTCTACACCATGGGAGGAGAACCCCCTGGCCCTCTACACCGTGGGAGGAGAACCCCCTGGCCCTCTACACCGTGGAGGAGAACTCCATGGCCCTCTACACCGTGGGAGGAGAACCGCTGGTCCTCTACACCGTGGGAGGAGAACCCCTGGCCCTCTACACCGTGGGAGGAGAACCCCTGGTCCTCTACACCGTGGGAGGAGAACCCCCTGGCCCTCTACACCGTGGGAGGAGAACCCCCTGGCCCTCTACACCGTGGGAGGAGAACCCCCTGGCCCTCTACACCGTGGGAGGAGAACCCCCTGGCCCTCTACACCGTGGAGGAGAACCCCCTGGCCCTCTACACCGTGGGAGGACTCAAATAGAGATGAGTACATAAGCCTCATTGTAACTGAAGATTGTACATCACATCAATCATCAATCTCACGTTGACTCAACAAGAGATGAGTACATAAGCCTCGTCCCAGAGTGAACACACTAAAGAGCGTAGTAGAGGAGCAACATTTGAGTCTAAGTTGCACATTTGATCAACATTTACGAAGCCATGTGTCACCAAGCGATGTGTCACCAACGAAGAGACACAGTACGCAAATTATTATTCACCATCCACCGTACTGTGTATTTTTCATGTCAGAAGCGTTGCCCTCTCTGTATGCAGGACACAGTTTTCATTACTCTGGCGTGTTGCAAGGGCTTGCAACGCCAGGTGTTATTGCATTTTTCCATTCAACTTGACGCAGATTCCTTGCAATTATTACTATGGGAAATTCATGTTGTGTTTATTTATGGGAAATCCTATTTTTTTTTTTTTTTTGGTGGGGGGGATAAGTTTCTCGTTTTTAGTTTCTTCTTCGTTACCAACTGATCACATTTGTTCATTATTTTGTTTTTATCTTTCACTCTTGTTCTGCATTTGTTTTTCCCTAAACGACCCATTCCGTCTGCCGTGTCTAGTCTTAACAGCCAGTATCACTCTAATACTCACCGTTCCGTCGCGTCGAGCAGGTGGCCATGTTGAGGAAGCCCGTTTCGTTAGACACATTTTGCCAGCCGGTCTTCTAAACACTGGCTCGTTCATCCAGCGGCCGCCACCTGTTTGAGAATAGAAATCCCTTAACACATGATTAACAACTGATTGCGTTGCAATCTCAGGTATATGAATATTCACCCACTTACAGCAAATCGAAATAATTGCAAATAGACCCAAAACGTCTCACCTGAGCTGTCCTAGGTCTATGCACAAAATTCTGAGATATATTAGTATAAATTTATATTCAAGAAAATACCATTTTTGGTCGCACAGTTAAAATTTGAGAATTGATCTTTCGGTGTCGGCCTCAGCTCGGACGAGCATAACCACATTATCAAAACAAAGGACCGGAGAATTTATGATTAAATAAACAATATGAACTATCCCAAGCGATCACAGACCGTGTTTGGTACTTTTGAACATGTGTGTGCGATGGGATCACACTTGCGTCTCTCCTTAAACACGATGAGTCCGTAAGTAGCACAACCAGAGATTCTACTGGGGGGGGGAGGGATTTATCAGGGGAAGGTGCAAAGCCATTACGACTATATAGCACTGGGAAGGGGTCAGGATAAGGATTAGGGATGAGACGGAGGGAAAGGAATGGTGCCCAACCACTTGGATGGGTCGGGGATTGAACGAAAACTGTAAACTCGGGCAAGGATACCTGAAGGAGAGATAGACCTGACTAACAGAGTCACAGTAAAGAGAAGAGATGTTAGATTGAAGATAACAGACTTTTGGGATGTGCCACAGATTTGGATTCGTCCTATTCTTGATGTCTCTTAACTTGGTGTCTCTGTCTCTCTTATTTTTCCGGGATGACCCCGAGAAATTACAGATCTGATCTGGGTGATGGTTGCTAGAGTTCAACCCAGACAACATGTGTAGAAGGGACAGTGTTGCTGAGGAAGGAGTAGACTTTATTAACTGTGCCTTATAAACGGCGGACATTTTAAACAGAAACAAAAAAGGATATCTAAGCATTGAGAAGACATAAGAGCATAACTTCAAACAAAACATCGGCTAAATCCGAGTACTGATCTGGACCCTAGTCAGACGGAGCCTTATTAAGCCTTGAACATTACCTTCATGTGAGACCAGTTCTGAAGTATGCATCCCCACCTTGGGGACCATACTGGAAGAAAAGACGGAGAAAATCTAGAGGTTTAGCAAAAGTCTGGTTCCGAAACTGAGGGAGTTAAAAAAAAAGGGAGGACTGAAGGTATTTGATCTCACAATTATGCAGGAAAGACCGGAGAGTGGATATGATCACGGCATGCTAAATTCTTAGAGGTTTTGAGAACGGAGTAAAAATATGGTATTTAAAGAAGGCAACACATCTCTAGTGCCGAGTAGCGACAATGTGAGGTTCACTTATGGAGTAGTTGAGGCTAATTACATTACATCAACCACTACCACACGACAACAATCAACCACCACACATACAAATCAACCACAATGCGGACAACAACAACACCAACCACTCACCACAGCGACGACCACCCATCCTTCCTCCCGCCACACCCCACCGTCCGGTGCTGTAACATACGTTATGTCGTCGAGGATAACGAACCTAGTTTGCACATCGACTCGAACGACCCTCGGCTCCGGTATTTAGCTCCAGGCTCCGGCCATTTAGCACTCGACCTCCTTCCGTTATGACACCTGACCCCCGTTATGACACCTGACTCCCGTTCTGACACCTGACTGGCGCTAATCCAAGTGGCTATAGTGTCGTAATGGCTTGGCGCTATCCCGCCCTCTGATAGTCTCCCCTTCCCCTTCGTCCTCACTACACAAGCCCCAGGTGTGTTGAGCTTGGAAATTGACGCCAAATCATCAACTAGTGCAAATTTCGTTGCTGGATGGTTAATACCTTTATATGTTTATATATATTTTAAAACTATATAATTTTGCAATGGGTGGGATAGGCTCATTGTTTTGTGTGTTAAGTAATCATTCTCTTTGTTTTCTTAAGTCAAAACGGGACAACCAACCGGCTCTATTAAGGGGTGAAGTTGTTGGTATGAAATCCTTATGGAATCTAAATGTTATGTTTTTGTGTGTGTTAAAATCTAACCTATGAACAATGAATGTTAATGTTTTTTTTTCCTCTGCGCTGGTAGACAGATCTGTCTGTCTGAGTGACAGATTTAATTATTTACGCTGGGGGGGGGGGGATATTTGCCTGTGACGGGTACAGATTTGTATATTTGCAAGGGGTGACTTGAGCTCGTAAAGTTGCACCAATTCGTTCAATCCTTACGTGTATTTTAGACACATAATGGGGTAGTCAAATCATTCTGTCGCCTTTTATGGCACAAATGGCATTGATTGCATGGTTGAGGAAGTATATCAGAGGCTATCACATGATGTGCCGACGATGATTTCAGTCGTTTAAAACCACATTTAAGAGATAACGAGGCAAAGTTGCTCCTCGATATCAGGATTTTGAATACTACGAACTGTTTATATCTTCTAGAGGTTTGTGTAATTACTAACTGACAAGCAACATTTTCATTAATAATATCTTTCCTGTTGCAATTCGTATAAATCTCTAAAATTAATGTTAATAATGATTTACGATATACACATATGGTGTTAAGTAGTCTTCCCGGATCGGTTTTTTTTAATACTTGCGATATAAGTTCAGAATGAACTTGCGGAAAAGCTAAAACAAAGCCTGGACCCAGAAACAGATGATATGCCATAACTATATAATAACTTGGTACAGAGGTAGAGTCTTGGGTTTCCAATAGCAAGTGACGACACATATCCAACACGCTGTTAGGATATCGCCTGTGTGTTACTCTGTACTCACAAAACTGTAGCTATGAGATCTATACATAAATCCCACCTATCGTAATCAGGCCTGTAATGATACGGCCTTTCCGCGAACTACCAATTTCGCGCGGACTACTGGAACGACGCTGCGTGGACTATACCTGTGATCAGTGACAGGATTTGTGTGCGCGGTACCACTAGTGTCTATCTAGACTCATGTACGGCCTCGCTTCATGCAGGTCGGCGGA
>WNGS01004374.1:16827598-16839834 GCA_020271785.1 Procambarus virginalis
CTATATATATATATATATATATATATATATATATATATATATATATATATATATTATATATATATATATATATATTATATATATATATATATGTATATATATATATATATAAATATGTATATATATATACATATGTGTGTATATATATACATATATATATATATATATATATATATATATATATTATATATATATATATATATATATATATATACTATATAATATATAAACCCCTCACCTTGCAACATCAGCCAAGCTTATGTAATTTCCTTTCCAGTACTCTAAATAACAAGTATTTTTATATTTCACATGTTCTACTTTGCATAATATTTCCAGTGTTAAAATAAAAAATATATATATTGGGCAAGTATTTTTATTCCGCATAATAAATATTGCTAAACGATAGGTTTATGTGGTGGCCGATTACCTATTCAGTTATACTTACCTTGATGATCCAGTTATACTTACCTTGATGATCCAGTATACTTACCTTGATGATCCAGCTATACTCAGATGACCTACTTAAGTACTCACCTAGAGGACCTCGGTCTGCTCACCCAACAATACTCACCAAGGAGATGCCTGGGATGCTTCCGGACGCAGGTTCGAATCCTCGTCACGGCCCTTGTGAATTTGCTCACCAAGCAGACCTAGTTATACTCACCTAACATACTCTCCTGTATGTGAGTCTAGGGGATGAACTTCAGCCGTACTCTGAAGCCTTAAAACTACTTTCTCCCGTTCCCTCTTGCTCTCTGAAACCTTAAAAGTACTTCCTCCTTTTCCCTCTAGTTCCCTATAACCTTTCCCTCCCACACTCTGAGGCTTAAAAGTCCTTTCTCTCGTTCCTCCCGCTCCCTTCCGTTCCCCTCTCATTCCCTCCCGCTTCCTCCCGTTTCTTCCCACTCTTGAAGCATTAAAGGTAGTCCCCCGTTCCCTCCTGCTTCTGAAGCTTTGAAAGTTCTTCTTCCCGTCTCTGAAGCCTTAGGAGTACTTTCTCGTTCCCTTCTGTTCCATCCCGTTTCCTCCTGCTCACTCCCGTTCCCTCCTCTTCCATCTCGCTCCTACCGTTCACTCCCACTCCCTTCCCTTCCTCTCGCTCCCACCTGTTCCTTCCCACTCTCTGAAGCCTTAAAGTACTTCCTCCCGTTCCTCGTAGAGTAACGTCAGATTTTCATCGTTCTTGGACGTTGGTACATTCAACCAACGTTGTTGTTGTTGTTAAGATTCGCTACCTGGAACAAAATTCCAAGTAGCACGGGCTATGGTGAGCCCGTAGCTTTCAACCAACGGTAAATTAAATAGATTAAACAACTAATCTTCATGTGTGTTCATGTAATTCCTCCGTTTCAAAGCTCACTAACGAATTCTGAGTAATATATACGTCACTCCCGCTGCCAGACCCCATAGAAACCCAATTAAGTCCCCCCACGCAAAAACATCCCACCCAGAAATGATCCTATAAGAGAAAACGTACCAATCAATGGGTAACAATTTTACTTTTTAAAAAGACCTTATTTTGATTATAGTAAACACATTTATTATAGTTAATTTTGACAAGTACATGTCGCGTTATATGCTATCAACTATCAAATCAGTTCTCCACTAAAGCCAAACTAGATCATAATATTTCTAACAAACTTATATTGACCTTTTCATAACAGACTGCATATTATTGGTAACTGATCTCTCTTCATATATAATGTTACAAAAATATTATTGTTCAGACCATTTGGTCACCATTTGGTAAGGGAGAAATCTCCGTACGCAGGGTGCAGTCACACCTCCACAGATTCCAGTATCATCTCTTGATACTGGTAATGGCTCAAAAGGGCCACCACTTACGGGCTATTCATGCCCGTGCCACCTTTTGGGTGGCTTAATCTTCATCAATCAATAATCCAATCTATTATTGCTTGCCGCTTAGCCACGGGCTCACCATTGCCCGTGCTACTTGGAACTTCTTGTTCCAGGTAGCGAATCTTTAACAACAACAACATATTATTGCTTTGTCTTGTTTTAAAAATAATTACGTGCTATTCATGCCCGTGCCATCTCTTGGGTGGCTTAATCTTTATAAATCATCAATCTTTAAAACTAAGGGAGTACTTTCCGTTATACTCCTTACTGCATCTCCAGCTTGTGCACTAGTCTCTTGTGTGGTACTGTGTCAAAGGCTTTCTGGCAATCTAAAAATACGCCCAGTCTGCCCAACCCTCTCTTCTGCCTATATGTGTATGTGTGTGTGTGTGTATGTATGTATGTATTATGTGTGTGTGTACAAGCGCGCGTTCTCATATAAATCTAATTTTTCCCCTGAATTTCCGTCTCGTCCGTCCGTCCAGCCATTGAATTGGCAAGCAAGCCAGAGGACCTCCATCAGGCGTAATCCCGCTCGCGTCAGCTGGTCCTGCCCAGGGGAAGGAATATTTCATGGCGATCTTGGACTCCAGATGACCGACTGTTGGCCGGATAAGATAAAGGCAGAAATGAAGAACTGTGTACATTTTACTCTCAGCGACAATATTGCGTTCCGAGGATTGCAAATAAAAGACTTTTACTGGGACGGCCTTTTCAAAACATTTTCTTAATTCATTGTTCACGAGGAATAGTGAGAAATGCGCATTGGTGAAATGCGAGAGTATTATTTTTTATAAATAATATTACTCGTGAAATGTTTGTGAAATGAGAAGTAATATTTCTTTTAACATACAAAAAAACACAGCCTTTTCAGATTGAATTGGTGTTCATGTTAATATTTTTTCCCATAAGGAATGTATGCATAGAGGTGCAAACTCACGCGCGCGCACGCACACGATTTAGGCAGGATCCAAGAGCCAACGCTCGATCCCGCAGGCACAAATAGATGAGTACACAAACAGAAGAGTAAGGGGAGACATGATCACTACTAGAAAATTCTCAGGGAAATTGACAGGGTGGACAAAAGACAAACTCTCAGCACGGGGGGGGACACGAACAAGGGGCACAGGTGGAAACTGAGTACCCAATGAGCCACAGAGACATTAGAAGGAATTTTTTCAGTGTCAGAGTAGTTAATAAATGGAATGCATTAGGCAGTGATGTGGTGGAGGCTGACTCCATACACAGTTTCAAATGTATATAATAGAGCCCGTAGGCTCAGGAACCTGTACACCAGTTGATTGACAGTTGAGAGGCGGGACCAAAGAACAAAGCTCAAAACCGCAAGCACAATTAGGTAAGTACACACACACACACACGTGGTGTTACTTCGAAACGCACCAACCCACAACAGGAACCGGGAGAGAGGCAGGATAACAGCACCCAAACAACAGGAACCGGGAGAGAGGCAGGGGAAAATCGAAACAAAAAGAGTGGAATGAGAAAATGATAAGAGAAGCGGATGAATGAGGAGGTGGAAGGAGGAGGATGCACCTGAGTACGAGAGGAATGGAGCAGCGAAGAAGAGAATGCGTGGTGGATGGGTGGGGGGGTGGGGGGAATATGTGCAGGAAGGAGTGACTGCTGTACCCCCACCCCCCCTCCCTTAACACTGCAGACACACTTGTGGGCAAGGGGGAGCGACGAAGGGCAAGTGTACGCGATGATACACACCTGTGAGCCATCACACTCAGTGTACCGTACCTAGGTGGCCCACACTCCCTCAGTGTACCGTACCTAGGTGGCCCACACTCCCTCAGTGTACCGTACCTAGGTGGCCCACACCCCTCAGTGTACCGTACCTAGGTGGGGGCCAAAATCCCTCAGTGTACCGTACCTACGTGCCCACACTCCCTTAGTGTACCGTACCTAGGTGGCCCACACTCCCTCAGTGTACCGTACCTAGGTGGCCCACACTCCCTCAGTGTATCGTACCTAGGTGACCCACACTCCCTCAGTGTACCGTACCTAGGTGGCCCACACTCCCTCAGTGTACCGTACCTAGGTGACCCACACTCCGTCAGTGTACCGTACCTAGGTGGCCCACACTCCCTCAGTGTACCGTACATAGGTGCTGGCCCGACGTGTGTGCCTCTCTCCCTCAGTATCCCTCAAGGGGTTACCTTACTCCTCAAGGGTAAGGACAGCTACGTACCGCGTCTCAGTGGCACTCCTCGGTATCCGTCCGGTTTTGATCGGTCAGAATGTTCGGTTAACTCACTAATTATAAAAATGAGGGATTCGAATCCGATTTAGTCGAAAACAGGAAGTGATTATGCAATCCTTTTTAATCTTAGGATCATGGCATGGTTAACTATTCAGCCATGTTTGGAGTTAACGAGTAACACATACAGCCAGCTGGCTGTACTGGAGCTCACACATGCGACACAGTGAACAAATGTGTATTAGAGGGACACAATACATTGATAAATGTCAATAAACACAGTACTGATAATCAAATTAATCGCATTTCTCAGCCCTGGCCAAAGGAAGTGAAGCATTTGGCGGTTACCGCAGGGCAGGTGACTTTAGTGTGTTATGCCGCGGCGTGGGCGTGGGTTGTGGGCGTGGGCGTGGGCGTGCGGGGTGATGTGGGCGGAGGGTGAAGCCAACGCAGCCTCCCCACCGTCAGGAGTGCTCCACCACTGCCAAACGCACGCTTGATGAAGGTAAGATGTCGCCGACTTTCCTACGTAAATGCATTTGTACTATTTGGAGACGCGCAGAATATAAACAACAGAATCAAATACAGAAACATGTATCTAAAAAACATCTAAATTCAATTTTTAAATCGATTTTCACTAAGTTACATTGAATATATTTTCAGCAATAGAATCAATTACCATTCCTTATTGCATGGATAATATAATAAATTTTATTGTATTTAATTACTTATTCACTGAAGTTTCCGTCGTTCATGCGTAGTTTTTCAGAAATTTGTCAATACGAAAGTTTTGTTTTATAGGATTTTTAAGCCCTTATTGATGACCGTAGGACCCCGAGGGCTCCTGAGCCCCTGATGGTGAGGGACCCTTTGAGCTCCTGAGCCCTTGTTAGTTTAGAGATCTGCTAATTATTGAAAGAGAATGTTTAGACAATTATGAATAACTTATGTACCGGCTAAGGTAGAAGATTAAAGTTTGGAGTGTTGGAGGGAGAATGTGGGAGGTGAGAGGTAGGAGTGTTGGAGGAAGAATGTGGGAGGTGAGAGGTAGGAGTGTTGGAGGAAGAATGTGAGAGGCTAGAGGTAGGAGTGTTGGAGGAAGATTGTGGGAGGCTAGAGGTAGGAGTGTTGGAGAAAGCATGTGGGAGACGACAGGTAATATTGACAGACCGAGAAAGTTACAATAACTGACACGGTTGTTGATAAACCGTGTCACCGAGGAGTCCAAGGTTCGAGTCCCCAAGAGCCCCCCTCCCGCCCAAGGTGAATGCAACAGTTGTTGATGTTGCAGGTGGTGTTTCCTGAGGGGTTTCCTCGAGAGAACGAGTTGAAGCTGATTTCCTACCTGGCCTCCCTCCGCGTCTCCTCCGGACCCTCCTTAATCACGTGAGTATCTCACCTGGGATGAGAGGCCAGGTGAGCATCCTTAGCTGGATGCTGGGCTATAGACCTTAACACTTCATCCTGCATGAATTTGCTCATCCCACCTCACACAATTTCCTTACATAATGTTCATGCAACTTTTTTACGGATTTCTTCCCTTGTTCAAGTCATTACGTTCATTCTATATCCTGATTAGTTGATGTTCAAAGCGTTAAAACTTGTTCTAATCAGCCAATTAAGGCAGTTGGTAGGCATCCCTCTTCCACCTGCCGTTGTAGCGCCTTGTAGAGCATCCTGGCTCGCATATATTATTTTTTTAATTCTGAATATTCTCCAGGTTCATGACGGGTTCTGAGAGCGTATACCACGTGTTGAACCTTCCGGCGGAGCGGGTCAGCTCCGGGTAGCATCAGCATGGACCGCCATGCAGTACCTTGTCTTCTCTTCTTCAGAATAAGCGACCAAATGTTGCCAACTACGCCACATACTCCCATCAACACCCGCACCGAAGAAGATGGCGCTGCTTTCACGCGCTCTCAGAGAAATTCTGAACATAATTAAGTAGATACTGCTAACATAAAACAATATCTGGTGATAAGGTAGATGGGCGTGGGGTAGATGGGCGTGGGGTAGATGGGCGCGGTCAGGGCGTGGGGTAGATGTGCGCAGTCAAGGGATGTTGTTGTTGTTAAAGATTTGCTACCTGGAACAAAGTTCCAAGAAGCACGGGCTATGGTGAGCCCGTAGTGCCTTTCTTTCAGCAGTCAAGGGAGATCAGGGAGGGGGAAAAGGGAAGATTGACAGGCATATTTACATGACGCAAAACGTATGTCAGGAGCACATGGTTAGGGGAAGGTGGGCTGAATATCAATATCTCACATGCTCGCCACAGGTGTCTTTGGAATATTCTCAGGCGAACACCTGTGCTGGCTAACCTTAACACACAAAAGGGAGAACTACCAAACAGCTGGAACAGTGCTAAAATATATATAGATATATATATCTATTTGTATGAAGGGAAACAGACCTGTATTCACTAACATGTATAACGTTGAAATCCAAAGAGAAAGTAATCAGGAGACCAGTGCACTACCCAGACCGGGCAAAGTGTATGACAAAGCCTCGACACGGATTAACAGGAGGTTAGTCGTGTTTAACAAACTGGAAAGAGTTTCATGATAAGATGTCAATGGTGGACTGGCTGCATCTTCCTAGATTTCCTTAAAGCCTGCGACACTATTTTACACAAAATGCTACTGTACAAACTTGAGAAACAAGCTGAACTAGAATCGTTTTAAACTGGGCGAGAGATTACCTATCCAACATGAAGCAAAGAGTTGTAGTGAAGAAAAGGGAACTATCAGGAGAGAGCGCCAAGCCATTACGACTATATAGCACTTGGAAGGGGTCAGGATAAGAATTTGGGATGGGACGGGGGGTGCCCAACCACTTGGATGGTCGGGGATTGAACGCCGACCTGCATGAAGCGAAACCGTTGCTCTACCATCCAGTCCAATTGGTTGGACAGAGACATCTGGTAGATGAAAGAATGCCTAAACAGCACAAGAATCGATCTTGGGAACCGATTATATGTGCCTCTGTAACCCTCTCCACCTCCGCCCAAGGGATGGGTGTATGTGGTGAATAATAAAGAAATGAAATGGGCTTCAAATCCGTCGCGAAAGGCGCAAGCACCTCACTAAGTACATCAATAGTAGGGAGGGGGGCATTAAGAGCCAGCTAGGCTCTCAGTAGCTCTCTAGTAACTCGAGCAAAGATCACATTCACTCCAAACAAAAAATCAACCACTTACGGGCTATTCATGCCCGTGCCACCTCTTGGGTGGCCTAATCTTCATCAATGTCTAGTAACCATAGACATGTGAGCACAAATAGGTGAGCTATACACACTGGGGGGGGGGGGAAGACACGCTGTCAATCATGTGATCTGTTGTTGCTGGCATAGAGTATTTATGGCGCTTGTAGTTTTAATCAAACTAATTACTGTATATTATATACATTGTTCTTTTCTTTATTGTATATTGTGTAGTTTTAGCTACTTATACTTACAAATTATTAGTTGTTAAACTATTTACAAATTCAGCATATCAGGGTGGATTATGATGAGGGTAGATTGTGGTGGATTATGATGATAGTAGACTGGTAGATTATGATGAGGGTAGACTGTGGTAGATTATGAGTGCCGTTCATCAATTCTCGAACTTTAAGCACCCACTTAGAAAACTTTACATATCCTTAAAATATTTAAGTAATGCTGCGTTTTCGCAGTATGATAATATTACTATGTAAAAAAAAAGACATTGAAAATGTTGCCGGATGCAACATATCAACATTCATAATCATTATTAATTAAAATGTGTGCAATATTTTTTTAATATTAGTTCCCTGTGTTCCATGTTAATCGTGTCTCGTATGAATGTATTCAGTAATAAAAAAATCTGGGTTCATTATAGATAAAAACATTTGTGTATTTTCTAGCAACCTGTTTATTCTGATTGCTATCTTGATTATGATTATAGCTATCGTTACTGGTATAATTATAGCCATCGTTACTGTTATAATTATTAAGAACATGAGAATGAAGGTATCGTAATACCTTCATTCAGTTTCAGTTTCGAATGTAGATAAGGTAGAGCCCAATAGGCTCAGGAACCTGTGCACCGGTTGACTGACAGCTGAAAGCCGGGATCAAAGAGTCGAAGCTCGCCTCCAGCAAACGCAATTACGTGAGTATGAGGATAGCTCGAGAACTGAAACTTCGAACACTGAGGAATGAAGACCCAGAAGAGGCAATACTTAGAGGCATTTGACACCAAGAAAAATAGACAGAGGTGGACAAGAATACAAAGGAAGAGAACGAGAGGTCACAGATAGGAACTGGAAAAGCAGACAAGGCTCAGAGCTCTAATAGGTTGGAATAAACTTAAGGAACAGATTGTTCTGGGGTGTGGAAACAAAGCACTATCATCTGAGTACCATTAGATAACTCCATACATACATATTTATGGCTCTATAGTCGAGTATTAAACAAGTACTATAAATAAAATACCATATTAAATTGATTTATACAGTATTAAACAGTATTCCTGTGTGTGCCAGTGAAAAGGACTGTCAGAGAGGGAGTCAGTTCGGCGTCCGGATCCAAGAGGAGGTCCCTGGGAGTGTACACCCACCTCACCAGTGTATATACACAACAGGAAATCACACACACACAGACGGGAGACATCTCCTGTCCACGAGGCTAACCATAGCCCGTGCTACTTGCCCAGCTCCTGTGCCAGGTAAGTTACGGGCTCACCATAGCCCGTGCTACTTGGAACTTGTTCCGAGTAGTTGAATCTATACACACACACACACACACACACACACACACACACACACACACACACACACACCAAGAGGAGTAACTTCACTAATAGTTCTCTATACTTCTATCCAATGTTAAGGACTTAAAGTGTACTTGAGCGCTCAGTAGGCGGTTGTGGCGGCGTTAATAGCCCTATCCAGAGGTTGATGGGCGCAGTGCACCCCACGTCAGACCCCACCAAATGTACACACATTAGTTTTGCTCTGGTAAACCTCCCAAAAATGGAGGAAATACGAAATAGCTCCCGAGGTCACCAGCTCACGAACTACAGCTCCCTCAAAGATTGTCAGTGACATTACGATTAATACACCACTCTATCCCACACACATATTACTTCATACCATATGCGAAATATACACATTTTAAGAACTGATTTGTTTATTTCGGTGTCATAGTTATTGTATGTTAAGTTGCCTCTTGGCACTGTAGAAGCCATCGAGCTGACGCAGTGAAGGAAGCCGCCCTCGCTCCCGGCCCTACCGGAGACGAGAACATTTGATGTGATTTATACAGTTCGGCAGCGGCGTCGTGGTCGCTGTCGTGGTCAGGGGGTGGTTGGCAGGGAGTAGTGGTAGGGACAGACCAGTAGGAACTGCTGCTTGAAGTGGCCGGACGGTAGGGGACGCCAACTGAAATGGCCGGACAGTAGGGGGTTGGCGGCTGAAGTATACGGTAAAGATTGCCGCGAGAAGCGACAGATAATTAGGACTGACATGGGCATAGTGATGGGGGGAAGGGTGTGAGGAGGAGGCAAATGAACAAGTAGACAGTTGGGACTGATTACAATGAGTTAGTAACACCAAGATAATTGTCACACTCTCGCCAACACATTACTCCTCTTCCGCATGCCCCAACGCGGCTACCATTCTTCTCAACAATAACTCGCTGTTTTTACCCGTCACGATAACCAACGTTGCAAATGCAACCTAACGAGAGAAGTAACAGCTCACAAGCATGTACGTTTTCAATGAATCGGACTCGATAAGTTACATGGCTTACTGGGGTTCGAACCGTTTCCGGTTTGGCCAGGAGGTTCGATACTTTCCGGAGCGACACTTCACAGAGAACGGGGCGATTCCGTAATCAGAGGAAACCACTTGTCTCCTCCCTCTGTCATGTTGTCTCTGTCTATCACGTCTCTCTGTCTACAGTGTTCGAGGGAGTTTCCGTCTCTACACCACTGCAGTGTTGTTTGAATATATTATGATCTTTATCATGTCTGTGAACTTCAGCTGTCCACAACCAGATTGGAAAAACTAGTTTTTTTAAGTCAGATATTTTGGTCAGAATGCGGACAAGATATATATATATATATATATATATATATATATATATATATATATATATAATATATATATATATACATATATACATATATACATATATATATGCAAACAAGCCTGAATGGTCCCCAGGACTAGATACAACTGAAAACTCACACCCCAGAAGTGACTCGAACCCATACTCCCAGGAGCAACGCAACTGGTATGTACAGGGATGCCTTAAACCACTTGACCATCACGACCGGACATAAGGAAGTGATAGCCTGAGCTATATGAACCACTTCCCCGCCGGCACCTGGATGGTTATCTTGGGCATAGCATTTTATCAAATCACCTCTTTTTTTGGGGGGCAACACGTGAGGAACACAAATGCAAACAAGCCTGAATGGTCCCCAGGACTAGATACAACTGAAAACTCACACCCCAGAAGTGACTCGAACCCATACTCCCAGGAGCAACGCAACTGGTATGTACAGGGATGCCTTAAACCACTTGACCATCACGACCGGACATAAGGAAGTGATAGCCTGAGCTATATGAACCACTTCCCCGCCGGAAGTGGTTCGAACCACTTCGAGTCACTTCTGGGGTGTGAGTTTTCAGTTGTATCTAGTCCTGGGGACCATTCAGGCTTGTTTGCATTTGTGTTCCTCACGTGTTGCCCCCCCAAAAAAAAGAGGTGATTTGATAAAATGCTATGCCCAAGATAACCATCCAGGTGCCGGCGGGGAAGTGGTTCATATAGCTCAGGCTATCACTTCCTTATGTCCGGTCGTGATGGTCAAGTGGTTTAAGGCATCCCTGTACATACCAGTTGCGTTGCTCCTGGGAGTATGGGTTCGAGTCACTTCTGGGGTGTGAGTTTTCAGTTACATATATATATAATATATATTATATACATATATATATATATATATATATATATATATATATATATATATATATATATATATATATATATAATATATATATATATATATATATATAATATATATATATATATATATATATATATATATATATGGGTGGGTAATATGATGTGTTTGTTGGATGAGGCAGGATTGTGTGGTGTGTCTGCATGGGAATGGTGTGTATTTTGTGAGGGGGGGAGGGAGGGGGATGTGGGGTGTATGTTGTGGGATGTGGGAGTGTTTGTTGTAGGTAGTGGACGAGTAAAATATTAGTGCTGGAAATATTAGAAACTTTAGAGATATTTTCGAATTCTTTGGGTTGATATATTCCGTATGGGCGAGTGTGTGTGTGTGTGTGTGAGAGAGAAAGAGAGAGAGAGAGGATATACTGTCTGACATAATGTGTGTGGAGATATTGCGTGTATTGATGTACTGCATGTGAATATTCTATGTATAGATATACTGATTGTGTGTGTGTGGATACATGTAGTATGTGTGTATATCATGTGTGTGGATATACTTTGCATGTACATATACTGTCACTCGTAGTTCCCAGGAGACAGCGTAACCCCCATGAATTATTACTAAGGAATATCGGAATGAGATGAACTATTGCTGTGCAGATAAGCTGGAAATGAAGCTTTCATGACTCATCAAACTTAGATTGAATATTTAAGTGCACGCGAAGATGCTAACTTCGCAGAGGTCATCGTCAGGACGTGGAAGGGTGAGGGGGGAACAGAGGGAGGGAAAGGGAAGTTAAGGGAATTTAAAGAGGGATGAGTTGGAGAACAGCTTTTTACGGGCTCACCATAGCCCGTGCTACATGGACACTTCGTCCTGAGTAGCTAAATCTGAAACAACAACATGGAGAACAGAAGGGAGAGAGGAGGGAAGAGTAGGGAAGTAGGAGAAGGGAAGGGAGGAGGAGGTACAATTCATGAGAGGAGAGTGGAAAAAGTGAAAGGTAAGGGTAGTGAGGTAAGAGAAAGGGAAGGTAGTTAAGGGAAAAATGGGAAGGCGACCAAACTAGCAGTGCTGTGGGAAGATTAAACACTTATTTATAACACCCAAAATATATATAATTAGAACGAATGACGGTCGGGGGATTGAACGCCGACCTGCATGAAGCGAGACCGTCGCTCGTAACCAACCCACCACGAGGGGGCCCCCAGTGCATAAAGAAAG
>WNGS01004374.1:16846704-16856940 GCA_020271785.1 Procambarus virginalis
TGGTGTAGGACTCCCACATGCCACGCTGTGGGCATGCTAATGGTCTCACATGGCCCCACATATTCAGTATATATATAAAGGGGAAATATATTTTATAAATTGACATTGTCAAGAACTGGTGAGGATGATGACTGAACACTGTGATATCTTAAAGAGAAAGTGTGGGACCCACAACGTGGCATTACTTTATATCTACATTATGTGTTCCGACTGCTTTTGGCGTCTGAGTTTTAAACAAAGAAAAATCTAAAGGATTTAAGGGGGAACGTAAGAAGCGATTGTTTGGGTGAATACATTATCTTTTTTTGTTTATTATTTGCACCCCAGAGTGTTCAACAGCTCTGCGTGCGACATTCCCATCTGTGTCTATAAGTAGTTGTTTCATGTCTTTGTACTAGAGTTATGATTTCTTGTATTCCAGGGTGCCATCCTGGTGACCTGTTTCTTGGTGAACCTTGCCATACGTCTTACCTCGCCCCTGTGCTCACCAGGCTCATCACAGTCAAGGTAATTATACTGAGCTTAATCACCAGCAATAATAAATAAACACACAGTTTCCCTTTACGGAACACCAAAGAACTCACTTGAGGCACCAGACTGTACACTATCACCTGGGCGTCGCGGCCTTCCTCACAGGTTTGGAAGATAGTATTTAGACTCGTGTATCAGAGACTGTAAAGCATGTAAGTTCGTGAGGGAGGCATCTCTCTCACTGAGGAGACTGGGACACGTATATTGTGCAATGTTCAGAATACCTGCATTTACGTATGCTCTTGAACTCAGTCACGTATGTTCGATCATGCACCTGCGTCACTGTATCTCTACAATAATACATCATTCTCCTGTATTCCCAACAGATCGCCATCGAACGCGAGGCGGGTATGGGCGAGGAGGTGGCGAGCACAAGCCCGGGCGGCTGTCTCACTGTCCACACTATATGAGGCTACATCGCGCCTTCGCAGGACTACATGATCATCGCTATCGGCAACATGGTCTCCATGTCCGCCACCTCCCTCCATCTCTACTACCTGGCCACTAAACTCTGCTCCGTGCAGCTGTAAATGGCTCTTCCGTGCCGCTGTAAATGGCTGTTCCGTGCAGCTGTTCTGAAGTCGATATACTGCCCCGAGTGGACCAGGGAGGCCGAGAGAGCGCGCGCCCAGAGAACGACAAGACGTTAACAGAAACTTTCTAACAGACGTTAACAGCAACTTTCTAACAGTGCCTGTTTGCTGCGACGGATGCTGGCACCAGGGCCACTCAACCTCGCGACCCCCCTGAGAGGCGGGAGGAGCACAGGTGTCCTGGGGGCGGTGTCAACGACAAGCTTGTGCGAGCTAACGTCGATATGAGAATATCGCCGCCAGCGATGGCGTCGTCAAATGAGAATCCTGAGGAGGATCATATTTAGTTACACACCTTCAAGTATTTATTTGCTACCTTTACACCTGTGTTTGGGCCTATCCCCCCCCCAATCTCCCAATCCTATATTGCACCGCGGGCACTATGACGTCATTGCTTGGCACTATCGTGTCATGAGGTGTCACAAGTCTCATCAGGTGACACTAGTTAAATTGGGTGTCACTTTCACCTGTATCGCCACAATGCACTTTAATAATATACTTGATTTAAAAATTGCGTTAATATCTTACTGTTAACCCTCAAAAACCTGTATTCTGTTTGGTTTCCTGGACAGTTAGACAGGTGTTATGGACAGTCTCAATGACATTCCGGACACTGACACCATCTTTCGTAGTAAAACAAAGTTAATCCGGTGTTTTACTCATCATGTTTGGGTCAGGAACTTAGCTTCCAGTGCTATGTAACTTTTCAAGTTACAGAACACATTACTTAACATTCAATCATAGTAACCTAACAGTGAGCAGTAAGTCCAGTCCAATGGTAACCCACGGGTAACCCACGGGTGCAGTGACCTAACAGTGGTCAGTAATGCTGTTATCCTACAGGTACAGTGAACTAAAGTGGGTAGTAATCAATGCAATGGGCAGCCCCTGGACACAGTGACCTAACAGTGACCAATGTACTGTTAGCCCCTGGGTACAATGATCTAAAAGTAGATAGTAACCATTGCCATGCTAGGCCCCTTGGAGCATGGGTGTCTCATGAAAATGGGGTAATGGGTAATAATGGTAAATGTTTAGGAACAATGAGAGGAAAGATTAAGAGTCAGATAAACAGAGTCATGGATATAGACACACACAAACACGGACGGACACCCAGATACACAAAGGAGCCAAATAGCATAAATTGTTCAAAGGCGGGATTTGGACCCATTCACTTGCCATATAAACGCACACATAGTTACACGCACACATCGCCAGCACTCATACAATCCCACGCACGCATAATCACACAATCACAAAGTCACACACATACACACAAACACACACACATACAATCATATACTCACGGTCCTCGTTCAATATATACATTAAACCCACCAAGAAGGTGAATTATGTTACAAATTTAATAAATGGTTTCATAAACAAAAATAACTGATTCCATTCTAACACAACGGCTTGGCTGCATACAAATCTATTAAATAGAGTTAAATTTGTGTCCAAAATATATCGTCTAAAAACTAGTCACGTGTAAATGTATTAACCCATCCAAGAGACTTGGCCTCACACAAACGTGAAATAACAAACTTTTCGAGACATTTCCAGTCAACAAACTGCTGCTTCACTACTGAATTATTGAATAATGTAAAGTAAAAAAAAACTAGGAAAGTATACCATTATTCAACATATAGAATACTCTCTGAAGGAAAGAGCTTGATGGTATTATTATTTGACAGGAAAATATATTATATTTATATTATATATAATCATATATATATCATATATATATCATATATATATCATATATATATCATATATTATATATATGTATTATATTACAGGAAAAACAAATATATGTGTTTGAAGCTGATGGTGTATAAAGTAGTTCTCTCTCTCTCTCTTTTTACCACTCCGTACAGATGCGACTGTTTTCCCTAGCCAGTAAACGTACGGACCCCAATCATCCCACCTTAACTTATCGAGTCCGATGCATAGAAAACAACACTATCACGGTGTTAAAATTGCACTGATACGTCGATTTTTTTTTTACGGGCAAGTTTATGCCGTTAAAAAACAAAATAATGGATGCATTAAGCTAATGGTAAAAGTCGCCATTTACTATTTTTATTAATACCTTTCCCCAACAGTGTATTTTTTAACTATATTTTGTATATTGTGATATTATTTTAATGTATGAATTTATATAAATATTGGTATGAATATCATAATTATGTGTATTAATGTTAATATTATTATTAGTTTTGCTGTTACCCTTAATGATGCTATTATCTCACTTGCTAGTCGTTAGCAGTTAACTAGGTGTATATATATATAAAATACGGATCCTTTGTATTACGTTGTTCAATAAAGAGAGCGGAGACTTACTTGCGGTTTCAGGTGCTCCTCAGAGTGTCGTGTGGAGGCCCAGAACGGCTGGGGGGGGGGGGGGGGGGCTCGTCCTTACCTACAAAAACAATTAATAAAAGAAATGTAGTTGTCAATGCATTATACGCTGTGACATGTATACTACTGCTACAGATGTATTCGTGGAACAGATGTATTAATGCAACAATGAAGCATTATTGTTATACAATACATGTATTAAACAGTTAAATACTGAAGTCAATCGACTCAAGTCAATTGACTTGAGAATGGTCCAGGACGGAACGAAACGTCGTCGTCCCTTCACTTACTAGTGTCTGGTCTGGTCAACAATTAAATACTCGTAATAAAAATTAAAACAGAGGTTTTAAAAATACAACACACGTATAAAACACTACAACACATGTACGCAAAGTGTAAAAGGAAAAAAAATGGTTAACAACACGAGCAGAAGAGTATGGATTTCGGTTGATATCATCCGAATTTTCGGTTACTGTTGCACACACACATATGGCTCTGTCGTATGCAAGCGGCAGATTAGAGGTAGCATTGCCTAACACAAAGCGTACGAACCTCGGTTGATATTGTGGTACTTTTGCTCTCACCAAAACATTGGACTTTTGACGCAATAGTCGATTACAACAAACCCAAATCTAACGCAACCCTAGCTCAGCCTAATCTATTCCAGGCCTACATGGCTCAGCCTAATCTATTCCAGGCCTACATGGCTCAGCCTAATCTATTCCAGGCCTACATGGCTCAGCCTAATCTATTCCAGCCCTACATGGCTCAGTCTAATCTATTCCAGCCCTACTTGGCTCAGTCTAATGTATTCCAGCCCTACATGGCTCAGCCTAATCTATTCCAGCCCTACATGGCTCAGCCTAATCTATTCCAGCCCTACATGGCTCAGTCTAATTGATTCCAGCCCTACATGGCTCAGCTAATCTATTCCAGCCCTACTTGGCTCAGTCTAATGTATTCCAGTCCTACATGGCTCAGTCTAATCTATTCCAGCCCTACATGGCTCAGTCTAATCTATTCCAGCCCTACTTGGCTCAGTCTAATGTTTTCCAGCCCTACATGGCTCAGTCTAATCTATTCCAGCCCTACATGGCTCAGTCTAATCTATTCCAGCCCTACTTGGCTCAGTCTAATGTATTCCAGCCCTACATGGCTCAGTCTAATCTATTCCAGCCCTACATGGCTCAGTCTAATCTATTCTAACTCAACTTAACCTCCAAATCCAACCTAACCTATCCTTACTTTTTTGCAAGTTTATTTTAACAAGAATAACTTTTTACAAGAATTCTAACAAGTTACCCCTTGAAATGTTGTTGTTGTTGTTAAAGATTCGCTACCTGGAATTCCAAGACGTTCCAAGTAGCACGGGCTATGGTGAGCCCGTAGTTGATGTTATATTTACCCCCTTGAAAGACTGGGTCCAGGAATGGTTTAAACCGACTGAAGACCCAAACTAATGGAAGGCACAAGGCATAAATACATTTATGTTTGCGGATGTTGAATTTCAGCTCTTTGGACCCCCAACTCAACCACATTTGGTTTCATAATCAAGTCGACCAGATAATGGTCCAGTACGGACAGAAACGTTGTCACTTGTTTTATTTTCAGATTTAAGGGTTGGAGTCTAATTTTCAGCCTGTCTTCAGCTCTCTGGTTCCGCCATCGGAGGGATCATTCCTCGAGCACATCTCCAAGGGTACAAGGAGCAGATGATTATACTTTGTGAAGATTTTCAAATAAGACAGACTAAGATATCATTAACTTCAATAACCAGCTAAACTTCATTAACTAACGATTAGTTCTGTGATCCACCTGCAGCAGTCTTCATTCTCCATTCTGACTTTCTCCATTAAACAGTTGAGCCGAGGTTGTATAAAATTCAATAGTTTAATGAATATTTGTGTATATAAGGGATCAGTGACCTCGCTATTAGGGCGACAGTGACCTGAATGTTACAGTGAAAGGGATGTCGTTGTTATGGCTTCAGTGACCTCCTTGCTAGGTCACTGTGCCATCTTTTTTAGGTCGCAAGTTATCTCTTCGTCAGGGCGCCAGTAGGCTTGCTGTTAGGGCGAGGTTACTGGCGCAGTAACAGCAGTGGAGTAGTAACAGCAGAAGCAGTACAGTTGTAGAAGTAGAAGTAGTACAACAGTAGCAGTAGAAGCAGTACAATAGCAGCAGTAGAAGCAGTGGAGTAGCAGCAGCAGAAGTAGTTCAGAAGTAGCAGAAGAAGGACTACAGTTGTAGCAGTTGAAGCAGTACAATAGCAGCAGCAGAAGCAGTAGCAACAGCCACTATCCCAGTTAAAGTAGTAAAGTCACTAACAGTATAGTGGCATTAGTATATAAATTAGGTTCTACAAAAACTCTTAATTTTTTTTTGTAAATTTCAAACCGGTTTTCAATAGAGAACGATGCTGCGTCATACTTCTACCCCTTCCCTTCCCCTCCTCTTCGTAGAGTGGGGTGAGAACCGGTTGATAATTTACCCAGATAATTAGATATTATTGATGATAATAATATCGATGATAATAATAAAGAGATGACCTCGATAGAGACGGAAAAGTTTTAAGTTATCTGTTTCTTCTTGTGTAATTCTATGTATTCCCCATGTATTCCCCATGAATTCCCCATGTAGTCCCATGCACACGCATGTATTCCTATGCAGTTGCCTGTATTCAGTTTCTCTAGCATTCTACCTCTGTGATCACACTAGTTTTCAGTGCCTAGCTTCGCTTAACTAGCATAGCTAGCAAGCCCCGCCCCATCAACCATGCAAGTCAGCATTCCGCTATGGATATTCCCTAAGAAACACGAGTCAAATTCCAGCCATCGAAATGTCCACAATGAAGATGTTTAAAGCCAGACTGTATGCCTCCAGGGACCTTTTCCTCAAGCAATGCCTCTATATCTGAACCTCCACAGCCGGCATAGTATCTGGTAAATGATAATCAGTTAACTGTTTAGAGTGCTCTGATTCCCGAGTGTTGGTGGAATCGTGGCTAGTGGTTGCCGTCAAGAGCCGGATAGACTCGGCCTGTTCTAGTGAGTGGTTGGTTGCCGTCAAGAGCCGGATTGACTCGGCCTGGGCTGGTGAGATGTTGGTGGCCGTGGCTAAATGCCAAGCTTCTTAGAAGTGTGATTTAATCACACTTATAATTAGTCATCTGGTTGACTAATTAGCAAATGACAAAGAAATAATGTCTTGTGTGATTAAATGCTTAGATCAGGCGGGTGCATGGTTTAAGGTGGTGATGTGGGACTGTAGGTGGTGGTGATGTGGGACTGTAGGTGGTGGTGGTGTGGGACTGTAGGGGATTAAGCAGAGGTAGGGTCGACGAAGCTGGACACTTCCTGCTAGCGTCGACAGAGCTGTGTCTGTCTCTGTAAGGGTCGACAGGACCAGATACTCCCCTTAAAGGTTCGACGTGACTGTGCCTCCCTTTGGCGTCGACGAGAATACACCATTGAATTCAATCTTGAATATTAATATTACTCTCTTTAACTTATATATACGAATGACAAGAGGAGGAATTTTTCGGAACAACAATGTCACCAGGGATGGCAGCGACGTCTTCAGGGAAGGCAGCGACCTCTCCAGGAAGGGCAGCGACTCCTTCAAGGACGGCAGCGGCTCTCTCAGGGTCACTGAGCTTCACGTAACGCCGGCTGCCTTTCACCCAGCGGTGGGTAATAGGAGAGACGAACACATCAACGGAACGAGCTCTCGATGACGTGCGGGACCTCACGTAGCCCGTGTGTGTGTGTGTGTGTGTGGTGTGTGTGTGTGGTGTGTGTGTGTGTGTGTGTGTGTGTGTGTGTATTTACTATATGTGTTTATTATTTGTGTGTGCATAATCGAGCTATTATCTCTTGGACCCCGCCTTTCTAACCAATCTATTTTTCCTCTATTATTCTACTACATATACATTTCTCTCTTTAACACGCACACACACACACATACACACACATCCCTAGGAAGTAGCCCGCAGCAGCTGTCTAACTCCCGGGTACCTATTTACTGCTAGGTGAACAGGTAAATCAGGCGAAAGAAACTCTGTCCATCACACACACACAAAAAGGCTGGTATCAATAAACCGTTGGTGAAAAAGGGAGACATGGAATTGATCTGTAAACAGAAGCGGCCGTGTGTGACTCAGTGACCTAGAGTGAACTAAGGAGAGTCAATGCTGAGTTGTTTCCTTGATTTTGCCTCAGATGCCTGTCAGAGGTTTCTTGATTTTGCCTTAGACGCCTGTCAGAGGACAACTAACTTGACGGCCGCCGCACAGTGTCCCGCCACTCGAGTACACTACACGAGCGTATCGCTGCCGCTTAAGCGAGCACCTCGCTCACTGTACCAACATGGTGATGGTATGTACCTCCTGCCCCACCTACAGGCACCTGCCATGCCCTGCGCGTTTCTGGAGGGTCTGTTTACCTGCTTGCAAGTGTATCTGCGTAAGATACCACTTGCGGTCGTTGTGGAAGGGCACCACGCCTCCTAAGAGGACCTCGAGGCGTCAAGTACCGTCATGTCGGGATTTCAATCTGGTACTCCTAATAGAACGTCGCATTTTGACGTATACTCCATCTAAGGTCAAAAATTGTCGTACTAGAAAATGATGGCGGCTCGCGAAATTGACATACTGACCCGTTTTCTGTTTCGGGTCCTCTGGTAGGTTAGGGTAAGGGCACTTTAGTACGACAGCTTCTTGACGTTGGGAAATCTTAGGAGGACGGGCTGCTCCGTCATCCCATGTATCATAAGCAGTGTCCCGCTACGAGCGAGCGTGAAGCCAGCAGTCATACCTCCTTCCGAATCTCTACTTGTGATGGTAGATTAAATATTGAAGGTGTCGGCCTCACTGGAAGTACAAAAAATCACATTTCATTAATCGCCTCTCTGCGTGCTGATCTAAATGGTCGAGCAGACTGCCTCTTCTTCTGAGCACACCCTACAGGTTATCACGTTGTGGGTGTAGGTTATCCCTCTACACCCAGGACGGGTGTAGAGGGATAACCATGACAGACCTGGTGATGTATAGGTGTGGTATCGTGACCCCCTTATGATACCTCAAGTGAGTGTGATACCTCACGACCTGTGTGGTATCGCGGCCTGTAGCTCTTGGGTTCTATCATTATGCAGGAGTATTGCCTCTCCCTTTGAAAGTGAATTGAGCGTGGATATGAAACAACTTTTTCATGTATTCATGTATTGGAACTGACACATGTTGAGAGACTAAGATATTCTGCTGACGACAACTGTGAGCATCAACTGTGAGCGTCAACTGTGAGCGTCAACTGTGAGCGTCAACTATGAGCATCAACTGTGAGCATCAACCACCTGGGAACTACTATAAAATTCTATGACACGACGTGAAGGGAATGTGAAATGCTAGACAAGAGTCCGTCCACTCTGTCCTCACAGGTAATTCGTCCTCATTTTGTACGTAATCGTCCCCCCAACGTAACAAATTACAAAGTACACTGAGAAGAAGCGGCTCACAAATATCCACGTTTTCTAAACACCGGTTAGGTTGGTTAGGTTAGGGTAATCACCAGTACAAACCACTACATCTTTCCTTAAACATTAAGGCTTTGTTTTCATTATTCAAGAGTTTACAACTTGGAAGCTTCACAATCCATGGTATTATTGTTATAAACAGCCTCGCCGTAAATTAACCATCCCTGAAGAAAGATGTATATGTTTCGTAAAGTGCTTGTGACAATGAATGATGAATCTTGGCTAATGACGTATAGTCATATCCCCCCCCTCTATTGCGTGCAGGGAGAGCTGGCCGTTAATGATCGTACCTCACGCAACGCACGCAAAAGATGACGCAATCTCATTCCCACGTGAATACACAAATTGCGCGAGCAATTAATTACCCAAACACGCTTTTTTTGTGTTGTTTGTTTTACATTGTTGACGTTAATGATTTGAGGCGAGTTACTGAGTGGCGCTGAAGACCTCCGGAGAGCTCCTGGCTATAAAACTCCCGCAATTATAGCAGTACCAATTATGCTTATCAGATAACCAGTTAAGCAGAGAAGGTGGTGGGGAAGGAAGAGGGGGTAGGGAGGAATGGGGGATGGGGGTAGGGGTGGGGTAAGAGGTAGGGGAAAGGGGAAGGGGGTTGAGGGTTTGAGGGGGGAATGAATGAGGGGCCTGAGAGATATGAAGCAAGATGAAATATGAGAGAGTGAGACACGTGGGAGAGGGGGGAGAGGTCCTAGGACGTGAGACACCTGAGGAGCTGAGACGTAAATAGAAATGAGGGAACAGGTGGGGAGATAGAGAGATAAGGAGAGAAGAGGACAGAAAATGCGTAGAGAGAAAGTAGAGAGAGAGAGAGGGCGTGGATGGGGTTCAAACTCTTTCCTCTACTAATTCTACTCTCACCAGCAATCTTATCAACTGTTTCCCTGTGTAAGAGTAAAGATCATAGACCACCTAAACATGCGGCCAGCTAGCTATCCGCATGCGGGCCGCTATTTACCCATATGCGGCCCGCGACCCAACTCCTTAGCCTCAACCCAACTAACAGTTTAAACAAAAGATCCTGCATATGCATTAGCAAATCACAGTGTTTCCATCTGAGGTCTGTCAGAAGTGAGAATGCTGCCTTTCCTGCAGCGTAGGACGTTTGTACTCGCCCTAGTTATGCTTGCGGGGGGGTTGAGCTTCGACTCTCTGAATATCAGTCCAGTATATTCCATTTATTTATGCACAGTTCTAATCCACC
>WNGS01004374.1:16873249-16880749 GCA_020271785.1 Procambarus virginalis
AAAACAGCTTCATGAATCACAGCACTTTACCTGCTGCATAGTTTGATCAAGGAGCCGCACACGTCAATTCGAGATCGTAATCATCCTAATTAATAATTGAAAAAAATCTATAATTTACATCAAATAGAACACTAATAAAAGTGGCTATGATACCCCCCTTAAAATATTGTTAAAGATACTTTAAATAAGGCAACGACAGTCATAAAAATATTAGGGTGTCTTACAAATGATTAATCCTGTTATAACCCCTAACATTTATTAGGAGTTGTTTTAAAACGATTGCTATAAACACAAGCTCTAAACATTGTTGTTATAATTAAGTAAACACCGCCGATTAATCCATACCATCAGTAACCAATCCTGTGAACCATTTAACTACCGGAGACTGACTAACTCACCTCGAACTGTTCTCCTTAGGAACGAAAATGAGAGAGGCCTCATAATACACATGAAAGATATTGAAAAGACTGATTTTATTCCTGCACAATACAGTTACAACATGTTAGATGAAGAGATACAGTAGGAAGTGAAAAATAAATTGAAGGAAAAATCGGGGTGCCGTATGTACAATTAGAGAACACAGTGTGAACATCATTGGTCCAAAACTCTTCAATCTCCTGCTCTCAAATTTATGAAATAAGTCAGAAACTGCTGCAAAGGCTGGAAAAGTTTCTGCTTGGGTTACCGGAACAAAATTTGACTGTGATGATTATGGGGATTTTGGGGCTACACCAGACAAACAATTCCACCACACCCAACAATCACCAGGCTCTTCACAGGTCAAGCTGTAGTGGTAGAAGAACTTCCCGTGAGTGGACACAGCAAATGGGGTCAGGTGCGCTCGACAGATGGCGTTAACATCGTCCTAAGCAGTTAGCTCTTAGGTAAGTCATTTCTATTGCAAGCATCCTTGGTCTGCTTTTTAAAGTCACGGCCAGTTATTTTACAGGATCTCGAGTTCAATCCTGTTGATCCAGGAAAATTAAATGCCATTCCCTGCGATATTGCGGATTGCAGTTTACATGACGGGGAAGAAGATGTTGGTCAAGTAATTTCGAAATATATGGCGTGAGATATATTTTCACTTTACAATACACTTTAATCGTTACAAGAGTTGAGAGCTCTGCATTATCGTAATTACTAACTTTATAAATAATAACGCAAAATAATAGATTTATTATAGTTGAAAGTGACAAAAATATTATGTATTCGAATATTAGTTTTTCCGCCTGTTTTGAACCTTTTTGGTAATTCTCATTCTGTCACTTTCTCTCCATCCCTTTTGCTGTACGGTTATTTTGCTTTCGCGTCGCCTTCCAGCGCCTTTATCCTGCCTCTTCCAACTCCCGAATGGACCTCGTTTACCAAGTGACAGCTTCGCTACGTCTTCTTAATGCTTCGCTAAATGCCACTCCTCCCTTATCCCCTCGCTTTCACCTCCACTCTCTCGCTTCTACCTACCTCCTCCTCTGCTTCCTCTTCCCTTCTTCAAGCTCCAAAACCACCCATTAGACTCCATTGTAAATTTCCTCTCGTTCTATGATACCATTAGGCATTCCAGCAGCCATCACACAACGCTGAGTGGGTTTTTTATTTATTAATATGAAATGCTCCTATCTTCATCATCCTTGTAGCCTGTGTCATAGAGCTGACTCTGTGGTACAGTTGGTCATACCGTATATTCCAGCAGTGACTTTGGACGATGTGTGATGTTGATGTCGGAAGCTGTTGGTATTAACTGCTCTTTGTAAAGTTCATGTGCATTGTCTATGTAGTGTACATACGTATGTTTGTATGCGTGCAATTTTGTACATTTTCATGTACGCAAGGTTTAAATGTTCGGTTTCAACATTCTTGTTCATCACACCCTTTTCCTTCACGTTTTAGCACGACGTCACAGGCCACACAACACCACTGGCTGTGTTTCCCCGGGTGTGAGCCAGCTTGCTGGCAACATTCCCCGGGACCCTAATGGCAGCCTTCGAGGCATAACCCAATCTGCATCTCCTGCTTCACAAAACCCTAGAGATGGAGCAAAGTGTTGATGCAACGTTTGTGCCATAAAGAATATCTCTATTTTACGTCTCGCATGTGAGACCTCTCTCACCAGTACCACAAAGACCCACTCCTGCTGCCAGAAACTTGGAATATATCATCTTCGATGATTTATCATCCACAAGGCATGATGTGGTCATGAATTTTTCCAGTCTGATCCATCGCGAATATGCTCCACATAAATATATGATTTTCTTATTTTATTCAGAGAAAAATTCATTGGGTTTATTATAGACGTAAACAGCGAGTCCCCACGAGATATTTGATACATTCAGAGGAATATTATTTTTACCTCTCATTCCCCCGACAAATAGTAAAAATATAATGCAGAAATAAAAAAATATTGAACTGTGTTATATCTGAAATTCTAAATTTCTCTAATTACTGCAGGAATTACTGTGACTAATACAGGAATTTCTGTAGATAAAACACGATTTCGGTAGTTAATACTGGAATTATTGTATTTAATTCAGGAATTAATTAAGGTAAGGCCCGAATTATTCTTACATTTATATTACAGGGAACTAATTAGTCAATATTTACAAACTGTTCATCGTATCGATGTCGATGTCGCTCTTACCTTTGAAAACAATCGACATTGTTTGGTCTACCTGTTTATCTGTGCTATTCCGTCGTTCTTAATTGTTCTCCATTCATCTTTCTCTTGCTGTCTCTCGTCTTGTCCACTTGTTCCTCTCCTACCTCTTCCTCTTCCGCCACCTCTTGCGCTTTCTTATCCAGCCTCTCCATCTACTTTTATTCCTCCTCTTTTTCTCCACCTTCTCCGGCCAAGAACCACCACCCCAGCACCTTCTCCGGCCAAGAACCACCACCCTAGCACCTTCTCCGGCCAAGAACCACCACCCCAGCACCTTCTCCGGCCAAGAACCACCACCCCAGCACCTTCTCCGGCCACGAACCACCACCCCAGCACCTTCTCCGGCCAAGAACCACCACCCCAGCACCTTCTCCGGCTAAGAACCACCACCCCAGCACCCGCCCCACACGGCTCCTACACACTCCCCTGATGCTATGTTTCACCTCCCACACAAACCCTTTAACGGGATTATACACCTGGCGCGTCAAGGAATAAAGCGACGAAGTAAGAGAAGCATGAAGGAAAGGCTGGAGAAAGAAATATCTGGGAAAGAGGAATAATTACAAAGAGAAAGTGAAGAACGAAGTTCTTCACTTTCCTAAATCCCAACCTAACTTAACCTAACATGACCTAGCAGTCTAGTCCAGCCTGACATAAATAACGTAACTTTGCACAATCTAAATCACCCTAACTTAACCCTGATGGAAAAAAATAATGAAAGAGCTAGAGAATAATAACGGATTGGAAATGTCATTAAAGAGAAAAGAAATATATAAAGAGTAAGAGGAGAAAGGTGGAAAGGAAGACCACAAATCAAGAAGTGTTACATAATAAGACTCCGCGTCCCTAGGCTATGCAAAGCTATCCTCAGGCCTCCAGAAACTAGCAGATAAAACCCCCCTACGCAAACTTGTGTAACTGGCCCTCCCACTGCTCCTTGTTAACCAAGTTGAGGCGGTGGCGGCGCCGGACGCTGGCTCTCAGATCTCTAAAAATGTGTCGAGTCTATAGTCGAGTCGAGTTTACAAATGTAAACCACACTGGCTTACATTTTTGGTTGGCGGTTCTGACGTCTGGCGGCTTAAAATGGACACAAGTAATGTTGCATATAAGACGGTTCGTTAGTTATTTTTTTGAGTCGCGTTATACCCTGACTAACCGAACCTAACTTTACCCAACTTAACGTATAAGAGCGGAGCCTAACCTAATATAATCTTATATATCGTAACCTAACTTCGTATATCCTAGCATAATCTATCCTAATAAAATTTTATCTTACGTAGCATGACCTCACCTAGCATAATCTGAATAAACCTAACTTAACCTAACATGACCTAGCAGTCTAGTCCAGCCAGACATAAATAGCGTAACCTTGTTCAATCTAAATCACCCTAACTTAACCTTGGATAATCTAAAACCACCCTAACTTAACCTTGGATAATCTAAAACCACCCTAACTTAACCTTGGATAATCTAAAACCACCCTAACTTAACCTTGGATAATCTAAAACCACTCTAACTTAACCTTGGATAATCTAAAACCACCCTAACTTAACCTTGGATAATCTAAAACCACCCTAACTTAACCTTGGATAATCTAAAAACCACCCTAACGTAACCTTGGATAATCTAAAACCACCCTAACTTAACCTTGCATAATCTAATCCATCCTAATCTAACTAACATGAACTACCACAATCTAACCCAGCCTAGTCTAACTTACCGTCCCGGAATAATCTAGCCAAACCTAACCTAAGCTAACTGCATCTAGTATTATCAAATCCGACAAACGACACACGCATTACGGGCTATTCAAGCCCGTGCCACCTCTTGGCTGGCTTAATGTCCATCAATCATCAATCAATCGATACATCAGGATGGAAAGTATGCCGGATCCACACAATTGTGGACGCTTAGAACGGACTATGCTCAAGCTTACGTTCCCAGCACTTCGTTCGTACCAAACTGACGTTCTTAGGATTCCTGCAAGCTTCTTGGACTTTCCTTCGCGTCCTGTCCTCTAGTCCTCTTCGGGTCCAATTGCTCCAAGGCTTGACCTCCTTCCGAGAGTGGAAGCCACTGTTCTGAAACTCTCTCACTTCCACTCTGCCGGTAAAATGTTTTTTTGTAGGACTCTTCGCCTCTCTCTCTCTCTCTCTCTTTTACCAGAACTTTAGGAAATTCTCATTTATTATTTTGTGCTCTTTATGTCGTTATACTGAATTTTGAAATTGAATTGGTAATATTCTATTCATATATGCTTTTTTATGCATATATATATACTTGGGTCAGTTTACACAAATTTTCAGTCAATTATTTGCCTCAGAGAATGTTATACTAGTTAGATAGAGCTGTAAAACGTTATCATGTATTGGATATCATCGAGACTATGAGACAAAAATGTGTTAATTTCGTTAATATTATTTAAACTAACTCAATGACTAATAACTAGAGGCTTTCAAGTGCCTGCATAGAAAGTAATTAAAAAAAGAAAGTATAAACAGACTGTCCCTAAGGAATATTAGACAAAAACAGAAAGCTTCCCCCCCCCCTCTCTCGCAGCCACAATCCTCTCTCCCTTTCCCGTCCCTTCTCTACGCTCCCTTCCTTTTCCATATCCACCCTCCTCTTTGATCAATAGCTCCAACAGCAAAAACGGGAGAGTATCTTCACGGTGAGCTTCCTGGCAGGTTACACAGAGGGTCACAGGGAAGACTAAAGCCCGGCAGGTCTCACAGTGAGTCACGAAAGGATTAGAAAACCCTTAAATTGCGAATACTCTAAAAATTTCTCAAATGGAAAGATTTCCACAAACTCCGGGCATTTTACAGGCACAAACTCACTGATCTAGCCGATGCTTGTAGCTGAGTGGTGATCATTTTGTCTAAATACATTTCCGCGTAAATCAGAAATATATAATATGCACTAAACGCCTGGCAAAACATCCAGGCGTTCGGAAAATATTGACTTTCTAATTTTGTATGTGTTGCTGGGTTAACTCTTAGATAGGTAGTGGCATCTGATTATACTTAATGTTATTGAGATTTTAGTTTCTACAGTTATAGAAAGTTATATTCGTACTCAGGTGGGTGCAGGAGGATGCAAGAGTAGATGACTTGTGACTCATGTTAGGAGGCTGCGAGCTTTCCCTTGCCATAGCTCATGGTCTGTCCTACCCAATAGTTTTCAATAAAATACGATTCGCCATTCGGTTAACAACCAAGTACCCAATTACTGTTGGGTGAAGTGAGGCGTACAGTAAAGGATTGGCGATTAGATAGTCCAGTTTTGCCAGGACGCGAATCCGTTCTAAATCGTTCGCGCGCGCGCGCGCGCGCGTGTGTGTGTGTGTGTGTGTGTGTGTGTGTGTGTGTGTGTGTGTGTGTGTGTGTGTGTGTGTGTGTTATCGATTTCAAGTATTATTGAATTACTTCAATAAGACTTCATTATTATCATCAACATCAGCATTTGTCCTCATCATTAACCCCAATATCATCATTATTCATCATCAACAACATTACCCCGTTCATAAGGATGGGGCAGGGATCACCTGGAGAAAATGGACACTAGAGGATATTGAAGATATCCTATACAGGATATCGTGCTAGAAGATATTGCTCCATTATGACTCGTTCATTTACCCTGTTTTGTGTAATGTAACGAAAACGGCCAGCATACTGTAGTGTGTGTATGTGTGTGTGTGTGTGGTGTGTGTGTGTGTGTGTGTGTGTGTGTGTGTGTGTGTGTGTGTGTGTGTGTGTGTGTGTGTGTGTGTGTGTGTGTTATGTATCGTTGTGTATTATCACTGTGGTGTGTATGTTTCTCACGGTCCCACAATAACCTCGTTAATTCTCTCAAGCTTTCTCAATGCAACCACTTGGACTGGACGGTAGAGCGACGGTCTCGCTTCATGCAGGTCAGCGTTCAATCCCCGACCGTCCAAGTGGTTGGGGCAACATTCCTTCCCCCTCGTCCCATCCCAAATCCTTATCCTGACCCCCTTCCCAGTGCTATATAGTCGTAATAGCTTGGCGCTTTCCCTTGATAATTCCTTCCATCCTTCTCACACGCGTTTTCCCAAGCTTAGACCTTCATTTGGATGAGTTTGGGTGGATTTTTATGTGATTACGTTTTTTATGTTCTCATGGAACCCAATCTTCTTCACCACTGACTTTTTTTTTATATAATTGCATTTCATTCATTTCAATGCATTCCCGAACAGTTAGTAGAATGCTGTCTCTATAATTCTTTGCTTCAAATTAAAAATCAAATTCACGTGATGTGGCAATTTTGTCCTCATTTGCTCATTTTTTTTTCAAAACTGCATTTAATTGAAGCGTTTTTTTTAACCTCATCAATAACTGCATTTTCCCCACATTTCAGTCCCATTGATGCACTGATATCTTATATAGATATCACCTGTACCCTGGTAGGGGGCCATGTAGGTTGATGACAAGTTCCCAAGTGTCCATGTAGAGGCTGGGAGTATAGCTCCTAACAGCCGTCATCGAATTACAGAATTCTGTTATGTATTGTCAATGGGACTTGACTCAATTTATCTCTTGAACGAGCAACGGCAAATGGTCTCAGAACCAGCGATTGCCTTAATGGTGTCTGCTGTTAATTGCCAATAACGATCAGACTTAAAAGGCGACCGAGCGACTGTGTCATTGACCCTTTAGATGATCTGCCTGACTGCTTCTCTCATGGTAATTGTAGAGAGAGAATTGATTCTCTCATGAGAATCCCGTGAAGGTGTGGGCCAGAGGCTGGCTGCCAATGAATCAATCTACAATGGTTGGTGTGTGTTACCTCTCATAGTCACTCCTTACAGCAACTGGCAGTGG
>WNGS01004374.1:16913081-16923473 GCA_020271785.1 Procambarus virginalis
AGAGAGAGATATTAAAACGTGTGTTTTCGTTAATAATGTCAAGTCTTCTGGCTGGGAGATGAGACAACGAAAAGGGAGGGAAGGAAGGGCGAGAGACACTCAGACCGAAAGAGAAGGGAGGGAGGGAGGGAGGGAAAAGGGGGGTAGGGGGTAGAAGAGGTTGATGTCACCATATAAGACGCCTGTGATGTATGTCGGAAAGTCATATGGCCAACATTATTAGTGTGTGAAAATTATCATCACCATCGTCATCAATCAGCTTCATCAGTAATAATTAAGCATCGTAAATCATCACCAATCATGGCAGCAAGTATAATAATTATCATCACAATCATCATCTAATTATCTACATCAATCCTCTTAGAAACATAATCAACATCATCAATCATCATCAATCAATCACCATTAACAATATTTAATGATCATCGCCAGTATCATCAATTACCATCACAATCACATGTATTTACCAGGAAAACCACCACCGTAAGAATAATTAAACGTCGAAATCAAGCCACGATTAAAAGATGGAAGCGGAGAACATCAGATGAATCAAGGAGATAGAGAGAAGGAGATAAATCAACAGACAGGAAACAGGAAGAGGGTTAACAGCAACCGAAAGGAAGCAGGGAATACAGAGAAAAGATATAGAACAACAGGGTGAAAACAGTAAGGCATAAACAGAGGTAAAACATGAGTCAGGAAGACAGCGAGGGCGGTTGCATTGTGTTGCATCTTTGCAACAACACTCTCCATACACACACCACGAAGGGAGAGCTGTTGACGAGACGACAAGGGGTAGATAAGAGGGGGGAAGAGGAAGCCACAAGAAGAAGAAATACGAGGGAGAGAAGGAAGGAAAGGAGCAGGGGAAAGGGTGAAGCGATGGAGGAGAGGGGGGGTTTAGAGAGGCAAAAGAGGGAAAAAAACATGCATGGAGAGGTTATGAGGTGAGGAGGACTATGTGGGAGGGAATATAGACGTTTGTTGTGGCTCGTGCCTTTGGAGGTTCGCCCTCTGCAATATGGTATCTTCAGGCAACCAAATTAGAAAGGTTAAATATCCCAAGAGGAATCCGCAGGGGAAATAGCAGTTCGGTTATATAGACTCCGTCTAGGTTACAGACGCAACTGGGAGACTGATGAACCCCGACAGAGAGAGTGCATCTTCTGCCAAACTATCACAGAAAAGCCTTACTTCACTATCTTCTGGAATGTGAAGTAACCAACGACCTTAGAAGAGCTTTAAGAGTCCCTGAATCCTGCAGTGGTCACCCTGAAGCCATCAACACAGCCACTCTCCTGGCCAACAAAGGTGTCCAGCAGCTGGACACCCTCATAAAGACTGTCAAGCAGTATCCTCCCCCGCGATAACAGCTTGACGGTTAAATGCAACCTCAGAACACTGAAAAGAATTACTGAACAAAAAATTGTACCACTTACGGGCTATTCATGCCCGTGCCACCTCTTGGGTGGCTTAATCTTTATCAATCAATCAATCTCGTGCCTTTTACGAGGCTCACCATAGCCCGTGCTACTGGAACTTCTTGTTCTGAGTAGCTGAATCTAAAACAACAAATCTTGCCTTCAGCTGAGAGTGACTGTGTGTGTGTGTGGGGGGGGGGTAGTGAGGTCTAACTCACTATCTGACTGACCTTCTAGCCTTCTTGTGCCTCTTGTGTTTCATTTTAACGTTCCTATCGTTGGATTTTTTTTGGTCACATATGACCTTAAAATTATCCTCTTTCAGCGCATTCCACTTGTCGACTTTCCATTACAGAGTGTATGTAGTCATTCATTCCTTCGGCTCATTTGCGTTTCCAGCCGCCTCCTGCCTCCTCTTGTCCTACTTTCTCTCGATTTAAGCTGAACTGGCAGCTTAGCCAGATTAGTTCTGGCAATGATCTTGTTGCAAAATTTTCCACTTTCTAAATCTTGGTTTTGTGCTGCACTAGGTGCGGTCTTGGAAACCGCACGTGGTGAAGCATTTTCACTACCTTGCACTTGTTAGCGCTGAGCTCTAACAACCATTCGTCTGCGCTCACTTTTGGAATTTGTCAAAAATGTTTCTGTGATTCTCTGCAATCCTCCTCCTCGGGCTTCAAATCCTTTATTGCTCAGTTCCAAACATTTACCTGCGCGCACTGATTCTATCGGGTTTTAGATAAGTCATTTAGATAAATTAGTAACAGCAGAGTCTCTAATACATAACTTTGGGAAAAACCCAGTTATTACATTCCATCTTGTAGACTATCCTTTCACGAAGAACAGTTTCAAATGCCTTTTGACAGACAAGGAAGATGCAGTTTACCCAGTAGTGGTCAGCGGTGAAAGAGCGATCAGTCGTGTCTCGTGATTTAACATTAGTATATTAATTTCTGGAAGAATGAATGTTCATTCGTCTCTTGTGGTTTCCAAGTGACGATGATAACATACACAGTGTTGATAACATACACAGTGTTGATAACATACACAGTGATGATAACATACACAGTGATGATAACATACACAGAGTAACGTCGGTAATGAATAGTTTTCCTCCCCCCCCCCCGATCATTACAGCAAACTATTCCTGTTATGATAAGAAATAAAAACAAACATAGTTATCAGCGGTATACCAAGAGATAAAAGTATAATTTTACAATACCTTTGTATATTTTTTACAATTTTATAATTTTTACAATAATTTTCTGATTATTATAATAAGACCTTAAGTTTTATGTAAATCTATTTACGTGTATATATATCCATTTACAAATATGCACACATATGCATACACATGTCATCAAGTTCATACATACATACATACATACATACATACATACATACATACATACATACATACATACATACATACATACATACATACATACTTACATACATACATACATACATACATACATACATACATACATACATACATACATACATACATACATACATACAAACATACATACATACATACATACATTACAAAGCATTGCTATGCTTTTTACATTAGTGAGATTAATCTGTTATTGAGATGACGATTCAAATAAACTTACATATCAATCATGTGAGGAATGACATATGCGGGTTCCCCCCTGTTCATTATTCTGTTCAGTATTAACACAGAACGACCGTCAACTGGGGAATCTCTGCCTGTTCACTGTTCACAAAAGAGAACATTGAGGCTAAAATTAGCCTGCATGTTCAACATCCACAAATAACAAAATACGAATCTACTATTTTGTACGTTTTCTATGCTGTTGAAGGCAAGAATGCCCAATAAATACGATTCCTCAATTAAAGGTTTGGACAGCAAAGAGAGATATTATTAAAATTCTGTGTATCATTAGGCCCACGAATGGGCAGCCTGTAAACAATGAATCTGTTGTCAGGGCCCGTTGTCTTGTGTTGTCAGGGCCCGTTGTCTGGTGTTGTCAGGGGCCTGTTGTCTGGTGTTGTCAGGGGGCCCGTTGTCTGGTGTTGTCAGCGCCCGTTGTCTGGTGTTGTCAGGGCCCGTTGTCTGGTGTTGTCAGGGCCCGTTGTCTGGTGTTATCAGGGGCCCGTTGTCAGCTCCCGTTGTCTGATGCTGTTTAGTCTGGTTGCCTGCCGTTGTCAGCTCTGTTAAGGCTTGTTATAATAAAGCATGTACTCACCTAGTTGTGCTTGTGGCGGATAAGCTCTGACTCTTTGGCCCAGCCTGTGTGGAAGCCTGCCAGTGTGTTGCTGGAGAGTTGACGTGGTGTTTCGACAGCGTGACGATGCTCTGAACGATGCCCATGATTTTCTGAGAAAGGTGAACTCGCCGACATGAGTACCATAGAAGACACACTCAGGGAAGGTACCTTGAGTGCTGTACGATAGAAGATAGAAGTGAACACGCAGGGGATGAAGATTGCAGATTTTTTATAGTGTCCTGTGTGAAAGTGACACCTTCAGTGTTATGTTATGTACATATGTAATAAGTGTATATAGTTCAGAAGTACGCATGGTAATGGGTTTTGTTAAGCGCTGTCTACATCCCATTCCTGTTGGGATATCACTGGTAGTTCTTAATAACTTACGTATGACTCGGGGTGGGATCGAGTAAGAAGAGGCACTATAAGACCCCATACAAAGTTTGATACGAAAAGAACCCGGTTACTGGCTAAGTGAGGCCGGTACATCTACCCTGTTAATTTCCAAGAGTATTTTCTATTTTTGATCATGTCTCTTGATTCTCGTCTGTATCTGTGTGCATGTGAAATTCTGTCTGTTGTCTGTCTGTCTCTGTCTCTGTCGTTCTCGTCTCTGTCTGTCTGTCTCTCTCTCTCTCTCTCTTCTCTCTCTCTAGTCCATCTCTATCTCTCCTGTACTCTCTCTCTTCCCCTCTCTCTCATCTCGTCATCTCTCTCTTCTCTGCTCCCCTTTCTCATCATAACACCATAATGGCATTCTCTAATGATAAGATTCGGTCCGTGTGATGGACGGAATGTCTGGCCCCGCTTATGCGCCACTGTGATAACATCCGGCACCAGACAGAGGGCAGCGCCCTGGGTGGGGGCCGGGTGCCAATATTCCCAGGTGACGCTCTTCTTGGCTACCGTGCCAAGTCAGTCTATGGCTACGTCGAAGGGCGGAGGGAGCCCGCCCCGCTATCTTAGGATCCCGCGCGTAAAAATTAGCGCTGTGCGCTTTTGTTATCTATGTGGAGCATCCTTTGCTTCCCTCTTCTTCTTGGCCAGCCCATTTTTGTACGCTTGCATGAACAACACACACACACAGCAGACACCACACACACACAAACAGAACACACACACCGCAAAACAACACCACACAACACACCACACACACACCAGCACACCCCAACACAAACATACACACACACACCACACACACGACACACACCACACACACACACACACACACACACACACACACACACAGGTGGAGAGGATAAACTTAAACTGAACCCGTCCTCGCAAAATTGTATAGTCAATATTGAACTTATTAAAATATGTGCATAGGTGAAATACTTAACAAAATTTCCCTTGAAAAGCCTCAGAGAAAACACCGACCTTACCCGTAACCTACCTACTTGTATGTTAAGATAAGCATCTATATTGCTTCGTAATTACAAATGTTAATACCTATACCTGTAATAGGGTAAGTAACAATTTTAATTACGAAGCATTAAGATACTTATCTTAACATCCTAGGTATTTAGGTGAAGGTCCGGTTGTTTCTTTATGAAGATTTCAAGGGAAAAAACTATTATGTTAGTATGTAACCTATGCAGTGATAAATAATAAGTCCAGTATTTGAATATGCGAATTTGCTGAGGACGGTTGACAGGACGGGTGGTATAAAAATGGGTTTTCAATCACCTTCTCACCACCACACTACACAACCACACAACACACACACAACACACACACAGCAGTCACACGACACGACCCACACACACACCACACACACACACACAACAAAACACACAAACACACAGCTTGAGCTTGTGGGTGGCTGGATCTGAGTGCACACAGGACTTGTAATTCTGGGGACCGGGTTCGATTCCCGGACCATGAGAACAAATGGGCAAGTTCTTTCACCCTGAAGCTCTGTATATAGCAGTAAAATAAGGGTACCTGGGAGTGTGTGTGTCGTGAAGAAAATAGTTAGTTAGTAGGTAGTAACAGTTAATTGACAGTGGAAAGGCGGGAACAAAGAGAAAACGCTCAGCCGCCGCAACGCACAATAGGTGAATATAACTAGGTGCATAGCACGCACACACCACACACACACCACACACACACAAACACACACACACACACAACACAAACACCCACACACACAACACACACACACACACAAACACCACTAAAAAGCCGTATTACTATACTTTATGGAAGAACCCCTTTTGAGAATTCACAGTCAAGCGGTAGTAACACAACTAGGGATATAAGGAAAAGCACGTAAACTATGAACAAAGAAAACAAATAGCAATTAAACAAAAATACAGAAACAAAACACACACACACACAACACACATCCATACCAACCTCGCTGTGTTTGTGTTTGGTGGTTGAGGTGGTGGGCTAGCGGTGAGTACAGAGCGCTCGGCGGAATCGTGGCCCTAAGGGCCCGGGTTCGACCCCCAAGACTAAGGCAGAAACAGAAAATGGTGCAGTTTCTTTCATTTGGATGGGTATCCTTTCACCGTATACAGTTAAAGTAAGGTTAATTGAGCAGTGAGACAGCTGGCACGGGCTGTTTCCTGTGTGTGAGTGTGTAGTTGTGTTGTGTAGTGTGAAATCTCGTGTGTGTGTGTAGATGTGTGTGTGTGTGTGGTGCTTGCTGTGTGTGTGTGGGTGTGTGGTGGGTGGGGTGGTGGAAACAAAATTAGTTAGTAGTTAGTAAGAGTTAATAAATTGACAGTAGAGAGGCGTGCCGAAAGGGCAAACTCAAGCCACCCGCAGGCACAACTAGGTGAAAACACATAACTACCCACCACACACCACCACACACACAAACACCACACACAAACACACACACAACAACACACACACACACACAAACAAATGGGCATTAAATCGAGTTTTTTTCTGAGATGGCTAGGCCTCGGAGGAAAGCCTTGGAGCGAAACAGAACTCCGGCCACGCGCAAACCTTGTGAGAGGCTTTGTGTGCCCCAGAAGCTCTTCCGTCTGCTGACGTGAGTAGCGACATTTGAGGAGCGGTTCACTGTGGAAAAATGCGATTTCTCCGCCCACAATAACAATTAAAAATCACTGGTATTTTCCTTTTGTATCGGTAAACAGGGTGGATGACGTCCGGGAGAAGGTAGCGGACGATATTCAATCCAACCTCCGCTAACGACATTGCCCTGGCTCACTCCACGACTCCGCTCATTCACTCACTCGCGTCTTATTCAACCACTCGCTCTCTCATTCTCTTACTAACTCCTTTATTCTCAGTCTCTTACACATTCTTCCCTTTACACATACTTTTTCATGTACTCACTCCCTCACCCACTCAGTCTAAGTCAACTCCCTTAGTTACAATTGCTGATCATTTCCCGTCTTTCGGGCGCCCTCTCCTTAATACCTCACGTCCTCCTCTCGTCTACCAGCCATCTCCCTCTCACTCCAGGTATCCTTCTATGCTCACTTTCTCTTTCTATGTTTCCTCTCTCCGTAGCTCCCTGTTCTTCTGTGTCTAGTCGATTCCGACCTTAATCTTTCCCTTCCATTTCTCCCCTCTTCTATCCGTTGTATTCCTTCTCTCCTTTATTATTTTTCCCTCCTCTCTCTCCCATATACTAAGCGTTGTAGCTACAGAATTAAATATTCATCCTTCAGAAGAAAAAAAGGGTTCCTCAGAAAAGAAATAAATGAGGATGACATTCTCATATTGGGGACGGTAATTATTTTCCGTTTTTGTTTTTTTCTCTCATTAATGTAGGTAATTGTGAGTAGGTTTTGGATAATATTTTGCAGGAATGAGTTGGGGATAAGGCCGGATATATATGACTCTCTATGTCCTTACTCGTTACGCCTCTTTATCCTCTATCTCTGAAACCTCCCCCCACCCTCTGTCCCTCTTTCCTTCCCTCTAGGCCATATCCTAGCGGCGCCTAGCCCCCCCCCAACCCATTCCCTCATAAAAGTCTCCCTTCTAGTTCCCCTTCTCTCATTCTTCCCCCTATATTCCTACCTATATCCCCCACACCACATCCACCAATGTCTACGATTACTACCTGATACCCACCTTAATTAGATCTTGTGATCACTTTCATGCACCCATCCCAGATTACCCTCATTCTCCTTCCCATATCAAACCACCTTATCCATTAACCCCCTCTTACCTCTCATTCTCCTCATTTTTCTTCTCACTACTACACTTCTCACACTCCCCCCTTCTCATTGCCCCTCTACATTCCATCCACCCCCCCTCCCTCACTTGCATCCGCATCACATTACCCTCATATCTTCTCTATATCTCTACACCCAGCACCAGCATCCCTCTTCTTCACCCCATCCGACTCATTTTTTCCTTAAACCTCTACACCCCTTCCCAATCCCATGAGCCGCTATTGCCTACTTAAATCTCCCTTACCTCACCCGGAAACTCTGTTACCCTGCACTAACCCCTTATCCTCTACTCTACACCCCCCCTCCATACACCTCCCAAAGAGTAAACCCCTTCACATCCCTACTCGCACCTCCTCATCTCCCCCCCTCACTCCGATGTGACTACTCTCCCACCCTCCCCCCCTCCCTTTAACTGTTCTACCGCATATACCTCTATCTACCTCATTTAGTTAACAAGACGGTTTGAACACATGCACGGTTAGTTTTATTATCGACCTTTTTTCGGTATGAGTGAGGGTTTAGCATTCTGTAGTTTTTAATGAGAAATTTAATTAATGTCCTGGTGGACGAACCCTTCCGGTACCCGGAGGAGTGGGAGGAGTGGGGGATGGGAGAGGAGGGAGACATCAACTATAGAATGGGATGGGGAGAGAGAGACAGAGGTAGGGGGGGGGGGGGGGAAGACAATAGTTATGGTGAGGAGGATGGAAGAGAGGAGGCAAGAAGAGGAGGAATAGGTAAGGAATAGTGGAGTTGACTTACAAGAAGGAGAAAGAGAAGCAGAAGGACATAGAACTAACTAGGTTTTCCTCCTGCTTCTAACCTCCTCCTGTAACCTCCTCCCTGTAACCTACTACCTGTGCCATTGGTGTATCGTCACATAGTTACCCTCCCCATAACTATCTACCTATTGTTACCTCCTCATAACACCCTCTTTAATATACCACCTTCCCAATAACTATTTTCTATTAACTGCCTTACACATACACGTCCCTCGTAACTAATCTCCCCTAACTACCTACCTAGCCATAACTATCCTTCAAAATTACTCATCATAACTACTTCCCCCATATACGCCCCCTCCCCCCCCCCCATAACTACCTCCCTTAACTACGTACACAGAAGTCACATGAGTGTGTGATGAGTCAATGAGTACATCAGTGAGGGGTAGAAGTGCTACCGTACCACATCACTTTTATAAGGAACTTTTCGGAGAGGGTATTTGCTCTACACACCACGGGTAGTATAAACAGGGAAAAAAAAAAAAAATAAAAAAGGAATATATGAGGGGCGCGATGGGGGCACCACCACCCCCCCCTCCTGGTGAAGATTGTGGGATCAGAAAGAATGTTCAGAAAATCACATATAGAGGATTAGTGGATACTGCAAGGTTATTATATTTACTATAGAAGCATATCGTGGACTATATGATATAAGGTGTGTGCTTGGAGAAGTATAACCCATTAGTGTGCGAGTTCGAATCCTGCATTCAATTGCTACTAATGATTTTTTCTCCATAAATTGCCCTTCAGTAACAACATCCCCTTAACAATCACAGTAACAAACGAGGGGTAGAAAATAAAGGAAAAAAGCAAAGAGAAAGGAGAGAATCAAGAGTTACTCTCCCGCCCCCATCAATCATCCCGGGTGATGCCCAGGATCACAGCCTCACCGGCCGCCTCTTGCACTGAGTAGGCCAGGCCCCCCACCCCCTCCCCCCCCAAAAAAGATCTTTCATATCAATACCGGGAGACAAGACAAGTAACTACACGTCAAGACTCTACGGACCCATGCGAGGCTCTACATACACCACAACACACAACGACACACATCAAACACCACACACACACACACACACACACACACACACACACCACACACACACACAACACCTACACGCGCGCGCGCACACACACATTAATCACTCGCACTTGATCTTCCCTCCTTTAAAAACATATACACACTAGAGACCATTTCCTCTCCCTCTCACCACCCCCCCCCCCACTTTACATAACGAGGGTCTGCGCAAGTAACGAGACCTAGAGGTCAGAGGTCAGGAGGTCACTGCTCCTGATGCGCTGTTCACCGTCCTGTCCATTAATAGGTCACATTTTTAAGGTCGGTAACCAACGTTACAATAGGCCAGCCTACGTTTAAAGTAACGGTTCACATATATCTACGTACTGCCGTTTCGAATGAGCATCCAAACAAAAATAAAGATGGACAGCGGAGTGATGTCCGTAAATTGTGCCGAGGGACTGAAGTGACAGCGCAAATGGCCTCGTTAAAGTGCCGGAGCTTAACAGCGGAACTGCATCTCCGGCGTAAGCCAAAACTCTGGCGTCGAGGGCACATTGGGAACTAAGGCGACAAGTACCATCGTTTTTCTTCCTTTCTCCGATTTGCAAACTCAGAACACTGCAACAATTCTCGCAAACAGAGGCTCAGCAAGCGGGCAGAACTGACCCCCAGGATGAGAGATATCTGTACCAGCCAATCACACACCGAAGCTACGACGCTAGGTACAACGTTTGAACAAGCTTTAACACCCTCCTAACCAGT
>WNGS01004374.1:16923573-16955096 GCA_020271785.1 Procambarus virginalis
AATAGGGATTAATGCCACATTTGGCAACACACACACACACACACCACACACACACACACACACACACACACACACACACAGCACACACACCACACACACACACAACCATACATTGCGGGAAATGCAACTTACGACACTGGAAGACAGAAGAGTAAGGGGAGACATGATCACAACCTACAAATCCTCAGAGGAATCGACCGGGTAAACAAGGATAAACTATTCAACACTGGTGGGACGCGAACAAGGGGACACACGTGGAAACTGAGTACCCACATGAGCCACAGAGACGTTAGAAGGAACTTTTTCAGTGTCAGAGTAGTTAACGGATGGAATGCATTAGGCAGTGATGTGGTGGAGGCTGACTCCATACACAGTTTTAAATGTAGATATGATAGAGCCCAGTAGGCTCAGGAATCTGTACACCAGTTGATTGACAGTTGAGAGGCGGGACCAAAGAGCCAAAGCTCAACCCCCGCAAGCACAAATAGGTGAGTACAAATAGGTGAATACACACACACACACACACCACACACACACACACACACACACACACACCCATCCCCTGAGACGTTCAAGCTGGGGTGATAGGGTCAGTGTCAAACTGCACTTACCTGCAGGGGAAGGAGGCGGTAGTGGTTGACTGTGGGAGGTGGTAGTGGTTGACTGTGGGAGGTGGTAGTGGTGACTGTGGGACGGTAGTGGTTGACTGTGGGAGGTGGTAGCGGTTGACTGTGGGAGGTGGTAGTGGTGACTGTGGAGGTGGTAGTGGTTGACTGTGGGAGGTGGTAGTGGTTGACTGTGGGAGGCGGTAGTGGTTGACTGTGGGAGGTGGTAGTGGTTGACTGTGGGAGGCGGTAGTGGTTGACTGTGGGAGGTGGTAGTGGTTGACTGTGGGAGTGGGAGTGGTTGACTGTGGGAGGCGGTAGTGGTTGACTGTGGGAGGGGTAGTGGTTGACTGAGGGAGGTGGTAGTGGTTGACTGTGGGAGGTGGTAGTGGTTGACTGTGGGAGGTGGGAGTGGTTGACTGTGGGAGGTGGTAGTGGTTGACTGTGGGAGGCGGTAGTGGTTGACTGTGGGAGGTGGTAGTGGTTGACTGAGGGAGGCAGCGGGTGACTATGGGAGGCGATAGAGATAATGGGATATGGGAGACGATGATGGTAATAGATCAAATTTAGTTTCCGGATTCTTTTTCAACCACAATCGGGGTCATTCCTCCATACAACTTGCCACAATAGTAACCAGCATATATTGTATTTCTTCTGTCCTCCATGGATAGAGTTAGAGGTCTGTTACACGTCATATAGAGCTGTGTCTTCCAATCTTTTTCGCTCTATTTTCTTATACTCAAAAATACGTGCGACCGCTCCCTGTCACACTTTTATAATTGTAAAAAAAGGTTATATAATCAGGATACTCACATCTTGCTAATTCCCGAACATTGACATTCACTAATAATCAGTATTTAGGCTCCGATATCCGCGCCCCAAGTAAGCACGTGGCAGCGGTTGGGCACTGCTGCTGTAGAGGTGCACAACAGAACACAGCACACTATAGCTTATTAAGCCCTCAGTCACAGAAGGTGATTGGGGGGGGGAGTGTTTTATGATGCTAACCAACATACATATATCATCTCGGCTGCTCCACACATACAGTACATACATACACATACACACTGCTCCATCGTACATACAGTATATATATGTGATTAAAAATGTGACAGTGTCAGACCACGGAGGAAAATTGAAACAGGAATTTCCTTAAGTACTTTCGTATATTAATACATTAATATACGAAAGTAGTTATGGAAATTCCTGTTTCAATTTCCTCTGTGGTCTGACACAGTATTATCTATCTATATATATATATATATATATATATATATATATATATATATATATATATATATATATATATGTATATATATATATATATATATATATATATATATATATATATATATATATATATATATATATATACAGTATAAGCATGCTATATCTCAATTACCTGCTAAGGAGGAGGAACTGATGCTATTATTTCTGAGAAACGTTTACCTTTAAGATGGAGACTGGCTTAAGAGATTTCCATTTAGCCTGGGATCATTATCAGCTGAGTGGCTTATTATACATCTAATCACCTCCTTAATATATAACACCGTAATAACAATTTACCCAAGGCAGGGGAGGGAAAAAGTTGAAAACGCTAGCTTTTGGACAGGGGTATAATAGAGCACATTATTCCCTGCTGGGAGCCTGGTGGCATCCGGCCCAGCCCTGCCCACGGGTTTAAGACCATCATAAGACTTGAGAGGGTCAGACCTGGCCTCACTACTCTGTAATTACTGGCGACCACCCTGATCATCTCAGACCCCGCGGTTACCTTCCTTCAATGGCCGTGGACATCGATTCTGCCCGCCCCGCTTTGATGCGGGTTAATCTGTTTTAATAACAAAACCCTTTAAACGGTTAAATCTCTGGTGGCTGCGGGTGGTGGTGGTGGTGGTGGTGGGGTTCGCGGAACACGACACCAGGCTCGAGCCCCCGACGATCCCTTAATTGAGTTGATCACTAATGATGACCTCTCGTGTGTTATAGAATTTGTTTCCATTATCTTACTTGCCTCCAGTGGGTACTTGTTTTGTTTTTCCTTAACATACATATTAGGCTGTTCCTCCACCCTGTCCTCAGGCTAGGCTCGTTCATTCGGCTGTCGACCCGAATGACACATTCGTCAATTTTGAATGACATTGGGTATTATTCGAAATGTGAATTGTGTCGATTATAAGTTAATATGATTATACGTGCTAGAATTTGTTGAATAGTTGGGTCTTAAGATTAAGGCCTGTTGGCAATTATTGGAATCTGCAGGATAGCCATGAAACAGTTAAGCTGAGATGGGATTCGAATAGGGGAGCCGTGAAGGAAGCACTGCTCGAGACAAGTGCACACGCGCCATCAGTTTTGAGTCGTTCACAAAGTGGTTTACATTCATTAACAGGGGATTTGGCGAGGGGGGGAAGGGGGTTAAGCGAGTATTTGTTCCCCCTTTGCTTTTCTACTAGTAAAGTTCTCTTCGTTTCCGAATCCCAATCGGGGATCCCGGATTCGATTCCTGGCAGGACTGAAATGGCAAGTTGGAATACTCAGTCGTGTGGCAGCTATTGTGGGGTTTTCATAACCTTGTTTGTTTTATATATATATATATATATATATATATATATATATATATATATATATATATATATATATATATGTATATATATATATGTGTATGTGTGTGTTTGTGTGTGTGTGTAAATCACCAAAATTAAAACGTGATGAGATATATGTTAGTGTCAGATCTCGGAGGAAGAATTGAAACAGGATTTTCCTTAGGAACTTTCGTATATTAATACATCTTCAGAAGGAAATGACCCATTTCCTTCTGAAGATGAATTAATATACGAAAGTACTTAAGGAAATTCCTGTTTCAATTCTTCAATTCTCATCTATAAATATATATATATATACAAGGGGTACCACCTCTGGTGCAAGTGTAGGGACCTATATCCTAGGAGAAGAAAATAAAAAGTACTCATATATTAAAAGTTAATTTGAAACTTTTAAAGTAAATTAAAAGGCTCACTTGCCAGAGGCAGCAGTAGTCAGGGTGGTAACTACATCTCTTCCAGGACGGTGGTTATCTTGAGGTTATCTTGAGATGATTTCGGGGCTTTAGTGTCCCCGCGGCCCGGTCCTCGACCAGGCCTCCACCCCCAGGAAGCAGCCCTGGGGGTACTAGCAGCGCTGCAACAGTGCCGTTGCAGCGTTCCATGAAGCACAAGGCCGCGCTCGGGGAGAACTCACCTGGTGAGACTGAAGTACCCTGACGAAAGAAACTGTGATTCCCAGTCACCCTTCACCACGCTTTACCCCCTGTATGGATGGCACTTGCTGCCCTCACTCACACAGCAGCGGCGGACCTCACCAACGTCACCTCTCTGGCCAGCTGTTACACAGGTGCCTGGAATGTGAGATCGCTTGGTCGGCGCAGGAAGAAGGTGGTATTGGCTGGGGGGAAAGCTGGTGCCTCGAGTGGCCTTGCTGTAGCAACCTGCTACTTCTACCTGGGGCAGCCTGCCGCCGCTTCTGCCTTGGGTACCAGCCGAGGCGGCCTGTGGCAGCCTGCCCCTGATGGAGCTGGTCATTAAGAGATGATCCGGCCGAGCTCACTACACCTGAGAGATTAAGCTCACGGGTAAACGTTGTTAATGAGACGCTACTCCGGCTCAGATCTCGTATGTTGGGATTAATGCGTCAGGCAGGCCAGATAAGAAACAATATATTGTGAAGGTGTATGAAGTGAACGGGTTACTTGGCCGCCAGGCTTGTCTTGTAAGGCACCCACTCTATCATGCTCTCTGTCACTCACCTCATGCTCTATCATGCTCTCTGTCACTCACCTCACGCTCTATCACGCTCTCTGTCACTCACCTCACGCTCTATTATGCTCTCCTTCTGCTCTATACATGCCTTAAAAATTCCCTATATATATATATATATATATATATATATATATATATATATATATATATATATATATATATATATATATATATATATATCACACATTTAAGTGTACTTTTGTCTTTCCCGTAGACATAGATATTATATATGACAGAAATAGTGAGATCAATGATTCTTGTTCGAATCTTCTCTATATTTCTTAGACTTTTCTTCACTTGAGATAAATTGAAGAAAGGAACACTGGTTCTTCACTTCGCTCTCCAAAGTTCATGTTCACAATTTCATATAGCTTGTGCTAAGTTATATGTTACCAAGGATATAAAAAATATATACATTTTGTTATATCCCGAGAAAGACCGAGATAACATACTCGCGGCATGAAAAGTTTACATCCAAATATTATACAGCGATTTAAAGCGACATATATTGTGGGAACAGTCCGGTGTGAAACCATTTAGGACATGAACTTTAGCCCTGAACATCTCAAGATGACACGTGGGTGGTATGGGAATATCACAGGCTAGTCGAGGTTGGCCCCAGTGCCACACTCTAAGAAATATCGGTTATGGGTTATGATGTATTCTCACGCCCAGGACTACCATTATATAGGGACACAGAGGTCTTGGTAACACTCTGATAGGCAAGAGATGAGAAATAAAGATGGCAAATGCTAGGGAGAGATGGGACAGTAGAGAGAAGGAGGGGGAATGGGACAGAGAAGGGAAGGAGGGGATTGGGACAGTAGATGTCCTAGGGTCAAGATAGGTCATGGGTCAGGGTGTCTCCGTCCCATCTACACCCCCCCCCCTAGCCCACCCCAGGTCTGTTCCTCACACCTCAGGGTCTGTTCCATATATCCCTCCCTCCCTCCCTTCTTTTCCCTTCCTACATAAGGAAACACTGACAATGCAACACATCTTGTGGTGAGGGAGGAAGTGTGAGGAAGAGACGGAGGCGATTATGGGGGGGGGGGGAGGTAGCAGAAGTATAATGGCGAGAGGTAGAAAATGAGTAACAAATGGAGGAGATATATAGGAAATGAGGAACTATTGAGAGAGAGAGAGAGAGAGAGAGAGAGGAGAGAGAGAGAGAGAGAGAGAGAGAGAGAGCGAGAGAGAGGGAGAGAGAGAGAGAGAGAGAGAGAGAGAGAGGAAAGGTCGGAAAAAGAGGAAGAAAATTAAAGAAAGGGAGGAGGAAATGAAGAATGAAGAGAGAGGGAAAATAAGAATACACAAAAGGGGCAAAATAAGGAACAAAAAGAGAATGACAAAGAAAAGGGCAAATAGCTAGTAAAAAAAAAGACCTAAAGGCAAGGGGTAAGGATGACAAAAGGCACCTAAAACATATGGGCCTTCATGAACTTTATGACGTCATGAGGAACTTTATGACGTCATGGGGAACTTTATGACGTCATGAGGAACTTTATGACGTCATGGGGAACTTTATGACGTCATAGTGACGTCACCTCTTCCACATCGCATGTTAAGCTAAATCTTATCTCGGTAAGTTAGGGGGTAGGAATGGGATAGGTTAGGATAGGTTAACTTATATTGAGCTAAGATACCCAGTGAGTGAGCGAGAAGTGGGTCCAGTTGAAGACTAATTGGAGGAGAGGAACCCTTGTTAGAAGAGAAAAACAGTTCTAGGACTTGACCCAGCTGCTTGACCTAGCTGTTTGACCCAGCTGCTTGACCCAGCTGCTTGACCCAGCTGCTTGACCAAGTTGCTTGACCCAGCTGCTTGACCCAGCTGCTTGACCCAGTACTTGACCCAGCTGCTTGACCCAGCTGCTTGGCTGATTTAACTGACTTGACTGAGGGACAGTTTAGGCGGCACAATGAAGTAGAATTATTTTTCCTTAATTCTTGTTCTTTTATCATAGGCCTTCGTTGTTATCATAGGCCTTCTCTGTTATCATAGGCCTTCTCTGTTATCATAGGCCTTCGCTGTTATCATAGGCCTTCGCTGTTATCATAGGCCTTCGCTGTTATCATAGACCTTCGCTGTTATCATAGGCCTTCGCTGATATCATAGGCCTTCGCTGTTATCATAGGCCTTCGCTGTTATCATAGGCCTTCGCTGTTATCATAGGCCTTCGCTGTTATCATAGACCTTCGCTGTTATCATAGGCCTTCGCTGTTATCATAGACCTTCGCTGTTATAATAGGCCTTCGCTGTTATCATAGACCTTCGCTGTTATCATAGGCCTTCGCTGTTATCATAGGCCTTCGCTGTTATCATAGGCCTTCGCTGTTATCATAGGCCTTCGCTGTTATCATAGACCTTCGCTGTTATCATAGGCCTTCGCTGTTATCATAGACCTTCGCTGTTATCAGTGACCTTCGCTGTTATAATAGACCTTCGCTGTTATAATAGACCTTCGCTGTTATCATAGTTATCTTGAGAGGCTGTCTTGAGATGATTTCGGGGCTTTTAGTGTCCCCGCGGCCCGGTCCTCGACCAGGCCTCCACCCCCAGGAAGCAACCCGTGACAGCTGACTAACACCCAGGTACCTATAGACATTCGCTGTTATCATAGACCTTCGCTGTTATCATAGACCTTCGCTGTCCTGGCGTTAACGGCGTCCTCCATTTCTCTCTCTCTCTTTGTCTTCTTAAGAGTTTTACTTCTCGTAGTTTTAGGATAGGTATAAGGTTAGGATAAGCAAGGGTAGCTTAGGATAGTTAAGCGTAGGTTACCTTAAGTAGGGATAAGCTACGTTAAGTCGAGTTAGATCTACTTAAAGAGTAGCGGTGACGTATTCTGATGAGAGCTGCCTAGGAGGTAAGTTCCCAGATTCAACGGGCTCACCATAGCCCGTGCTACTTGGAACTTTTTGTTCCAGGTACCAAATCTTGAACAACAATAACATCCCAGGTTCCTAGGAGGTAAGTTTCAAGGTTCGTAGTAGGTAAGTTCCTACTGCCTAGCAAGTAGAGGTTCTTGGGGACCCTACACGATCTACGAGGCTTTAAGAACAAGAAAAAGGCTCACACAAAGGCGGCCGAGAGTCGCTAATCTATATAAATTTGCTGTTGAGAGTGGGGATAAGATCTGGGATTGTTGTGGTAAAGTCCTCTCTCCTGGGGGGGGATTTTAGACGGATTAGAACCGATCCGGATTAGCGACATTCCTTTAATTGTTTTGTTTTGTTTTGTTAGTCCTATTGTCTGCAGAAAATAGAATTTAGTATATTCTTACCAATATGACAACGGCATCTGTATTTTTATTTCAACATACATGTCATTATGGGTGAATAAATGTCATATTTTATTTACTGGCAAAATATTGAGGTAAACAGAAGCATATCACACGCTCTCTCTGTCTGTCTGTCTGTCTCTCTCTCTCTCTCCTCTCTCTCTCTCTCTCTCTCTCTCTCTCTCTCTCTCTCTCTCTCTCTCAAAACAAGGCGNACTCAGATAAAACCCTAACATTTCATCACGTAAATATATTCATTCTAAGTTAAATAATCTATTTCCTTGGCGAGTCTCTCGTGGCGGCTGAGGTGGTGTGTGTCTCTCAAAGAAGGCTCATAATGATCTGATGACAGTAGTAGTAGTATCGTCCAGTCATGAATATGTTCAGTACCTGTGCAGGTCACCAAACCTGTAAAGCACCTGTACAGGTCACCAACCTGTAAAGCACCTGTGCAGGCCACTAAACTCCTCGACGAATCCGTCACCTTGCTCACTTGGATCACCTTATTTGTGACGCCTCGACTCCTTGAAGAAGGGCCAAGATTTCTTTTTGTACCCCTATAGATATTCCACTTCACCACACAGTCCTCGCGGGTGTGAGACTTTAAATCCCACAAATATGCTTTTAACGTGTCGCGAATTGCGGCGAAGATAAATAATAATTAGATGATTAATTAAGAGGATGAGGTAGTACAGGCGGGTTAAGAGGGAGGGTTGGCGTCACTGCCCAGCTCCTGTCACTGCTAATAACTTCGGTTCGATACCTTGTGGTGACGCAATCGCTGCGCTACGCCCGCTTTATGTCGCCAGGGCTGTCACCCGAAGGTGGGGATTGGGGGGGGTGGGGAGTTGTGGATGGGGGCTGATATCGGTAGGCGGAATATGACGAGGAAGGGAGCAGGTGAGGGGCCAGAGGGGGTGAGGAAAAAGGTGTTGGAAGATTTGGGTAAGGGGGGGTAAGGGGAGGTGTTGGATAGAAGGGATTCAGGACAGGTGGGAGAGGAGGGGAGACACGGTCGAGCGTGTCGTCAGTAGTCTATTAAGGTCAACAGCTGGTCGATTGAAAAAACCGCAGCTGGTGCAGGGAAAGGCATCAGTCGACTGTCACCTCAGTCGGTATGACCTCAGTGTCCGGTCAAGGAAGTAATAACATATTTGACCAACAACTCCTCGTTCTGGTGCAGCATTTAAGGCCACCGTCACCACACACCACCACCACCAGGAGTATACACATAAGACTTTAATGACCTCGAAGAGCGCCTTCCAAAGCACCGATATTATTAACTAGCTTTTAAGGGTTGATAGATGTTAATCTTCTTGTTTGAGGAGCTGTTGACTTGAGACAGTTAAGCAAGTCCCAGCTGTATCTGGGAATAAGTGACAGAATGAACAACCAGCGGGTTTTCTTCCTATTGGGAGTGTTGTACATGCTGCTATGGCGGTGTGTCCATTCACAAGATGAGTGGCGCTGCCCAATAAACTCGCCCCTCGGGGCAAAATTTAAAAAAAAATTAACTTCATCGTGTAAAAACATTACCGACACGAAGGTTTAAGCGTCTAACGAGCGTGTCCAAGACAGGTTCATCCAGTCGTTACCTGATATAACTTATCCTAAGCAAGATTCAAGGCACGGACGCTTCCCTGCTCCACCGTTAAGCCCCAAGTGGAAGACACGCAAGTCACAGATAACGTGCTGCTGAAGGTGATACTGATATCATCAATCTTCACTACCACGCTTCATAAGTTTAACCATGCCACTTGTCTTAGTATATGGAGGGTGCACATGTCCTAGGTGTCGTAGAACCGGGACCAGGAGCTAGAAGCGAGTTCAGTCTCGTGCCTCGTTCACTGTCTGGGATACTGCTCATTCTTAACGCAAGCAAATATACAATGTTGAGCAGTATTAAGCATATTTTAAGGTTTACGCAAATCTGTAGTCTCGGTATACAATGCGTAGTGCTGACACACACACACACACACACACACACACACACACACACACACACACACACACACACACACACACACACACACACAATAGTTTGTCCTTGACAGGGTAGACAAGGACAAACTATTCAACACTGGCGGGACGCGAACAAGGGGACACAGGTGGAAACTGAGTACCCACATGAGCCACAGGGACGTGAGAAAGAACTTTTTCAGTGTCAGAGTAGTTAACGGATGGAATGCATTAGGCAGTGACGTGGTGGAGGCTGACTCCATACACAGTTTTAAATGTAGATATGATAGAGCCCAGTAGGCTCAGGAATCTGTACACCAGTTGATTGACAGTTGAGAGGCGGGACCAAAGAGCCAGAGCTCAATCCCGGCAAACACAACTAGGTGAGTATATACACACACACGACCCACCCAGCCCGTATAGTGAGAAATAACAAGAACCTTGCAAGTGTTCGGACCGTTAGCTTCATATGCTTCCCAGTCTATGGATTTCAAGTTGAAGTCGCCGACTATCAATAATCGTGAACCATCGTTATCCGCTCTCGCTATGATCTCTCTCTCATTCTTTGTTATTGGTAACCACTTTATTAACCACTTGGGCAGAACAGTAGAGCGACGGCCTCGCTATATGCAGGTCGGCGTTCAATCCCCAACCGTCCAAGTGGTTGGGCACCATTCCTACCCCCCCCCCCCCGCCGTCCCATCCCAAATCCTTATCCTGATTCCTCCCAAGTACTATATATATATATATATATATATATATATATATATATATATATATATATATATATATATATATATATATATATATATAGTCTTGGCGCTTTCTCCTGATAATTCCCTTTCCTTCATCCATCGGAAACCACCTCATTATCGATAACCACCTCGTCACCCGTCTCAAACAAGCGCTCCTGAATCTCTTTACTCTAACACCCCGATTTTCACTCGGTTGCAAATTCCAATAATTAACGATGCAGTTGGTAGAGGTTACAACCAATTAATACCTAATTAGGTTCACGTCATCGGTCATTATCCCAGCAGTAGACAACTTGTTGGGTAATTAAGTACAGCAGAATTACTCTCCGTGGCGGGGAGGCTTCGGGGTCTACTTCCGGTGGGAAATTAGCGATCAGCTGAGGAAAGACTCTCCTGGCCCAGGGCTGAGGTAAGACTCTCCTGGCCCAGGGGCTAAGGTAAGACTCTCCTGGCCCAGAGCTGAGGCAAGACTCTCCTGGCCCAGGGCTGAGGTAAGACTCTCCTGGCCCAGGGGCTAAGGTAAGACTCTCCTGGCCCAGGGCTGAGGTAAGATTCTCCTGGCCCAGGGCTGAGGTAAGACTCTCCTGGCCCAGGGCTGAGGCAAGACTCTCCTGGCCCAGGGCTGAGGCAAGACACTCCTGACCCAGGGCTGAGGTAAGACTCTCCTGGCCCAGGGCTGAGGCAAGACACTCCTGACCCAGGGCTGAGGTAAGACTCTCCTGGCCCAGGGCTAAGGTAAGACTCTCCTGGCCCAGGGCTAAGGTAAGACTCTCCTGGCCCAGGGCTGAGGCAAGACTCTCCTGACCCAGGGCTGAGGTAAGACTGTCTTGGCCCAGAGGGAGTCTCACCACACCCGCCGTGGGAGTACCAACACTCGCCGTGGGAGTACCAACACCCGCCGTGGGGGTACCAACACCCGCCGTGGGAGTACCAACACCCGTCATGGGAGTACCAACACCCGCCGTGGGAGTACCAACACCCGCCGTGGGGGTACCAACACCCGCCGTGGGGGTACCAACACCCGCCGTGGGGATACCAACACCTGCCGTGGGAGTACCAACACCCGCCATGGGAGTACCAACACCCGCCATGGGAGTACCAACACCCGCCGTGGGAGTACCAACACCCGCCGTGTGAGCACCAACACCCGCCGTGGGAGCACCAACACCCTCCATGGGAGTACCAACACCCGCCGTGGGGGTACCAACACCCGCCATGGGAGTACCAACACCCGCCGTGGGAGTACCAACACCCGCCGTGGGGGTACCAACACCCGCCATAGGAGTACCAACACCCGCAGTGGGAGTACCAACACCCGCCGTGGGGGTACCAACACCCGCCGTGGGGGTACCAACACCCGCCGTGGGGGTACCAACACCCGCCATGGGAGCACCAACACCCGCCGTGGGAGTACCAACACCCGCCGTGGGGGTACCAACACCCGCCGTGTGAGCACCAACACCCGCCGTGGGAGCACCAACACCCTCCATGGGAGTACCAACACCCGCCGTGGGGGTACCAACACCCGCCATAGGAGTACCAACACCCGCAGTGGGAGTACCAACACCCGCCGTGGGAGTACCAACACCCGCCGTGGGAGTACCAACACCCACCATGGGAGTACCAACACCCGCCGTGGGAGTACCAACACCCGTCGTCTGGGCCCCGCAGCGTAAAGTCCACAAGCATCTCAATCGAACACTTTACCATCACGGCCAATCTACATAACTCGTCTCCTCACGACACCCGCACATATTAAAACTGCCTGAAAACGTCATTAAAATTAATTAGAAAGGAAGTCAAGTTCTCCCAACCACTCTTAGCCACTGCTCGTTGAAGAGGAAATTGCCGTGGCTTTATTAACCATTACTGCTGATCGTTCGGCAAATTTGCTGTTAATTTGTGCTAATGAGTGGTTAGCTGGGTAATTTTCCCCCTTGTTGCTATCACGATAAGCTGTTGATATTGATGCGTTTCGTCGGTGTGGCAGCTCACCTGTGTTAATAATGTTTTTTTTTTTTATTTATATTGTTAACAAACTGTTGATGAGAATCTTTTGTGTTTTTAATTATTGATTTTATCTTGATTATTTATACATTTTATACAACTTCCTCGGGCAGGAAGTTGAGCAGTTAACTCTCCTAAGTTTCTTTTATGGTTTTATTGGCCCCGACGCCTGAAAGCTCTACGGGCTCACCATATCCCGTGCTATTTGGAACTTCTTGTTCCAGGTAGCGAATCTTTAACAACAACAACAACAGCCTGTAGCTAATGTGCATGTTTCGCTGAAGCGCGCAGCATCTTTAGAGGCTGAGGGTAAGTGGGTACAAGTTAATTTGTTGTTGTTATAGATTCAGCTACTCGGAACAAGTTCCAAGTAGCACGGGCTATGGTGAGCCCGTAACTTACCTGGCACAGGAGCTGGGCAAGAAGCACGGGCTATGGTTAGCCTCGTGGACAGGAGATGTCTCCCGTGACAAGTTAATTCATGTAACTGTATATATATATATGCCATACGGGATGAGATGAGGTGTGAAGGAACTATCATGGAAAAGCGCCAAGGCATCACGACTATATAGCACTTGGAAGGGATCAGGATAAGGATTTGGGATGGGACTGGGGGGGGAGGGAAGAAATGGTGCCCAACCACTTGGACGGTCGGGGATTGAACGCCGACCTGCGTGAATCGAGACCGTCGCTCTACCGTCCAGCCCAAGTGCTTAGGTAGATGAGGTGTGAGCTAGTCGCTGTCAGCTGGGGCAGGTGTGTACTTATCTTGAGGTTATCCTGAGATAACCTTAGCTGTCAGCTGTCAGCTAATACTTAGATACTTAGCAGATACTTAGCTGTCAGTTGTGTCTTGGTCTTCTAGAGGGTAGTATGTATTTAAGTGTATGTATCCTGGCTGAATGAGTGTTTGAATGAATGATTTCTGTGTTGTCTACTAAGATTTCTCTGGTGATGGTTTGGTTGTGGGAAGAGATTATATGTTCCTTAATGGATCCCTGTTGCATATGCATCGTTAAACGCCTGGAAAGAGATGTTGTTGTCTTGCCTATATACTAAGACAACAACATCTCTTTCCAGGCGTTGAACGATGCATAAGCAACAGGGCTCCATTAAGGAACATATAATCTCTTCCCACAACCAAACCATCACCAGAGAAATCTTAGTAGACAACACAGAAATCATCGATAGACACAGCGACAGCAGGCGGCTTGACATATGCGAGGCACTACACATCAAGAAGTCAACACCAGCAATCAACAGCCAATTAATGCACAACTATATTCTACCCACTTCAAGACTCCGCTCCAATATAGAATCATCAAGAAATATGGGCCAATAGGCCTCTGCAGTTACTTCCATCCTTCCCTTTAGCTTATACCCTGTTGTATACCCCGTTCATACCCCGTTCTTACCCCGTTCTTACCCCGTTCTGGCTTGTGTTGAAAATTTGTTTTCACCTCTCCCTATACTACTGTAACATGTCACTTCACCCAAATGCAGGTATATAAATCGAAAATGTTTAAAACTCTATTCAGTCTATAGTTGTGTGTGTGTGTAAACTAAAGTCTTTGAAAATGTAATAAGTTTTACGAAACGCGCTCAAGTGTCGCGTCAGACTAGAAATAAAAAAATGAATTTTGGAGAATTGATTTTTCATTTACCGTCACCAGTAAAAAGAAACATAAGGAAAATCGAGAAAATTCGTGTTAGAATTATTAATCTTACTTTTTCGGTCATATTTAATAACATATGTCTACAGGAAAGACTGCTACCAAAATATACTAATATATATATATATATATATATATATATATATATATATATATATATATATATATATATATATATATATATATCGATAATTTTGGTGTTGTTGGTCGGGATATCTCTTGGGATGGTCTGGTCGTGTGTAGAAAGTATATGGCGCTTATGAGAACCTTGTTATTTGTGCATTATTAAACACCCTGAAAGGCATGTTGTGGTCTTACCTATACACTGAGAGCATTGGCGCTGATAGTCCCAAGGTATATGTGGTATAAAAAAGCTTAGATAACATTAGTTTCTTTTGAAAGCCATCCACTTGGTGTCGGGAGAGTTCTTCATGATTACGTTGGCAGTGTTTTTTTTACTTCTGTAGTGTATGTAGAGCTGTATCTTCCGGTGAGTAATATAATGCGTATTTAAAAACTCTTATTTATTTTAAAATAAAAATAAAAAATTTAAAAACTTAAATTAAATTTAATTAAAGAAAATCAAGGTTTGACATTCAGATAACACTGAGATCCTGGAATAGAAAAATGAACGCTCTGAGGTCTTGGTTACCTAGCTACCATTGTGATAACCCAGCTCCATCAGGATCTGGAGCAAGCACTTATCTCCGGATATAAGGGATTTAATCCTATCGGAAGGAATATACAATGATTTTCAAGTCCTGCGTATTTGAGGGTAGTTTGAGTCCCCCTGTGGCAGCGTCACCACTACCCACAGAACGCCTGTGGGTAGTGGTGGTCGAGGATTAGATAGGCAATATTGCCCTCCATGATACTCTCTCAAGTCCATTCATCTGTGTTCTAGGAGGCTCGAACCCTGGACCCATACATGTGTGTAGTGTTGACCAGTGTGTGGCGTGAGACAAGGTGAGGGGGAGCGAAGCACTCTAGTCCTCAACATGGTCCAGTTCTGTCTTACAAGTGGCGATAATCATGACCTGGCTGACCCCACACCTGCATCCCGTGTGTTCCTGTGACCCCTGGCCTCTGTGACCCCTGCCCTCTGTGACCCCCGCCCTCTGTGACACCTTGCCGTCTGTGACCCCCTGCCCTCTGTGACTCCTGCCTTCTGTGACCCCCCTGCCCTCTGTGACCCCTGCCCTCTGTGACCCCCGCCCTCTGTGACACCTTGCCGTCTGTGACCCCCTGCCCTCTGTGACCCCTGCCTTCTGTGACCCCCTGCCCTCTGTGACCCCTGCCCTTTGTGACCCCTGCCCTCTGTGACCCCTACCCTCTGTGACCCCGGTTCTCTGTGACCCCTGCCCTCTGTGACCCCTTCCCTCTGTGACCCCTGCCCTCTGTGACCCCCTGCCCTCTGTGACCCCCTGCCCTCTGTGACCCCGGTTCTCTGTGACCCCTGCCCTCAGTGATCCCGGCTCTCTGTGACCCCTGCCCTCTGTGACCCCGGCTCTCTGTGACCCCTGCCCTCAGTGATCCCGGCTCTCTGTGACCCCTGCCCTCTGTGACCCCAGCTCTCTGTGACCCCTGCCCTCTGTGACCCCTGCCCTCTGTGACCCCGGCTCTCTGTGACCCCTGCCCTCTGTGACCCCTGCCCTCTGTGACCCCAGCTCTCTGTGACCCCTGCCGTCTGTGACCCCCTATTCCTTGTGAACCCCCATCTTGAGTACCCCATCCCATGTGACCCCTAACCCATGTAATCCCCGTTCCTTGTGACCCCATTCTATGTGACTTCTGTCCCCTGTGAAGAGAGTCCCTGCCCGCCAAACACGCACCGAAACTACGACGTTGGTACAACGTTCGAACAAGTTTTAACACCTCCTAACCAGTTATAACAACCAATATAGCAAGTTGTCACAACGTTCTAATCCGTCATAAACACGTTAAGCCAAGATGTAACAACTTTATTACAAGTTGTAACAAGCGGAAAATAGAGACAGTTTCGGTTTGTGTTTCCAGGGTGTCCACCTCCTCCTCCTCCTCGTGACCCCATCTGGTCCGGCCTGGAACATCTCTCTGCTTGAACTTGACTATCATCAGGACTCAGCAGTTATCAAATATTTATTTAAGAGACAGAACAAATAGCGGTATTAAAACTAATAGATGCGTTTATGAGCATTTGAAATGTGGCCCCGGGTCTCTCTCTCTCTCTCCTCTCTCTCTCTCTCTCTCTCTCTCTCTCTCTCTCTCTCTCTCTCTCTCTCTCTCTCTCTCTCTCTCTCTCTCTCTCTGGTTACTAGACTTGGTTGTTGTACATCTTGTCTGTGTTTAAATGACAGGGTCAAGTCATCAGACAAAGGTGATTAAGGAAGCGAAGGAACACCTCGTAATATCTGTTTGGATTGTTGGCATAAAGGGATAATAATGGTAATTTGGCGCGCATGCTTCATATCAATTAAGCGTAATAAATTAATGATAGGAGTGGTAATTACAGGCAGTGATGATAATTCCATGGGATTATCACGTGATAGAGATGGGGCGTTAATGATAGAAAACTCGACCAAAGAGAAACAGGCACAAAGGGTAAATTGGGATATACCCCCCAAAAAATTGGGCTGGCAATTGGTATCCTAATTGGCCATTTGGGGGACTATCATAGAGAAAATTAAGGTAAAGCTGGTGATGATTATAGTTATTACGCGTTGGACGCCAGTTATTCCTGCCACCAGCCATATGGATGATTTCCGTGCCAGCCTCTCTTAATACCCTCATCCGTGACTCCCCCCTTCCCCCCCCTCTCTTCCTTCCCCCCCTCCTTCCCCCCCTCCTTCCTCCTCACTACCCCAGAGACACGTGGTTGAGGGAAGTATATGTAAGGGGGAGGGGAGGGATCAGTTACATTCCTCTCCCTTAAACAATTTACCTTAACTCTTCTTCTCCCTATGTGATAAAGGAAGGGAATAGGGATTAATGCCACATTTGCAACACACACACACACACACACACACACACACACACACACACACACACACACACACACACACACACACACACACACATACATTGCGGGAAATGCAACTTACGACACTGGAAGACAGAAGAGTAAGGGGAGACATGATCACAACCTACAAAATCCTCAGAGGAATCGACCGGGTAAACAAGGATAAACTATTCAACACTGGTGGGACGCGAACAAGGGGACACACGTGGAAACTGAGTACCCACATGAGCCACAGAGACGTTAGAAGGAACTTTTTCAGTGTCAGAGTAGTTAACGGATGGAATGCATTAGGCAGTGATGTGGTGGAGGCTGACTCCATACACAGTTTTAAATGTAGATATGATAGAGCCCAGTAGGCTCAGGAATCTGTACACCAGTTGATTGACAGTTGAGAGGCGGGACCAAAGAGCCAAAGCTCAACCCCCGCAAGCACAAATAGGTGAGTACAAATAGGTGAATACACACACACACACACACACACACACACACACACACACACACACACACACACATCCCCTGAGACGTTCAAGCTGGGGTGATAGGGTCAGTGTCAAACTGCACTTACCTGCAGGGGAAGGAGGCGGTAGTGGTTGACTGTGGGAGGTGGTAGTGGTTGACTGTGGGAGGTGGTAGTGGTTGACTGTGGGAGGCGGTAGTGGTTGACTGTGGGAGGTGGTAGCGGTTGACTGTGGGAGGTGGTAGTGGTTGACTGTGGGAGGTGGTAGTGGTTGACTGTGGGAGGTGGTAGTGGTTGACTGTGGGAGGCGGTAGTGGTTGACTGTGGGAGGTGGTAGTGGTTGACTGTGGGAGGCGGTAGTGGTTGACTGTGGGAGGTGGTAGTGGTTGACTGTGGGAGGTGGGAGTGGTTGACTGTGGGAGGCGGTAGTGGTTGACTGTGGGAGGTGGTAGTGGTTGACTGAGGGAGGTGGTAGTGGTTGACTGTGGGAGGTGGTAGTGGTTGACTGTGGGAGGTGGGAGTGGTTGACTGTGGGAGGTGGTAGTGGTTGACTGTGGGAGGCGGTAGTGGTTGACTGTGGGAGGTGGTAGTGGTTGACTGAGGGAGGCAGCGGGTGACTATGGGAGGCGATAGAAGATAATGGGATATGGGAGACGATAGATGGTAATAGATCAAATTTAGTTTCCGGATTCTTTTTCAACCACAATCGGGGTCATTCCTCCATACAACTTGCCACAATAGTAACCAGCATATATTGTATTTCTTCTGTCCTCCATGGATAGAGTTAGAGGTCTGTTACACGTCATATAGAGCTGTGTCTTCCAATCTTTTTCGCTCTATTTTCTTATACTCAAAAATACGTGCGACCGCTCCCTGTCACACTTTTATAATTGTAAAAAAAAGGTTATATAATCAGGATACTCACATCTTGCTAATTCCCGAACATTGACATTCACTAATAATCAGTATTTAGGCTCCGATATCCGCGCCCCAAGTAAGCACGTGGCAGCGGTTGGGCACTGCTGCTGTAGAGGTGCACAACAGAACACAGCACACTATAGCTATTAAGCCCTCAGTCACAGAAGGTGATTGGGGGGGGGGAGTGTTTTATGATGCTACCAACATACATATATATCATCTCGGCTGCTCCACACATACAGTACATACATACACATACACACTGCTCCATCGTACATACAGTATATATATGTGATAAAAATGTGACAGTGTCAGACCACGGAGGAAAATTGAAACAGGAATTTCTTAAGTACTTTCGTATATTAATACATTAATATACGAAAGTAGTTATGGAAATTCCTGTTCAATTTTCCTCTGTGGTCTGACACAGTATTATATCTATATATATATAATATATATATAGATATATATATATATTATATATATATATATATATATATATATATATATATATATATATATGTATGTTATATATTCTATATATATATATATATATTAAATTATATATATAATATATATATATATTATATATATATATATATATACAGTATAAGCATGCTATATCTCAATTACCTGCTAAGGAGGAGGAACTGATGCTATTATTTCTGAGAAACGTTTACCTTTAAGATGGAGACTGGCTTAAGAGATTTCCATTTAGCCTGGGATCATTATCAGCTGAGTGGCTTATTATACATCTAATCACCTCCTTAATATATAACACCGTAATAACAATTTACCCAAGGCAGGGAGGAAAAAGTTGAAAACGCTAGCTTTTGGACAGGGGTATAATAGAGCACATTATTCCCTGCTGGGAGCCTGTGGCATCCGGCCCAGCCCTGCCCACGGGTTTAAGACCATCATAAGACTTGAGAGGGTCAGACCTGGCCTCACTACTCTGTAATTACTGGCGACCACCCTGATCATCTCAGACCCCGCGGTTACCTTCCTTCAATGGCCGTGGACATCGATTCTGCCCGCCCCGCTTTGATGCGGGTTAATCTGTTTTAATAACAAACCCCTTTAAACGGTTAAATCTCTGGTGGCTGCGGGTGGTGGTGGTGGTGGTGGTGGGGTTCGCGGAACACGACACCAGGCTCGAGCCCCCGACGATCCCTTAATTGAGTTGATCACTAATGATGACCTCTCGTGTGTTATAGAATTTGTTTCCATTATCTTACTTGCCTCCAGTGGGTACTTGTTTTGTTTTTCCTTAACATACATATTAGTCTGTTCCTCCACCCTGTCCTCAGGCTAGGCTCGTTCATTCGGCTGTCGACCCGAATGACACATTCGTCAATTTTGAATGACATTGGGTATTATTCGAAATGTGAATTGTGTCGATTATAAGTTAATATGATTATACGTGCTAGAATTTGTTGAATAGTTGGGTCTTAAGATTAAGGCCTGTTGGCAATTATTGGAATCTGCAGGATAGCCATGAAACAGTTATTCTGAGATGGGATTCGAATAGGGGAGCCGTGAAGGAAGCACTGCTCGAGAACAAGTGCACACGCGCCATCAGTTTTGAGTCGTTCACAAAGTGGTTTACATTCATTAACAGGGGATTTGGCGAGGGGGGGGAGGGGGTTAAGCGAGTATTTGTTCCCCCTTTGCTTTTCTACTAGTAAAGTTCTCTTCGTTTCCGAATCCCAATCGGGGATCCCGGATTCGATTCCTGGCAGGACTGAAATGGCAAGTTGGAATACTCAGTCGTGTGGCAGCTATTGTGGGGTTTTCATAACCTTGTTTGTTTTATATATATATATATATATATATATATATATATATATATATATATATATATATATATATATGTATATATATATGTGTGTGTGTGTGTTTGTGTGTGTGTGTAAATCACCAAAATTAAAACGTGATGAGAAATATGTTAGTGTCAGATCTCGGAGGAAGAATTGAAACAGGATTTTCCTTAGGAACTTTCGTATATTAATACATCTTCAGAAGGAAATGACCCATTTCCTTCTGAAGATGAATTAATATACGAAAGTACTTAAGGAAATTCCTGTTTCAATTCTTCAATTCTCATCTATAAAATATATATATATACAAGGGGTACCACCTCTGGTGCAAGTGTAGGGACCTATATCCTAGGAGAAGAAAATAAAAAGTACTCATATATTAAAAGTTAATTTGAAACTTTTAAAGTAAATTAAAAGGCTCACTTGCCAGAGGCCGCAGTAGTCAGGGTGGTAACTACATCTCTTCCAGGACGGTGGTTATCTTGAGGTTATCTTGAGATGATTTCGGGGCTTTAGTGTCCCCGCGGCCCGGTCCTCAACCAGGCCTCCACCCCCAGGAAGCAGCCCTGGGGGTACTAGCAGCGCTGCAACAGTGCCGTTGCAGCATTCCATGAAGCACAAGGCCGCGCTCGGGGAGAACTCACCTGGTGAGACTGAAGTACCCTGACGAAAGAAACTGTGATTCCCAGTCACCCTTCACCACGCTTTACCCCCTGTATGGATGGCACTTGCTGCCCTCACTCACACAGCAGCGGCGGACCTCACCAACGTCACCTCTCTGGCCAGCTGTTACACAGGTGCCTGGAATGTGAGATCGCTTGGTCGGCGCAGGAAGAAGGTGGTATTGGCTGGGGGGAAAGCTGGTGCCTCGAGTGGCCTTGCTGTAGCAACCTGCTACTTCTACCTGGGGCAACCTGCCGCCGCTTCTGCCTTGGGTACCAGCCGAGGCGGCCTGTGGCAGCCTGCCCCTGATGGAGCTGGTCATTAAGAGATGATCCGGCCGAGCTCACTACACCTGAGAGATTAAGCTCACGGGTAAACGTTGTTAATGAGACGCTACTCCGGCTCAGATCTCGTATGTTGGGATTAATGCGTCAGGCAGGCCAGATAAGAAACAATATATTGTGAAGGTGTATGAAGTGAACGGGTTACTTGGCCGCCAGGCTTGTCTTGTAAGGCACCCACTCTATCATGCTCTCTGTCACTCACCTCATGCTCTATCATGCTCTCTGTCACTCACCTCACGCTCTATTATGCTCTCTGCTCTTACACTGCACTAAAAATGCCCTATATATATATATATATATGATATATATATATATATATATATATACTATATATATATATATATATATTATATATTATATATATATATATATATATATATTATATATATATATATATATATATATATATATAGATATATATATCACACATTTAAGTGTACTTTTGTCTTTCCCGTAGACATAAATATTATATGACAGAAATAGTGAGATCAATGATTCTTGTTCGAATCTTCTCTATATTTCTTAGACTTTCTTCACTTGAGATAAAGTGAAGAAAGGAACACTGGTTCTTCACTTCGCTCTCCAAAGTTCATGTTCACAATTTCATATAGCTTGTGCTAAGATATATGTTACTAAGGATATAAAAAATATAATAATTTTGTTATATCCCGAGAAAGACCGAGATAACATACTCGCGGCATGAAAAGTTTACACAGCCAAATATTATACAGCGATTTAAAGCGACATATACTGTGGGAACAGTCCGGTGTGAAACCATTTAGGACATGAACTTTAGCCCTGAACATCTCAAGATGACACGTGGGTGGTATGGGAATATCACAGGCTAGTCGAGGTTGGCCCCAGTGCCACACTCTAAGAAATATCGGTTATGGGTTATGATGTTTTCCCGCCCAGGACTACCATTATATAGGGACACAGAGATCTGGTAACACTCTGATAGGCAAGAGATGAGAAATAAAGATGGCAAATGCTAGGGAGAGATGGGACAGTAGAGAGGAGGGGGAATGGACAGCAGATGTCCTAGGATCAAGATAAGTCATGGTCAGGGTGACTCCGTCCCATCAACACCCACCCCAGGTCTGTTCCTCACACCTCAGGGTCTGTTCCATATATCCCTCCCTCCCNTCACTTGATCTACCTTGTAGTAGATCAAGTAGTACTTTTTCCTATAGTCTGATCTACCTCTGCTGGGACACTAAGCTGTCTCTGCTGGACACTTGAGCTACCTCTGCTGGACACTTGAGCTGCCTCTGCTGGACACTTGAGCTGCCTCTGTGGACACTTGAGCTGTCTCTGCTGGACACTTGAGCTGTCTCTGCTGGCCACTTGAGCTGATTCTGCTGGACACTTGAGCTGCCTCTGCTGGACACCTGAGCTGCCTCTGCTTAGCACTTGAGCTGCCTCTGCTGGACACCTGAGCTACCTCTGCTGGACACCTGAGCTGCCTCTGCTTGACACTTGAGCTGCCTCTGCTGGACACCTGAGCTGCCTCTGCTTGACACTTGAGCTGCCTCTGCTGGACACCTGAGCTGCCTCTGCTTGACACTTGAGCTGCCTCTGCTGGACACCTGAGCTGCCTCTGCTTGACACTTGAGCTGCCTCTGCTGGACACCTGAGCTGCCTCTGCTTGACACTTGAGCTGCCTCTGCTGGACACCTGAGCTGCCTCTGCTTGACACTTGAGCTGCCTCTGCTGGACACCTGAGCTGCCTCTGCTTGACACTTGAGCTGCCTCTGCTGGACACCTGAGCTGCCTCTGCTTGACACTTGAGCTGCCTCTGCTGGACACCTGAGCTGCCTCTGCTTGACACTTGAGCTGCCTCTGCTGGACACCTGAGCTGCCTCTGCTTGACACTTGAGCTGTCTCTGCTGGACACTTGACCTGCCTCTGCTGGACACTTGTCCTGCCTCATCTTGTTATTGATTTATCTATTATTTTAAACTTATCTACTTCATTTTGTCACCTGACACTTACATGACTCTTTTTACTACTTACCATCCTATTTTTGCCACATGTACTTATTTTGACTCTTATTTTTCTAGCCTGTCACTTGTCAACCTCTTTTTTTCACTTATCTACTTACTGTGTCACTTAACTACCTCTATTGACATCATATAGGCACCAAATAGGTGCCACCCCTTTTGCACACAACATGCAACGTATGCATAGTGGTTACATTATACTTTTCCTAGCGATGGTCAAGATATAATAAGATTAAACGCCGTAGTCATGACTCCTTAAAGTGGCTGGTCATTGATCTTAGAGAGGAGGTCGTGGAGGAGGTCGACCACTGGCGTCGCTTTGGGTCTTGATGACAATCATTCAACATTTCCAGTATTAAGAATACAAGAAATGTATTGTAAATGTATTGTTATGGATAGTTACATTGTGACGCAACGCGGATAACAAGGCTAGTAGGCTGAGCATGCAAGGCTAGACCCTTACAATCTCGTAGACGCTTCAGCAGATGCGGATATGAGTTCACGAGACAGGTTTTGTCTAAAAGACACCGAGAAAGCTTGATGAGTGTCGGTGTCAGCGGCAACTGTGTAGGCTATCAAGGTGTATGACACCTGTACAGGCCATCAAGGTGTACGACACCTGTACAGGCCATCAAGGTGTACGACACCTGTACAGGCCATCAAGGTGTACGACACCTGTACAGGCCATCAAGGTGTAAGACACCTGTACAGGCCATCAAGGTGTACGACACCTGTACAGGCCATCAAGGTGTACGACACCTGTACAGGTCATCAAGGTGTACGACACCTGTACAGGCCATCAAGCTGTACGACACCTGTACAGGCCATCAAGGTGTACGATACCTGTACAGGCCATCAAGGTGTACGACACCTGTACAGGCCATCAAGGTGTACGACACCTGTACAGGCCATCAAGGTGTACGACACCTGTACAGGCCATCAAGGTGTACGACACCTGTACAGGTCATCAAGGTGTACGACACCTGTACAGGCCATCAAGGTGTACGACACCTGTACAGGCCATCAAGGTGTACGACACCTGTACAGGCCATCAAGGTGTACGACACCTGTACAGGCCATCAAGGTGTACGACACCTGTACAGGCCATCAAAGTGTACGACACCTGTACAGGTCATCAAGGTGTACAACACCTGCACAGGCCATCAAGGTGTACGACACCTGTACAGGCCATCAAGGTGTACGACACCTGTACAGGCCATCAAGGTGTACGACACCTGTACAGGTCATCAAGGTGTACGACACCTGCACAGGCCATCAAGGTGTACGACACCTGTACAGGCCATCAAGGTGTACGACACCTATTCAAGGCAAATCAACCTGTATGACACCTGCTTAGGCCACAGGTGTCCGTATGAACAACCTGCATGGAACCATATCTAGCTTACCGATGTTGCACGTGAACATTGCCTCTGACACATGTACACATACACTAACTGCTTGCCTAGGGGAAATTAAATCAAATATTGTACAACACAGTAACGCAAGTACCGCCCAGGTCTGGAATGCCCACTCACAGTCACATATATCAATGCACACTCACAGTCACATATATCAATGCACACTCACAGTCACATATATCAAAGCACACTCACAGTCACATATATCAAAGCACACTCACAGTCACATATATCAAAGCACACTCACAGTCACATATATCAAAGCACACTCACAGTCACATATATCAAAGCACACTCACAGTCACATATATCAATGCACACTCACAGTCACATATATCAAAGCACACTCACAGTCACATATATCAAAGCACACTCACAGTCAAATATATCAAAGCACACTCACAGTCACATATATCAAAGCACACTCACTGTCACATATATCAAAGCCCACTCACAGTCACATGTATCAAAGCACACTCACAGTCACATATATCAAAGCACACTCAAAAATCTAAAATTATTTTTGCCTCGTTTGTCTAAAAAAATGCAATAAGAACTCAGATAAAACCCTAACATTTCATCACGTAAATATATTCCATTCTAAGTTAAATAATCTATTTCCTTGGCGAGTCTCTCGTGGCGGCTGAGTGTGTGTGTGTCTCTCAAAGAAGGCTCAATAATGATCTGATGAACAGTAGTAATAGTAGTATCGTCAGTCATGAATATGTTCAGTACCTGTGCAGGTCACCAACCTGTAAAGCACCTGTACAGGTCACCAACCTGTAAAGCACCTGTGCAGGCCACTAAACTCCTCGACGAATCCGTCACCTTGCTCACTTGGATCACCTTATTTGTGACGCCTCGACTCCTTGAAGAAGGGCCAAGATTTCTTTTTTGTACCCCTATAGATATTCCACTTCACCACACAGTCCTCGCGGGTGTGAGACTTTAAATCCCACAAATATGCTTTAACGTGTCGCGAATTGCGGCGAAGATAAATAATAATTAGATGATTAATTAAGAGGATGAGGTAGTACAGGCGGGTTAAGAGGGAGGGTTGGGCGTCACTGCCCAGCTCCTGTCACTGCTAATAACTTCGGTTCGATACCTTGTGGTGACGCAATCGCTGCGCTACGCCCGCTTTATGTCGCCAGGGCTGTCACCCCGAAGGTGGGGATTGGGGGGGGTGGGGAGTTGTGGATGGGGGCTGATATCGGTAGGCGGAATATGACGAGGAAGGGAGCAGGTGAGGGGCCAGAGGGGTGAGGAAAAAGGTGTTGGAAGATTTGGGTAAGGGGGGGTAAGGGGAGGTGTTGGATAGAAGGGATTCAGGACAGGTGGGAGAGGAGGGGAGACACGGTCGAGCGTGTCGTCAGTAGTCTATTAAGGTCAACAGCTGGTCGATTGAAAAAACCGCAGCTGGTGCAGGAAAGGCATCAGTCGACTGTCACCTCAGTCGGTATGACCTCAGTGTCCGGTCAAGGAAGTAATAACATATTTGACCAACAACTTCCTCGTTCTGGTGCAGCATTTAAGGCCACCGTCCACCACCACCACCACCACCAGGAGTATACACATAAGACTTTAATGACCTCGAAGAGCGCCTTCCAAAAGCACCGATATTATTAACTAGCTTTTAAGGGTTGATAGATGTTAATCTTCTTGTTTGAGGAGCTGTTGACTTGAGACAGTTAAGCAAGTCCCAGCTGTATCTGGGAATAAGTGACAGAATGAACAACCCAGCGGGTTTTCTTCCTATTGGGGAGTGTTGTACATGCTGCTATGGCGGTGTGTCCATTCACAAGATGAGTGGCGCTGCCCAATAAACTCGCCCCTCGGGGCAAAATTTAAAAAAAAATTAACTTCATCGTGTAAAAACATTACCGACACGAAGGTTTAAGCGTCTAACGAGCGTGTCCAAGACAGGTTCATCCAGTCGTTACCTGATATAACTTATCCTAAGCAAGATTCAAGGCACGGACGCTTCCCTGCTCCACCGTTAAGCCCCAAGTGGAAGACACGCAAGTCACAGATAACGTGCTGCTGAAGGTGATACTGATATCATCAATCTTCACTACCACGCTTCATAAGTTTAACCATGCCACTTGTCTTAGTATATGGAGGGTGCACATGTCCTAGGTGTCGTAGAACCGGGACCAGGAGCTAGAAGCGAGTTCAGTCTCGTGCCTCGTTCACTGTCTGGGATACTGCTCATTCTTAACGCAAGCAAATATACAATGTTGAGCAGTATTAAGCATATTTTAAGGTTTACGCAAATCTGTAGTCTCGGTATACAATGCGTAGTGCTGACACACACACACACACACACACACACACACACACACACACACACACACACACACACACACACACACACACACACACACAATAGTTTGTCCTTGACAGGGTAGACAAGGACAAACTATTCAACACTGGCGGGACGCGAACAAGGGGACACAGGTGGAAACTGAGTACCCACATGAGCCACAGGGACGTGAGAAAGAACTTTTTCAGTGTCAGAGTAGTTAACGGATGGAATGCATTAGGCAGTGACGTGGTGGAGGCTGACTCCATACACAGTTTTAAATGTAGATATGATAGAGCCCAGTAGGCTCAGGAATCTGTACACCAGTTGATTGACAGTTGAGAGGCGGGACCAAAGAGCCAGAGCTCAATCCCGGCAAACACAACTAGGTGAGTATATACACACACACGACCCACCCAGCCCGTATAGTGAGAAATAACAAGAACCTTGCAAGTGTTCGGACCGTTAGCTTCATATGCTTCCCAGTCTATGGATTTCAAGTTGAAGTCGCCGACTATCAATAATCGTGAACCATCGTTATCCGCTCTCGCTATGATCTCTCTCTCATTCTTTGTTATTGGTAACCACTTTATTAACCACTTGGGCAGAACAGTAGAGCGACGGCCTCGCTATATGCAGGTCGGCGTTCAATCCCCAACCGTCCAAGTGGTTGGGCACCATTCCTACCCCCCCCCCCCCGCCGTCCCATCCCAAATCCTTATCCTGATTCCTCCCAAGTACTATATATATATATATATATATATATATATATATATATATATATATATATATATATATATATATATATATATATATATATAGTCTTGGCGCTTTCTCCTGATAATTCCCTTTCCTTCATCCATCGGAAACCACCTCATTATCGATAACCACCTCGTCACCCGTCTCAAACAAGCGCTCCTGAATCTCTTTACTCTAACACCCCGATTTTCACTCGGTTGCAAATTCCAATAATTAACGATGCAGTTGGTAGAGGTTACAACCAATTAATACCTAATTAGGTTCACGTCATCGGTCATTATCCCAGCAGTAGACAACTTGTTGGGTAATTAAGTACAGCAGAATTACTCTCCGTGGCGGGGAGGCTTCGGGGTCTACTTCCGGTGGGAAATTAGCGATCAGCTGAGGAAAGACTCTCCTGGCCCAGGGCTGAGGTAAGACTCTCCTGGCCCAGGGGCTAAGGTAAGACTCTCCTGGCCCAGAGCTGAGGCAAGACTCTCCTGGCCCAGGGCTGAGGTAAGACTCTCCTGGCCCAGGGGCTAAGGTAAGACTCTCCTGGCCCAGGGCTGAGGTAAGATTCTCCTGGCCCAGGGCTGAGGTAAGACTCTCCTGGCCCAGGGCTGAGGCAAGACTCTCCTGGCCCAGGGCTGAGGCAAGACACTCCTGACCCAGGGCTGAGGTAAGACTCTCCTGGCCCAGGGCTGAGGCAAGACACTCCTGACCCAGGGCTGAGGTAAGACTCTCCTGGCCCAGGGCTAAGGTAAGACTCTCCTGGCCCAGGGCTAAGGTAAGACTCTCCTGGCCCAGGGCTGAGGCAAGACTCTCCTGACCCAGGGCTGAGGTAAGACTGTCTTGGCCCAGAGGGAGTCTCACCACACCCGCCGTGGGAGTACCAACACTCGCCGTGGGAGTACCAACACCCGCCGTGGGGGTACCAACACCCGCCGTGGGAGTACCAACACCCGTCATGGGAGTACCAACACCCGCCGTGGGAGTACCAACACCCGCCGTGGGGGTACCAACACCCGCCGTGGGGGTACCAACACCCGCCGTGGGGATACCAACACCTGCCGTGGGAGTACCAACACCCGCCATGGGAGTACCAACACCCGCCATGGGAGTACCAACACCCGCCGTGGGAGTACCAACACCCGCCGTGTGAGCACCAACACCCGCCGTGGGAGCACCAACACCCTCCATGGGAGTACCAACACCCGCCGTGGGGGTACCAACACCCGCCATGGGAGTACCAACACCCGCCGTGGGAGTACCAACACCCGCCGTGGGGGTACCAACACCCGCCATAGGAGTACCAACACCCGCAGTGGGAGTACCAACACCCGCCGTGGGGGTACCAACACCCGCCGTGGGGGTACCAACACCCGCCGTGGGGGTACCAACACCCGCCATGGGAGCACCAACACCCGCCGTGGGAGTACCAACACCCGCCGTGGGGGTACCAACACCCGCCGTGTGAGCACCAACACCCGCCGTGGGAGCACCAACACCCTCCATGGGAGTACCAACACCCGCCGTGGGGGTACCAACACCCGCCATAGGAGTACCAACACCCGCAGTGGGAGTACCAACACCCGCCGTGGGAGTACCAACACCCGCCGTGGGAGTACCAACACCCCCATGGGAGTACCAACACCCGCCGTGGGAGTACCAACACCCGTCGTCTGGGCCCCGCAGCGTAAAGTCCACAAGCATCTCAATCGAACACTTTACCATCACGGCCAATCTACATAACTCGTCTCCTCACGACACCCGCACATATTAAAACTGCCTGAAAACGTCATTAAAATTAATTAGAAAGGAAGTCAAGTTCTCCCAACCACTCTTAGCCACTGCTCGTTGAAGAGGAAATTGCCGTGGCTTTATTAACCATTACTGCTGATCGTTCGGCAAATTTGCTGTTAATTTGTGCTAATGAGTGGTTAGCTGGGTAATTTTCCCCCTTGTTGCTATCACGATAAGCTGTTGATATTGATGCGTTTCGTCGGTGTGGCAGCTCACCTGTGTTAATAATGTTTTTTTTTTATTTATATTGTTAACAAACTGTTGATGAGAATCTTTTGTGTTTTTAATTATTGATTTTATCTTGATTATTTATACATTTTATACAACTTCCTCGGGCAGGAAGTTGAGCAGTTAACTCTCCTAAGTTTCTTTTATGGTTTTATTGGCCCCGACGCCTGAAAGCTCTACGGGCTCACCATATCCCGTGCTATTTGGAACTTCTTGTTCCAGTAGCGAATCTTTAACACAACAACAACAGCCTGTAGCTAATGTGCATGTTTCGCTGAAGCGCGCAGCATCTTTTAGAGCTGAGGGTAAGTGGGTACAAGTTTATTTGTTGTTGTTATAGATTCAGCTACTCGGAACAAGTTTCAAGTAGCACGGGCTATGGTGAGCCCGTAACTTACCTGGCACAGGAGCTGTGGCAAGAAGCACGGGCTATGGTTAGCCTCGTGGACAGGAGATGTCTCCCGTGACAAGTTAATTCATGTAACTGTAATATATATTGCCATACGGGATGAGATGAGGTGTGAAGGAACTATCATGGAAAAGCGCCAAGGCATCACGACTATATATCACTTGGAAGGGATCAGGATAGGATTTGGATGGGACTGGGGGGAGGAAGAAATGGTGCCCACCCACTTGGACGGTCGGTGATTGAACGCCGACCTGCGTGAATCGAGACCGTCGCTCTACCTTCGTGAGACCCTTCTTGAGTATGCTGCCCCGCCATGGAACCTTAGCGAAACTTGAAACAAAACTATACAAAGTCCAAAGCTATGTAACTAATCCCGTCCTTGAGCTAAGGGGACTAAACTATGAGGAAAGACTGAGGAGGAACTGGACCGTACTCCTCTGAGGTAAAGAGATAGAGCCGAGCAGACATGATACGACATACATGATAGCGGACTCACTTACTGTTTTTAAAAAGCAATTATAAAGGAGAAATGTAGGAGATGGTACCAGAGGTGAGGAGACACCGGGCTGAATTTGACAGGGCAACAGCTACGGAGCCAAATGAAATATCACCATGGATCATGAAAGAGTGTGAACCATCCCCCTCTCACAATGTCTATCTCCTCTGCATCATCAGCGAGATATGTTGTGTGTGTGTGTGGTGGTGGGGGGGGGGGGGAACAACTAACAGGATTCATGGATTCATATATACAAGAGATAAGGAAGACATGAACCACTGAACTACAAATCAGTCACAGACCTGCATTCCCCCAGCAAGGTTCTTCTTGCAACTCCTCCAAAACACACTAAAGAATATAAAAACAAACACATACGCACAATCAAAACACAAATCAACCTCACCCAACTCTCTCACACTTCCGCAGTTCTCACACAAACACCCCTTCTCTCTCCCTTTCTCTTTCTCACCATCCCTCACACACACACACACACACACACACACACACAACACACACACCACACACACACACACACACACACACACACACACACACACATACACACACACACACTATAATATCCTATTATTTCCCCTAACCCCCCCCACACAGTGTCATCATCAGTGATCAGCAGTGTGGAGCAGCAACAGCTGACGAGTAAACACACACAATATCTACGATGATTTTCCCCCTGATGATTTTGAGAGGAAAATCATCAGTCGGTTACACTCTCTCTACTCAAGGGGAAAACAGCACCTGATAGGCAGCTAAACAAGGAGATGACGCTCTATCGAACCCCAGACACCTGTTTCCCTCTCTTATCGG
>WNGS01004374.1:16955121-16967083 GCA_020271785.1 Procambarus virginalis
GAAGTATATGTAAGGCTCTGAAGGATACTGTCTCCAAGTTTCTATCGGTGAAGTATGCTGCTTGCGCCACCCAGCTCCTCTGAAGCTGTGCTGTCCGGTCTATGTCCACTCTTAAAGCTGTTGTTGTTGTTGTTAAAGATTCGATACCTGGAACAAGAAGTTCCAAGTAGCACGGGCTATGGTGAGCCCGTAGTGGATGTTATTCTGACTCTTAAAGCGTCCTTTTCCCTCAGAAGTGAGCAGTTGCCTTCAATTGATCTTGTACTGTGTTTGAGGCTTAGTTGCTCATATTATTAGCCTCATAATCTTGTATTTCTCAGGGTTGTGTGTATGTGTGTGTTTGGGGAGGGGGGATTCGCGCACCTGTGCGATTAGATGTGTTTCCGTGTATGTGTACGTGTGTGTGTGTGTGTGTGTGTGTGTGTGTGTGTGTGTGTGTGTGTGTGTGTGTGTGTGTGTGTGTGTGTGTGTGTGTGTGTGTGTACTCACCTAGTTGTGTTTGCGGGGGTTGAGCTCTGGCTCTTTGGTCCCGCCTCTCAACCGTCAATCAACAGGTGTACAGATTCCTGAGCCTATTGGGCTCTATCATATCTACACTTGAAACTGTGTATGGAGTCAGCCTCCACCACATCACTTCCTAATGCATTCCATTTTTTCAACCACTCTGACACTAAAAAAGTTCTTTCTAATATCTCTGTGGCTCATTTGGGCACTCAGTTTCCACCTGTGTCCCCTAGTGCGTGTGCCCTTTGTGTTAAATAACCTGTCTTTATCAACCCTTATCAATCCTGAATCTTGAATGTAGTGATCATGTCCCCCCTAACTCTTCTGTCTTCGAACGAAGTGAGGTTTAATTCCCGTTGTCTCTCCTCGTAGCTCATACTTCTCAGCTCGGGTACTAGTCTGGTGGCAAACCTTTGAACCTTTTCCAGTTTAGTCTTATGCTTGACTAAATATGGACTCCATGCTGGAGCCGCATACTCCAGGATTGGTCTGACATATGTGGTATATAATGTTCTGAAAGATTCCTTAACCAAGTTTCTAAAGGCCGTTCTTATGTTAGCAAACTGTGTGTGTGTGTGTGTGTGTGTGTGTGTTGTGTGTGTGTGTGTGTGTGTGTGTGTGTGTGTGTGTGTGTGTGTGTGTGTGTGTGTGTGTGCGTGTGTGTGTGTGTATTCTTTTGTCCGCGCACATGTTGTAACAAGTATATAAAAGTGTGTGTGTACGTTACCCTCTACACCAAGATACACGTGTATTGCGTGTGTGTGTGTGTGTGTGTGTGTGTGTGTGTGTGTGTGTGTGTGTGTGTGCGTGTGTGTGTGTGTGTGTGTGTGTGTGTGTGTGTGTGTGTGTGTGTGTGTGTGTGTGTGCGTGTGTGTGTGTGTGTGTGTGTGTGTGTGTGTGTGTGAGTAGAGCGCGAGTGCGTGACTAGCTGACGTTTTGGGCGCGTTATTGCTATCGTAAAGTTGGTTATCGTTGAAGCAGGTGCGCCTACGGGGACCTGGCTCTTGTGCCCCCTGTTATCATAGCTGGTGATAGCTTGATGCAGTCACTCGTCCTTCTTGTTCCCTGTCATCATGCCTTCTTTTTAGAATTGAATGGATTGTTGCTTTCCTATCATCAATACCCTCTCTCTCTGGCTCATCTCAGCTGCTAATTACCACGTTCTATTAGAACCCCTGTTGAATAGTACCTTCTATATCGCAGACAGGTCTCCTCTGATTATTCAAATTTCGTGTGATGTGAAATTTATTTATCTTGATCTATCCTTACTCTAGATTCATCTTATTTCTGGAACCAACTTTGTGCCAAGACTCCTGATTTGTTCAGGTTTCTTTGTGTACTTAACAGGATCCATATACGTGCTGTTTATTATAGTAATGGTCTCACGTAGGTGGTATAAAATACTTGAAAATATTTCAGTTTATTGGAAGTTGTTTCTATAGCCGCTTCGATTTAACCATTAATGTCATCCATTTCATATATTTACACCCAGTGATAGGCTCATTGTAGTGTCTACTTCTCTGATAATCTATTGATAGGCTTATTGTAGTGTCTGTCTGTACCTCTGGTGATAGACTATGCAACTCCTGTGACCTACCATAGTCTCTTTACAGGTTAAGTCCGTGACACAGAACCATCACTACACTCGGAATTAAGTTTTTCAACCCACACTCTACACACGCGCCAAGATGCACCCCTCATCCCGTCTTAAGCCATCACACCCACCGTAGCCTCAGCCGGTGATCTCAGCTCTCAGGGGTCCTCACACTCTATGAGCACCCTCCTTGAGCAGCACTGTGCGCAAGTGTTTCATGCTTCCTGACCTGCCGTGTCGTTCAGGGCACGACATAAACACCCATAAGACCTATATACTCTCTCGTAGCTCTACTCTTGCGCTCTCCCAGGCGTCATTAGTGGTAGAGTGGAGGATTTTTCTGACCCATGATGCCTAGTGTCATGGAATGAAGGCCACGTGACTGAAGGCTATGATTCGTACGTCAAGCTGAGAACAGCCGCGTCCAACAGCCTGGTTGACCAGTCCAGCAACCAGGAGGCCTGGTCGACGACCGGGCCGCGGGGACGCTAAGCCCCTTGAAGCACCTCAAGGTAACCTCAAGGCAGGTGCCTGGTATAGCAGGCATGGAGGAGTGTTCGTCGGAGTTGGTACCTTTCCGTTTGTAGGAGCTAGGTGTTAAATTTCTTTTCAGGATGTTCTGTGCATATGGTCTCTTTTCTCCTCTCGTTCTTTGCGGGTGTGTGTAGTGGCAGTATCCTGGAAGTGATGGCTGTATCTTGTCAGAGGCATTGACTCGTACCCCCAGTGACCGTCTCAGTGTCTCAGCATCTTTATTATGCATCTGTTGATGCTCACCTTGAGCGGGGACTAAAAGAATCTGTTATATCTCTTAATGACGATAAATGATCACATTATGTTTTCCCTGTGTACGTGCACATGTATTCGCAGATTTGCTCTTACAAAGGCGCTCTTCAACTCCTGGACTGTCGGCCTCCTTTACTTCTTATCATACCTACGCTTAAAGGCGTGTTAGCAGCTGCCCTTAACTTACTTCTCTTATACGTACTTTTATCCGGGTTATTAATGACTCTAAGAATCCCAGGTGAAAGGTAAATGTCACCTCTTAGTCTTGGTTTATATTATATATATATATATATATATATATATATATATATATATATATATATATATATATATATATATATTTATTTATTTATTTATTTATTATTTGTTTATTTATTTATTTATTTATATTGTTTGGAGTGTGTTGAGGTCTAGTTTCGTCAGTATTTCTCCGTAGGTTAGTCATCTAAGCTCACGGAACAGTCTTGTACCAAATATGTCGACTTTCACTTGTTTGCTCTGTACTTTTGTAGATGGAGATACAACACTGGGGCTGCATGTTACACTATTGGTCTAACGTAGGTATTGTGTGTGTGTGTGTGTATGTGTCCCACCATTACCGCCCTCCCACATGTGCCACTGGTATTCTCTCAACTATCTCCCCCCCCCCCATCTCCATAACTATTCCATCACTATCATCTCCACTAAGACCTCAAACCCACCCCATCAATTCTCACCATCAGCTCCACTATCATCAACGCCACTATCACCATCACCATCATTGCTTTCTCTGTACACCTGCCGTTCCCCCTTCCAACGTGCGTCCCTACCTCCCTCTCGCTCCCTCTCTTTCCCCTCCCTCTCTACCCCTTCCTCTCTCTCCCTCCCCCTCCCCCCCTGCCCGCCCCTCCTGCTCTGGCAGCACACAACATTTACAGCCAAACAAAATGAAACAATAATACCCTCGTGACAATCAAGCCGCTCCATGGCGCTCTGCACACGAACACGCAAAATGAAAACAATAGCAGAGAGGATTTGGCGGGAAGGGGAGAAAGCGTACATCCATATACGTAGATTAATAGACAATGTTTTTGGACGGTTCCCTGATCCCCGACCGGCGATATGCTTAATCGGCCTTGTTTTTAAAAGCTTGATAATAACTGCATAAACATTGCTGATAGAAACGGATCAGAGAATTGTACATATGAAAGAATAAGTTCCGGGCGATACACGGAACTCACTTTTTGTTATTTCGGCGTTAGAGATTGGTATTTGATACCCCCGATGTGTGCGTTTTGTAGCGGGTTCATTTCCAGCCACGAGCGGTATTGGGTGGAGTGGTGTGTGGAGTAGCGCTTACTGTATTGGCGGTAACGCATGGTGTTGGTGTGGAGCGGTGTGGCGCAGCTGTTCTGCCTCACAACTGCCTCACAGGGCGCATTTTCTTGCTCATCTTCCGTTATCCCATGAGACTTCACTTAGTTTCAGGCTCTCCTGAATCTACTTGCTGTATCTCAGACTCCTGTAATCTGCGCTGGCTCCTTTATGGCTCAACACTTGTCGTGAGTGGATGAGAATATGAGCATCATCATCACTGTCTTGTGTGGCAGTGAATATGAGCTGCATCCTCACCATCCTGTGTGGTAGCGAATATGCCTAGCATCCTCAATGCCCCCATGTGGCAGTGAATATGAGTAGCATCCTCACTGGATATGTGACAGTGAATATGTGCAGTCTCCTTACTGTCCTGTGTGGCAGTGAATATGAATAGCATCTGCACTGTCCATTGGAACTTTGAATATGAAAAGCATATTCACTTCCCTGTGAGCTAGTGAATATTATCATCATTTTGAATGTTCTGTGCGACAGTGAATACGAATGTAACATCTTCACTGTTTTGCATTGCAGTGAACATGAGAGGGATTCTCACTGCCGAATTCCGACCAACCTCACGGAGTTTGGACTGACCTCAGAGGTTTGACCGGCGTCAGCATGTTTCGACCAGGCTCCCATTGAGTTCTAACCTGCCCTGTTGCACATTCTGGCGCCGATTAGAGTGATTAACTACCAGTATCACCGTGATTGAATATCCTTGACCAGCAGCAGTCACCACCACCACGAGTTGGGCACATTTGGGCGTGTTCCCCCTGGACGATTTACAGCTTCCATCGAACCTCACGAACTGTCCATGATACCTATACACTTGGATGAAGTCGAGACCTTAATCCCCCCCACGCAGCTGTCCTGGCCTCTACCTCGACGGCCTCCTGACCTGCCGCCTCTGGCCTGTCACAGGCATACACTCCGCCGCATTATCAGGCGTGTTCCATACCGTGCATAGTTCCCCCTCCGGGTTCCAGCGAGACCCCTCGCTGTGTCGTATCGCACTGGAAGAGCTCATTACTGCCGCGCCTCGCCCAAGGCCTCCTTCTCAAACGACGCTGTCTTCTTAATTAGGTCCATATATATATATATATATATATATATATATATATATATATATATATATATATATATATATATCTACCTATCTCGTAAAACTATTGTCGTTTTATCTATTTCCAAACCATCTTCTTCCTTCTCTTTTTCTTCAATCGAAGATAAATGTTCACACAGTCATGATTAAAGACGATACGATAGTCAAAGACCAAGTCAGATTCGTCAGGAGCACGAAATGGGATAAAACTGCGCCCATGTAATTCAGAATTCGAGCGAAATGCTTGGAGAGGGACGGAAGGAGGGAGCTGGTGAGGGTGGGTGACGGTGGACAGGGGGATGGACAGGGGGGGAGAAGGAGCCGGGAATCAGGCCAGGCATCCGTCGGGCTGGAGCGACGGGTGGTCAGCGAGCCTCCTGTCAAAGACCGACGAAGACGGATCGGTGACGGACCCAGAGATGAAGACCTGCGACTCAGCTAAACTATTTCCGATTCGAGTGTGATTGTCCATTAAAGGTCCTCCTTCCTCCTCTTCCTTCTCCTCTTCCTGGTATCTGGAGGTACCGGCCGGAGAAGAGGAGCGGGTGTGGAAAGAGGTGTTAAGGAAGATGGATGTAGGAAGTAGCCAAGAAGAGAGAGAGAAAGAGAGAGGCGTTTATCGCTATGACTCATTCATTTCGTAGTAAGTTCACCTATTTTCCAGCAACAAAAATCGTGGTAAACACCTATTTTTCCGAGAAAAGTTATCATGATAAGCAATTTTCTAGTAAGATTTGTGACAGGAAATGTAGTTTACTTAATGGGCTTCTTGTCTTGTCTAATAAGACGCTGGTATATGGTGCAGTGACGTCATGTAGTCACAAAGGAAAGTAGCCCATTTTAGGCCACTTTCTCTACCTGTTTCTTGCACTGATGAAGTCTACTACATCTTTTGTCACTTGATCTACCTTGTAGTAGATCAAGTAGTACTTTTTCCTATAGTCTGATCTACCTCTGCTGGGCACCTAAGCTGTCTCTGCTGGACACTTGAGCTGCCTCTGCTGGACACTTGAGCTGCCTCTGCTGGACACTTGAGCTGCCTCTGCTGGACACTTGAGCTGTCTCTGCTGGACACTTGAGCTGATTCTGCTGGACACTTGAGCTGCCTCTGCTGGACACCTGAGCTGCCTCTGCTTGGCACTTGAGCTGCCTCTGCTGGACACCTGAGCTGCCTCTGCTTGACACTTGAGTTGCCTCTGCTGGACACCTGAGCTGCCTCTGCTTGACACTTGAGCTGCCTCTGCTGGACACCTGAGCTGCCTCTGCTTGACACTTGAGCTGCCTCTGCTGGACACCTGAGCTGCCTCTGCTTGACACTTGAGCTGCCTCTGCTGGACACCTGAGCTGCCTCTGCTTGACACTTGAGCTGCCTCTGCTGGACACCTGAGCTGCCTCTGCTTGACACTTGAGCTGCCTCTGCTGGACACCTGAGCTGCCTCTGCTGGACACTTGAGCTGCCTCTGCTGGACACCTGAGCTGCCTCTGCTTGACACTTGAGCTGTCTCTGCTGGACACTTGACCTGCCTCTGCTGGATACTTGTCCTGCCTCATCTTGTTATTGATTTATCTATTATTTTAAACTTATCTACTTCATTTTGTCACCTGACACTTACATGACTCTTTTTACTACTTACCATCCTATTTTTGCCACATGTACTTATTTTGACTCTTATTTTTCTAGCCTGTCACTTGTCAACCTCTTTTTTTCACTTATCTACTTACTGTGTCACTTAACTACCTCTATTGACATCATATAGGCACCAAATAGGTGCCACCCCTTTTGCACACAACATGCAACGTATGCATAGTGGTTACATTATACTTTTCCTAGCGATGGTCAAGATATAATAAGATTAAACGCCGTAGTCATGACTCCTTAAAGTGGCTGGTCATTGATCTTAGAGAGGAGTCGTGGAGGAGGTCGACCACTGGCGTCGCTTTGGGTCTTGATGACAATCATTCAACATTTCCAGTATTAAGAATACAAGAAATGTATTGTAAATGTATTGTTATGGATAGTTACATTGTGACGCAACGCGGATAACCAAGGCTAGTAGGCTGAGCATGCAAGGCTAGACCCTTACAATCTCGTAGACGCTTCAGCAGATGCGGATATGAGTTCACGAGACAGGTTTTGTCTCAAAGAAACCGAGAAAGCTTGATGAGTGTCGGTGTCAGCGGCAACTGTGTAGGCCATCAAGCTGTACGACACCTGTACAGGCCATCAAGGTGTACGACACCTGTACAGGCTATCAAGGTGTACGACACCTGTACAGGCCATCAAGGTGTACGACACCTGTACAGGCCATCAAGGTGTACAACACCTGTACAGGCCATCAAGGTGTACGACACCTGTACAGGCCATCAAGGTGTACGACACCTGTACAGGCATCAAGGTGTACGACACCTGTACAGGTCATCAAGGTGTACGACACCTGTACAGGCCATCAAGGTGTACGACACCTGTACAGGTCATCAAGGTGTACGACACCTGTACAGGCCATCAAGGTGTACGACACCTGTACAGGTCATCAAGGTGTACGACACCTGTACAGGTCATCAAGGTGTACGACACCTGTACAGGTCATCAAGCTGTACGACACCTGTACAGGTCATCAAGGTGTACGACACCTGTACAGGTCATCAAGGTGTACGACACCTGTACAGGTCATCAAGGTGTACGACACCTGTACAGGTCATCAAGGTGTACGACACCTGTACAGGTCATCAAGGTGTACGACACCTGTACAGGCCATCAAGGTGTACGACACCTGTACAGGCTATCAAGGTGTACGACACCTGTACAGGCCATCAAGGTGTACGACACCTGTACAGGCCATCAAGCTGTACGACAGCTATTCAAGGCAAATCAACCTGTATGACAGCTGTTTAGGCCACAGGTGTCCGTATGAACAGCCTGCATGGAACCATATCTAGCTTACCGATGATGCACGTGAACATTGCCTCTGACACATGTACACACACACTAACTGCCAGGCTAGGGGAAATTAAATCAAATATTTTACAACACAGTAACGCAAGTACCGCCCAGGTCTGGAATACCCACTCACAGTCACATATATCAATGCACACTCACAGTCACATATATCAATGCACACTCACAGTCACATATATCAAAGCACACTCACAGTCACATATATCAAAGCACACTCACAGTCACATATATCAAAGCACACTCACAGTCACATATATCAAAGCACACTCACTGTCACATATATCAAAGCCCACTCACAGTCACATGTATCAAAGCACACTCACAGTCACATATATCAAAGCACACTCAAAAATCTAAAATTATTTTTGCCTCGTTTGTCTAAAAAAATGCAATAAGAACTCAGATAAAACCTAACATTTCATCACGTAAATATATTCCATTCTAAGTTAAATAATCTATTTCCTTGGCGAGTCTCTCGTGGCGGCTGAGGTGTGTGTGTGTCTCTCAAAGAAGGCTCAATAATGATCTGATGAAGTAGTAATAGTAGTATCGTCAGTCATGAATATGTTCAGTACCTGTGCAGGTCACCAACCTGTAAAGCACCTGTACAGGTCACCAACCTGTAAAGCACCTGTGCAGGCCACTAAACTCCTCGACGAATCCGTCACCTTGCTCACTTGGATCACCTTATTTGTGACGCCTCGACTCCTTGAAGAAGGGCCAAATTTTTTTTTTTGTACCCCTATAGATATTCCACTTCACCACACAGTCCTCGCGGGTGTGAGACTTTAAATCCCACAAATATGCTTTAACGTGTCGCGAATTGCGGCGAAGATAAATAATAATTAGATGATTAATTAAGAGGATGAGGTAGTACAGGCGGGTTAAGAGGGAGGGTTGGGCGTCACTGCCCAGCTCCTGTCACTGCTAATAACTTCGGTTCGATACCTTGTGGTGACGCAATCGCTGCGCTACGCCCGCTTTATGTCGCCAGGGCTGTCACCCCGAAGGTGGGGATTGGGGGGGTGGGGAGTTGTGGATGGGGGCTGATATCGGTAGGGAAATATGACGAGGAAGGGAGCAGGTGAGGGGCCAGAGGGATGAGGAAAAAGGTGTTGGAAGATTTGGGTAAGGGGGGGTAAGGGGAGGTGTTGGATAGAAAGGGATTCAGGACAGGTGGGAGAGGAGGGGAGACACGGTCGAGCGTGTCGTCAGTAGTCTATTAAGGTCAACAGCTGGTCGATTGAAAAGACCGCAGCTGGTGCAGGAAAGGCATCAGTCGACTGTCACCTCAGTCGGTATGACCTCAGTGTCCGGTCAAGGAAGTAATAACATATTTGACCAACAACTTCCTCATTCTGGTGCAGCATTTAAGGCCACCGTCCACCACCACCACCACCACCAGGAGTATACACATAAGACTTTAATGACCTCGAAGAGCGCCCTCCAAAAGCACCGATATTATTAACTAGCTTTTAAGGGTTGATAGATGTTAATCTTCTTGTTTGAGGAGCTGTTGACTTGAGACAGTTAAGCAAGTCCCAGCTGTATCTGGGAACAAGTGACAGAATGAACAACCCAGCGGGTTTTCTTCCTATTGGGGAGTGTTGTACATGCTGCTATGGCGGTGTGTCCATTCACAAGATGAGTGGCGCTGCCCAATAAACTCGCCCCTCGGGGCAAAATTTAAAAAAAAAATTAACTTCATCGTGTAAAAACATTACCGACACGAAGGTTTAAGCGTCTAACGAGCGTGTCCAAGACAGGTTCATCCAGTCGTTACCTGATATAACTTATCCTAAGCAAGATTCAAGGCACGGACGCTTCCTGCTCCACCGTTAAGCCCCAAGTGGAAGACACGCAAGTCACAGATAACGTGCTGCTGAAGGTGATACTGATATCATCAATCTTCACTACCACGCTTCATAAGTTTAACCATGCCACTTGTCTTAGTATATGGAGGTGCACATGTCCTAGGTGTCGTAGAACCGGGACCAGGAGCTAGAAGCGAGTTCAGTCTCGTGCCTCGTTCACTGTCTGGGATACTGCTCATTCTTAACGCAAGCAAATATACAATGTTGAGCAGTATTAAGCATATTTTAAGGTTTACGCAAATCTGTAGTCTCGGTATACAATGCGTAGTGCTGACACACACACACACACACACACACACACACACACACACACACACACACACACACACACACACACACACACACACACACACACACACAGTTTGTCCTTGACAGGGTAGACAAGGACAAACTATTCAACACTGGCGGGACGCGAACAAGGGGACACAGGTGGAAACTGAGTACCCACATGAGCCACAGGGACGTGAGAAAGAACTTTTTCAGTGTCAGAGTAGTTAACGGATGGAATGCATTAGGCAGTGACGTGGTGGAGGCTGACTCCATACACAGTTTTAAATGTAGATATGATAGAGCCCAGTAGGCTCAGGAATCTGTACACCAGTTGATTGACAGTTGAGAGGCGGGACCAAAGAGCCAGAGCTCAATCCCGGCAAACACAACTAGGTGAGTATATACACACACACGACCCACCCAGCCCGTATAGTGAGAAATAACAAGAACCTTGCAAGTGTTCGGACCGTTAGCTTCATATGCTTCCCAGTCTATGGATTTCAAGTTGAAGTCGCCGACTATCAATAATCGTGAACCATCGTTATCCGCTCTCGCTATGATCTCTCTCTCATTCTTTGTTATTGGTAACCACTTTATTAACCACTTGGGCAGAACAGTAGGCGACGGCCTCGCTATATGCAGGTCGGCGTTCAATCCCCAACCGTCCAGTGGTTGGGCACCATTCCTACCCCCCCCCCCCGCCGTCCCATCCCAAATCCTTATCCTGATTCCTCCCAAGTACTATATATATATATATATATATATATATATATATATATATATATATATATATATATATATATATATATATATATATATATAGTCTTGGCGCTTTCTCCTGATAATTCCCTTTCCTTCATCCATCGGAAACCACCTCATTATCGATAACCACCTCGTCTCAAACAAGCGCTCCTGAATCTCTTTACTCTAACACCCCGATTTTCACTCGGTTGCAAATTCCAATAATTAACGATGCAGTTGGTAGAGGTTACAACCAATTAATACCTAATTAGGTTCACGTCATCGGTCATTATCCCAGCAGTAGACACTTGTTGGGTAATTAAGTACAGCAGAATTACTCTCCGTGGCGGGGAGGCTTCGGGGTCTACTTCCGGTGGGAAATTAGCGATCAGCTGAGGAAAGACTCTCCTGGCCCAGGGCTGAGGTAAGACTCTCCTGGCCCAGGGCTAAGGTAAGACTCTCCTGGCCCAGAGCTGAGGCAAGACTCTCCTGGCCCAGGGCTGAGGTAAGACTCTCCTGGCCCAGGGGCTAAGGTAAGACTCTCCTGGCCCAGGGCTGAGGTATACCTCCTCTTACTCTCCTGGCCCAGGGCTGAGGTAAGACTCTCCTGGCCCAGGGCTGAGGCAGACTCCTCCTGGCCCAGGGCTGAGGTAAGACTCTCCTGGCCCAGGGCTGAGGTAAGACTCTCCTGGCCCAGGGCTGAGGTAAGACTCTCCTGGTCCAGGGCTGAGGTAAGACTCTCCTGGCCCAGGGCTAAGGTAAGACTCTCCTGGCCCAGGGCT
>WNGS01004374.1:16967183-17003437 GCA_020271785.1 Procambarus virginalis
CTGTCTAACTCCCAGGCACTTATTACTGACAGGTGAGGTAGAGGCATAAGGTGAAAGAAACTCTACCACTTTGTTTCTGCTGTGTTTGGGATTGAAATCCGGGACTTAAGACTGGGAATCTAAATAGTTCACCATTTGCCCACTGGAGCCCTCTGCCCATCTCTCTCTCCTCTCTCTCTCTCTCCTCTCTCTCCTCGCTCTCTCTCTCTCTCTCTCTCTCTCTCTCTCTCTCTCTCTCTCTCGGCAAAAGTCATCCTCTTAATCTAACTCTTATAATCTTTCCTTTCATTCGAAGTTCACGATAAAATCTCTTCTGATTCTCCCTCCGCTAATTAACTTCTCGTCTCTTTTTTTTCTTCCCCTGGTTAAAAGTTAGGACTCAAGATATTTTTGTCTCGACGCAGCTCTTACTGTTCCCCCTTCCGTGAGTGTCAGCTGGGGTGGGGGTGAGGGGAGATGAGGGGAGGGAGGAGAGTGCAGTGGGGGTGATCAGAGGACACATGGAAGAGACAAGATAAGGTCCAGCCAGCCTGGAGGCTCACTCCCCCCCCCCCATACTTAACATTCTCAATAGCTCGTCCTCTCACGTTCACCATAGTCCCCCATTACTGATCGTTTCATATATCGGTTATTGGCCGAATGTTCGTTTTCTTCCAGACGTTATTTATGGTATCCGGACGAAGTTGTTTCGAGCGACGATATAGAAACTCCGGGTGAAAACGAAGCGCTGAAGGACGCCAAAAAAAATCCTGCGTAGCAACCACTCTCGTTGACGCAGGGCCAGGGAGGTGGGGGGGGAGGTGGGGGGGGGGGCATGCCGACAGATCAATGTACTTCACCGATGGCTGCTCTGCCGAACTCACCCTCTCGGTTGTGACGGAAATGTTAGGGGTTCGAACGGATCTCGACGGGGGAAGTGTCGATCGAAGGTCCCGTCAGTGGGGAAGTGTCGATCGAAGGTCCCGTCAGTGGGGAAGTGTCGATCGAAGGTCCTGTCGGTGGGGAAGTGTCTGTCGACGGACTCTCTGACGACAGGTTCACTCCGTCGGGTCCTGCTGCAGCAGGCACCGTAGGTCTCTCGGGCGTCTCCCACCTGTCCCGTCAGAGGGCGGCGGTGGACGGCCCGAGTTTCATTACTCAGTGAGTGTAACAGTGAGTTGTTGCACTCACCCACCTACACCCCCACTGTGACCCCGCCCACCCTCCCACCTGCACCTTCCCGTACTGCTTCCTGTCTCAGTGGCAACAGGAGCTTCACCGTGGCGTTCAACAGGAGTTTCACCGCGGCGTTCAACAGGAACTTCACCGCGGCGTTCAACAGGAACTTCACCGCGGCGTTCAACAGGAGCTTCACCGCGGCGTTCAACAGGAGCTTCACCGCGGCGTTCAACAGGAGCTTCACCGCGGTGTTCAACAGGAGCTTCACCGCGGCGTTCAACAGGAGTTTCACCGCGGCGTTCAACAGGAGCTTCACCGTGGCGTTCAACAGGAGCTTCACCGCGGCGTTCAACAGGAACTTCACCGCGGCGTTCAACAGGAACTTCACCGCGGCGTTCAACAGGAGCTTCACCGCGGCGTTCAACAGGAACTTCACCGCGGCGTTCAACAGGAGCTTCACCGCGGCGTTCAACAGGAACTTCACCGCGGCGTTCAACAGGAGTTTCACCGCGGCGTTCAACAGGAACTTCACCGCGGTGTTCAACAGGAACTTCACCGCGGCGTTCAACAGGAACTTCACCGCGGCGTTCAACAGGAGTTTCACCGCGGCGTTCAACAGGAGCTTCACCGCGGCGTTCAACAGGAGCTTCACCGCGGCGTTCAACAGGAGCTTCACCGCGGCGTTCAACAGGAGCTTCACCGCGGCGTTCAACAGGAGCTTCACCGCGGCGTTCAACAGGAGCTTCACCGCGGCGTTCAACAGGAACTTCACCGCGGCGTTCAACAGGAGTTTCACCGCGGCGTTCAACAGGAACTTCACCGCGGCGTTCAACAGGAACTTCACCGCGGCGTTCAACAGGAACTTCACCGCGGCGTTCAACAGGAGTTTCACCGCGGCGTTCAACAGGAGCTTCACCGCGGCGTTCAACAGGAGCTTCACCGCGGCGTTCAACAGGAGCTTCACCGCGGCGTTCAACAGGAGCTTCACCGCGGCGTTCAACAGAAACTTCACCGCGGCGTTCAACAGGAGCTTCACCGCGGCGTTCAACAGGAACTTCACCGCGGCGTTCAACAGGAGTTTCACCGCGGCGTTCAACAGGAACTTCACCGCGGCGTTCAACAGGAACTTCACCGCGGCGTTCAACAGGAGCTTTACCGCGGCGTTCAACAGGAGCTTCACCGCGGCGTTCAACAGGAGCTTCACCGCGTCGTTCAACAGGAGCTTCACCGCGGCGTTCAACAGGAACTTCACCGCGGCGTTCAACAGGAGTTTCACCGCGGCGTTCAACAGGAACTTCACCGCGGCGTTCAACAGGAGTTTCACCGCGGCGTTCAACGAGGAGTGTGACATTACTGTGACGACATGAAGTTCTTGACGATAGAGGGCATAGAGCCTCCTGAGAAACATAGAGCCTCCTGAGAAACATAGAGCCTCCTGAGAAACATAGAGCCTCCTGAGAGACATAGAGCCTCCTGAGAAACATAGAGCCTCCTGAGAAACATAGAGCCTCCTGAGAAACATAGAGCCTCCTGAGAGACATAGAGCCTCCTGAGAAACATAGAGCCTCCTGAGAGGCATAAAGCCTCCTGAGAAACATAGAGCCTCCTGAGAGGCATAGAGCCTCCTGAGAAACATAGAGCCTCCTGAGAGGCATAGAGCCTCCTGAGAAACATAGAGCCTCCTGAGAGACATAGAGCCTCCTGAGAGACATAGAGCCTCTTGAGAGACATAGAGCCTCCTGAGAAACATAGAGCCTCCTGAGAGACATAGAGCCTCCTGAGAGACATAGAGCCTCCTGAGAGACATAGAGCCTCCTGAGAAACATAGAGCCTCCTGAGAGACATAGAGCCTCCTGAGAGACATAGAGCCTCCTGAGAGACATAGAGCCTCCTGAGAAACATAGAGCCTCCTGAGAGACATAGAGCCTCCTGAGAGACATAGAGCCTCCTGAGAGACATAGAGCCTCCTCAGGAACATAGAGCCTCCTGAGAGACATAGAGCCTCCTGAGAGACATAGAGCCTCCTGAGAGACATAGAGCCTCTTGAGAGACATAGAGCCCTTCTGGTGGGCCTTCGTCGGCGTTGTGAGAGTCACACAATTTCCCGTATTTCTTGGGGAAAAAGATGTTTCAAATAATGAACAGATAACCTGTTCATTAAGCTGTTGGTGACAACGAGGTATCGACATTGTTTGGTCGGTCATTTGTTTCAGGAAGATATATATTTATATAGATTTTATTCATAGGAAATCCAGTATATAGCTTTCCAGGATAGTCAGTTAACGGTTTCCAGGCTAGGAAGCTTAGGTTTCCAGGCTAGGAAGCTTAGGTTTTCAGGCTAGGAAGCTTAGGTTTCCAGGCTCGCATGTTGTGTGTGTGTGTTTTCTACCCATCCCCTTTACCCCTATCTCCCTTTCCCCTTTCCCCTTACCCTATTCTCCCCTTACCCCATTCTCCCCTCCCCCTAACCACCACCCCCTAACGAACACTTCCGCACTAATAGTCCCTTATTAAAATACAGAATAATGTATGACACCTTACTAATCTTTCCAGAATATAAGGTTATGGAGCAGGAGTGATGAGGGTGTTGTAGGAGAGGGGCCGGCCAGGGGGGAGGTAGAGTGTAAGGGGCGTGTAGAACTGCCCCTTGGAGGGGCAGGGGTCGAGGCTAAGTCTTAGTCTTGTGGTGGGGGGGGGGGAAGGGAGGTTCTTGGCCCAGCTGAGGTCGTGATTGATGGGGATTGCGAGAGAGAGAGAGAGAGAGAGAGAGAGAGAGTACTTTACTGACCATCGGTATTATCAATCTGCCTTATCTTAGGTGCCAGCTCCCGTTTCCGCCTTGTTTCACCTCCTTCCTCTTTGTACTCCCCTTCTCTCCTCCTCCTCTCTCTCTCTCTCTGCTCCTCTTATCTCCTCCCTCCCTCCCTCTACGCCCCTATTCCCTAGAGCTCCCAGGAGGGAGGCGGGGCTGAAGCAGTGTTGCCATTAATCAACTGATCTCTGAGCGTTCCTTTCTCATCCTCTTGCCCGAGGGCTGCCTGCCTAGTTATTGATCCGTGTCCTCCCTATTACCCATAATGCTGCCTGCCCAATTATTGATCCGTGTCCTCCCTATTACCCATAATGCTGCCTGCCTAGTTATTGATCCCTGTCCTCCCTATTACCCATAATGCTGCCTGTCCAATTATTGATCCGTGTCCTCCCTATTACCCATAATGCTGCCTGCCTAGTTATTGATCCGTGTCCTCCCTATTACCCATAATGCTGCCTGCCTAGTTATTGATCCCTGTCCTCCCTATTACCCATAATGCTTCCTGCCCAATTATTGATCCGTGTCCTCCCTATTACCCATAATGCTTCCTGCCCAATTATTGATCCGTGTCCTCCCTATTACCCATAATGCTGCCTGTCCAATTATTGATCCCTGTCCTCCCTATTACCCATAATGCTTCCTGCCCAATTATTGATCCGTGTCCTCCCTATTACCCATAATGCTTCCTGCCCAATTATTGATCCGTGTCCTCCCTATTACCCATAATGCTGCCTGTCCAATTATTGATCCCTGTCCTCCCTATTACCCATAATGCTGCCTGCCCAATTATTGATCCGTGTCCTCCCTATTACCCATAATGCTGCCTGCCCAATTATTGATCCGTGTCCTCCCTATTACCCATAATGCTGCCTGCCCAATTATTGATCCGTGTCCTCCCTATTACCCATAATGCTGCCTGCCTAGTTATTGATCCGTGTCCTCCCTATTACCCATAATGCTGCCTGCCCAATTATTAATCCGTGTCCTCCCTATTACCCATAATGCTGCCTGCCCAATTATTGATCCCTGTCCTCCCTATTACCCATAATGCCTGCCCGATTATTGATCCGTGTCCTCCCTATTACCCATAATACTGCCTGCCCAATTCTCAATATTATTACCTATTTATTTACCTAACCTATTTATTTTTACCTTCCCCATTTCATTTTCATTGCGGCCTTCTCCATTATTTGCACTGTTACCTTTATTTAATTACTTGTATATTATTGCTGCCTTCCCTATTATCTTTATTGATGTTGTTCCTATCAGCGTTTGTCCCGTCTACTCTAGCAAATTACGTGCTGTCCTCCCTATGACGACATCACTGAAACCACAATAGTGGGATCAATCTCTGAGAACATCTTCAGGGCAGGACGGGCATGCTGTGTGGTGTCACCCAGGTTCGACCCCCCCGTCACGTCTCAAAGTTTTCTCTCTCTGAGTTTACTTTTAACCTGATGAATACTTCGCCAAGGACAGGAGATACTGTCAGTATACGAACTGGGGTTTTTTTTTCAAGTATTCACTATGAAAAGTATTTTCAAGTATTCACTTGTAAGCAATAAATGCAATCTTTACTTAATTACACCTTAGTTACTCCACTACTACTCACTTTTATTCATCATATACTCACGGTGATGGATGATACAGCAACCAGTTACTCATTAAGATGAGTGTCGAGGCGGAATCAGGAATCGAGGCATGAATCACGTCAATGGCGTGATTCATTTTACTACACTTTTATACATTACGACTCGCCATTTACCTCGTGGCTTAGACCTCTTGGCTTAGTACTCTTGGCTTAGTCCTCGTGGCTTAGTCCTCTTGGCTTAGTCCTCTTGGCTTAGTCCTCTTGGCTTAGTCCTCTTGGCTTAGTCCTCTTGGCTTAGTTCTCGTGGCTTAGTCCTCTTAGCTTAGTCCTCTTGGCTTAGTCCTTCTGGCTTGGTTCTCTTGGCTTAGTCCTCTTGGCTTAGTCCTTCTGGCTTGGTTCTCTTGGCTTAGTCCTCTTGGCTTAGTTCTCTTGGCTTAGTCCTCGTGGCTTAGTTCTCGTGGCTTAGTCCTCGTGGCTTTGTTCTCCTGGCTTAGTCCTCTTAGCTTAGTTCTCCTGGCTTAGTCCTCTTGGCTTAGTCCTCTTGGCTTTGTTCTCCTGGCTTAGTCCTCTTGGCTTAGCGCTCGTGGCTTAGTCCTCGTGGCTTAGTTCTCGTGGCTTAGTCCTCGTGGCTTTGTTCTCCTGGCTTAGTCCTCTTAGCTTAGTTCTCCTGGCTTAGTCCTCTTGGCTTAGTCCTCTTGGCTTTGTTCTCCTGGCTTAGTCCTCGTGGCTTAGCGCTCGTGTCTTAGTCCTCGTGGCTTAGTCCTCGTGGCTTAGTCCTCTTGGCTTAGTCCTCGTGGCCTTGTCCTCCTGGCTTAGTCCTCGTGGCTTAGTCCTCGTGGCTTAGACCTGGTGGCTTAGTCCTCGCGGCTTAGTCCACTTCCCTAATCCAGTGCCTTGACTGGCTTCCTCCCCGCTCCCACCACATGGTCAAGACACCCCACGCCCCGCCTGGTCCCGGCTCACAATACACATGTGATCTACGAGTCACTGAGGCAGACACAGGTAAGATAAAGAACAATCTCAATACTCACCCACAGTTTAGCGGTTCCATTCACTGTGATGGGCGGTGAGTGGAACCCCTGAACTGGATGCCATGAAATTCTGCTCCTTCCTCCCGCCCCCCCCCTCCCCCTCCCTAGGGAAACTAAGAGTCCCTCTGGACTCTCAAAGGAAAAGTCCACAAGCTTTCTGTGGCTCAAGAGTCTCCACTTCTTCTTCTTCAGTAATAAATCTGAAGGTTGTGTGCTTCTCGGTTGGCTTCGAACTGTGGAATCTGTGGCGTTCAGCCATAGATTGTCACGGTTATATCGTGGTAGCCAAAATTCGTCAGTGCAGGTTACTGTTAACCTGACTAACCATCGTGTGTGATGGGGATGTTTTAGCACCACGAAGCAAGTACTTGACACACTCTGTACTCCCCCCTTCATATAGTCTAGGGTAGCTAGTTCTTGACACACTCTGTACTCCCCCTTCATATAGTCTAGGGTAGCTAGTTCTTGACACACTCTGTACTCCCCCTTCATATAGTCTAGGGTAGCTAGTTCTTGACAAACTTTATTTATTTTTTATTTTTTTTATTAATACATGAGGTACATCTGCATTAGTGCAGCTACCCTAGACTATATGAAGTGGAGTACAGTGTGTCAAAAAAGTTAACTAGGTGATGCTAAAAAATCCCCATCACACAGGATGGTTAGTCATACAGAGGCATGTGATAAGCAGTCTGCACTGGCAGACTCCGGATGCATTTTGAGGATATCAACAACACAAGATTGAATAAGGCAGCAGTGGTAATACAAGTCACCATCTCGCAGGATGGTTAGTCATACAGGGCTATATGTTTAGTAGCCTGCACTGGCAAATTTTGGGTACACTGTGAGGATATCTTCAAGAATACGTGAGTGAATAAAGTAATTACAAAGCTCCAGGTACCTCATGCCAACTGGTCTGAAAGGTCTAATAACTGGGCATTCAGTGTGCAGTGTGGGAGATCGTGCCGCAATTCCTGCTCACAGAGTTTGCAACTGGAGTGCTCAGGATTGGGAGATTCGTCACCTGTAGCCACCTGCCACAGGTAACGGTAACCCAACCTGATCCTTGCAACCACTGTGTCGCACAGTCTAGTGGACGTTTTGTGCTGCCCATAGATGTAGGTTTCAGATCTGAACAAATCATAGCTTTTTATACTAGTACTTTCAGGTCGTTGGGAGTCAGTAATTTCTCTCCTATCAGACCTGAGGGTTTGGACCAATACAGTTTTGACAGCAGAGATGGGGATACCTAGATCTAATTCAACTTCATCTTTGTTGCACGCTAATTTGGCTGCAATGTCTGTCTCATTATGATGGGTTATATTTATGTGTGAAGGGATCCATACAAAGGAGATTCGAGACCCTTTACTCTGTGCAGCAATAAGATCATTTATAATTGGTAGTATCAGGTTCTTGCTGTCGATCTTCCAGGAGAAGTTTTCGATTGCTTGAAGAGGCTTAGACTTTGTCTAAGCCTAATAGCTTAGACTTCACCAGGATGAATAAAAAAGATATTCATGGCTTATTCCCGCTGTGGAGGACCTCGCGGAGTAGGCCACCTATTAGGCCACCTATTACCTACACCATATCAGCATCAACAATTACCCCTAATCACCCCCTCCCTCCCTCCCCTCCCCTAATCCCCACCTTCTCCGGTAATCCTATTGACCTCAAGCGACGCCATTAGAGATTTAATCTTAAGAACCCTCAGGTCGCAAGACCAAGAACGCACACAGCATCCCTTGGGCTGGTCGACTGTGCTCTTCATCTATTCAACTAAATATCTTTCATCCTTCTATATTTGCCTTGAAGGCGCAGGTGCTACCGAGGGAGTCAAGAGCTGGTTAGTGTTATTTAGTAGTAGAGTTACTCTAGCACGTGTAGAAGTAGAAATAGAAGTAGCTACTGTTTTTAATGCTATTCACATGACGTATTAGAAGTTGACCAGACCACACACTAGAAGGTGAAGGGACGACGACGTTTCGGTCCGTCCTGGACCATTCTCAAGTCGATTGAGAATTAGAATTAGAAATTCTAATTATTAATTATTAATTCTAATTATTAATTCTGACGTATTAGAAATTCTGTATTAGGATAATGAACAGAAACCTCGTTGAAAGGTACAGTCTGAGGAGGAGACCGGAGGACGGTACAGTCTGACGGAAGGACACTCCTGCACGGTCTTTAAGAACGTATAACATTAATCTCCAGGAGAATTGCTTTTCACATACGTGTGACCAATGCAAGACTATGCAGCAACGGCATAGAGCCAGACCCTAATACAACACAAACCAAACAAATACTTGACAAAACCCAGAGGATGGACCAATCCTCTTACAAGACACAAGAGAAATAAGAGTATGATTGCAGGTTGAAGGACTACGACCTTCGACTTCGTAGGTCGACCTTCGACCTACGACTTTCACCCCCCATTGTTTAACTCCAATCCGCTCACTATACGGAATTGTCCATGACCCAGACCTGGTCAATAACACGGTCCTGCGATCAACAGAACACCCGGCCGGTCACCAGGGAAGGCCCGCTCACTATGCTGACCTTCGGCAGGAGAATCAGGATTTACCCCAAAATGAAAACTGACACCAATGAGAAACACTGAATCTCTCCTGCAGGAGCGCCGGGAGCTTCCTGACCTTGGGGGAGGCTCTCGACTGGCTCTTGGAGGAAGGAGGGAGGAAGAGGAGGAGAAAGGGGAAGGGGGAGGAGGAGGAGGGGGAGAAAGGGGAGGTCAAGGGTCGTGCACCAACATGCCTCGAGTGATTGCCCAGTTTCAGAGCGTCCATTGGTCGGTGGTTCGAGTGCATGGTTTAAAATTGTGCGATAGTTGGAGTAGAGAAAGGACGGAACTCAGCGAGGCAGGCAGAGAACCAGCGTGAGAGAACCGGAGAGAGAGAGAGAGAGAGAGAGAGAGAGAGAGAGAGAGAGAGAGAGAGAGAGAGAGAGAGAGAGAGAGAGAGAAAGAAGAGAGAGAGAGAGTAATATTTACTCACCCCCAACACAACATACACTAACAACCACCACAACATACTGGACTCGATTGGCTGGACACGTCAACAAATGCGCTCATTTACACTTGCACGGACCTAATTCATAATATAACCCTCAACTTTCTCTCCTCCTCCAACCTCTCAGCCACCACACAGCCTGGCATGGGAGCACGGAGGGTACAGTCTGTCCTCCTACAAAGAGCATCACTTCCCCCCCCTCCTGTATGCGTGAAATAAGGCCAAAAATTGTCGTACTAGAAAATGAAAGCGCCTGGCGAAATTGACGTACTGTCCCGTTTTCTGCTTTGGCTCCTCTGGTAGGTTAAGGAGAGACCACTTTAAATTGGCCGTTTTCTTGACTTTGGGAGACCTTAGGCTCACCGGCCACAATAAATATCGAATAATTGCAACTTTACGGCCTATGGAGAACAGCCACAGCTTGGAGGCGACAGGTATGAGTGACGCTGATGGATAAGGCAACAACACCATGTAGATTCTCTCTTTCAGTTTTACGGTTCTTGTATCACCCAGATTAGCGATTAGTTTTGGCTCTTATGTTATGGGCTGTGTGTATCCGCCCTGTTGTGGCTAGTGAGTTGCAGAGCTGTGAGGTAGTGAGCTGGTTAGGGCGTGGAACTGTTGGCTCAACAGTCCTGGTACAAGATGCTATGGGTTGTCCCTATGGTATGGTCAAAGGAAATTTGACCATAAGGGAAAACGGAGATTTTCGCATTTTACCCAAATAGACATCATCAAGTTTCCAAAATAAGATGGATATTTACAATATTAGGCTCGAATGCTATTTTTGAGCGTAATTGAAGTTTAATATTTGAAGTTTTAAATTTAGTCTTTTTATGAAGAGATTTGACCGTAATTTTAACTTTTAAATTTAGTCTTTTTATGAGGAAATTTGACCATTAGTTTGAAGTTTTAAATTTAATCTTTTTATGAGGAAATTTGACCATTAGTTTGAAGTTTTAAATTTAGTCTTTTTATGAGGAAATTTGACCATAATGGAACAAGAGAATTTTTTGGGCATTTTGCCTATCGACTTGCTTCTGTATTCAGCTCTGAAGGATCTTAAATTCGTCTCATTATCATTATGATCAGAAGTAGTTCTCATCTCTGGACGTCATCGCCATGAACTGACGGACTTCGCAGACTTTCCAGTCATTGACTTTATCAATGGCTGGAGACATATAACTAATTCAGATCACAACATTTCCAGTACAATATGCTGAACATGTCTCACACATCAACACATTAAACTCACTAGTTGCCATTAACTCGGGTTTTCATCCTTTATCTTCATCTTCTCTCATGAATCTATCTCTCACCTCACTTTCTCTAACCCCTACCTCATGTCACCTCACTTTCTCTAACCCCTACCTCATGTCACCTCACTTTCTCTAACCCCTACCTCATGTCACCTCACTTCTCTCGCCTCACTTTCTCTCTCTTCACTTACAATGGTTTCTTCCTATTTTCGTAGTGATAAGAACCTAGGAATTGTAATAGGAACCAAGACCTTTATTGCACCATACGAGGCAGCTCCTAGTTAGATCCACTCAAACTCATTCATGTATATGTCTAACCTACGCTTGAAACACTCCAGTGATCCCACGCCTGTTATGTTACTCGCCAATGGGTTCCATAAATCAAGAATCGTTTCCAAACCAGTATTGACCCAGGTCTAATTTTAATCAACACTTATCCAGTTCATCGGTATTATTTTGTGTCTTTGCTTTGTATTGATATATTTAATAAAGGATTCAATTTTGTTTCTCTTTTGGCATACCCGTTTATTCATATTTCAATCAGTCGCTATTTGCTTGCTGTTTATCTTTTATGAGAATGAAAGTTCTGCGTTTTTAATTTCACTTCATAAGGTCAACTAAAACAAAACTCCATAATGTTAATTTAGCCTTGCAAGGGTAAGATAAAGCTGGATGTTGTTGTTGTTTAAGATTCGGTTCTTGGAACTAAAAGTTCCAAGTAGCACGGGCTATGGTGAGCCCGTAGTGGACTTTATATATGAAGCTGGATGTTGTTGTTGTTGTTAAAGATTCGCTACTTGGAACAAACAGTTCCAAGTAGTACGGGCTATGATGAGCCCGTAGATACTTTATGTATGATGTATGAAGCTGGAGAACAGTATTAGATGGCTACTGCGCCCACTGGGAAGACAAGAGTGGCGTTGGTTCCATGCTGAAGCGACTTTTATCAACGTGGGTATCGACGTTTGTATTTAGCGTTGTTCTTGGATATCGTGGCCACTAGTATATATATTGCTCAAGACACTAGAAATAAATCCCAGTATTTTATGTGCTTTATTTCTCATATTTATGCATTGGGGGTTTTTGTTTTGTTTTCGGCTCCCTGCTGCTCGTGTCTCCTGCATCTTTCTCGCAGGGTAGACGTCGCTATTTCAACAGTGCTATTCCCCCCCAGCAGACACGTGACGTAACTACTACGTCGTAATCGTGTTGCAACGTCAAAAATAACCTCGTAGTTATGTCGTGTTTTGTAACGCATCTGAGTCTATCAACAGTGGCCTCAGATCCCCCCCCCCCCCTTAATTTGCTGCGTTAAGCTGCATTTGCCAATCTGTTTAGGACTGGGCACATAATTCATCAAGACAGGATTTAGCGCGCGATAAAACATCAGTGTATCTCCAGCAGCTCTTTATATATTTATCGGAGCTGGTCAGCTGACGCCTCGAGTACAGCTTTGATATACGGTATTAATAATGGTTTACATATGTTTTTGGTAACTGACGACACACACATTCCGCTTGTGTGCTGTACGGCCGCTCCCACCACCGTAGACCTAAATGTCGCGTTCCAACCCGTTCTCGCACTTGCTTATAGTCAATATTTGGCTTATTAATAAGTGCATATGTGACATACTAATTTATTGTGAATATTTGAGTTGATCTTGAAAAGCTGAATAGAAAACACCGACCTAACCTAACCTTCTTAGTATGTAAGCATCTTATTGCTTCTTAATTACAATTAGTACTTAACCTATACCTATATTGATATTACAGTTTACGCGATCACTGACGATTACTAGGTATGGGAAAGTCTCGGAGGTAATGAGACGATATATGTAAATGTCTATGGAGGTTCTTAGACGCTATAGAATCTTATGTAGGTTTCTCGTTCTCGGTAGCCTAGTCCAGAGCGACCTCACTAATTGTTACAACGTCACAAATATGCTGTACTAACTTGCCCGAACCTAATTTAACCGATGGATCCAGGCACATAAGGTGTGGTTGTTTATCGAGCCGCCTGTGGTTTATAGTACATCATAATTTTGATGTTGATTTTGACGTCAAAAATGTGATGATTATTCGGATATGACGTATCCGCTAAATCCGTGACTGAAATTATATTAGTAACAGAAGATATCAATATATATAAATATGTTGTTAAAATGAAATCTTTCATTGTTATATTGTTTAATGTTGTTTGTTTTGACGAGTGGGGGATGACACAGCATAGCGTTTGGAATTTGTAAACGAATATCATGCCTCCCTTTCATGGAGCATTATTAATAAAAGGATATTGATTTCACCCGATATTGCGTTAGGAATATTGGCGCGCAGTATTTTGGGTCGTTTTTTGTTCCGAATTCGTGGGGTATTGATGACAAAATTGGGACCATGTGTACGATACACAATTAAATTATGAATCATCGTCCAGAACAAAGTTAATCCCATTAGCTTCGTTTCTCTGGTTCCTCGTTGTACATGCAGGCGTCGTTGTTCCACGGTGCGTGTTCGCCTCTTTGTGCATGGGGGATCGAGCTTCAGCTCTTGGTTCCTGCCTTTCTAGCCGCCAGTGGTCTAATGCTATTACTTCTGACCTTAGGTATTTCCCCCCTAACATGTCTGCATTTTAAACATGCAGACAGTAAGGCTTTTGTTACAGTTCTTCTCTTTTTTCCTGCTTATGTTACGTTGTGTATTCAGCTAGTTGTGCTTGCGAGGGTTGAGCTCTGCTCTTTCGGCCCGCCTCTCAAGTGCCAATCAATTTTTTTTCACACACACACACCCAGGAAGCAGCCCGTAACAGCTGACTAACTCCCAGGTACCTATTTACTGCTAGGTAACAGGGGCATCAGGGTGAAAGAAACTCTGCCCATTTATTTTCCGCCATCGTAGGGTATTGAATTCGGACCAAGCGCTGTCCACTCAGCCACAGGCTCCCCTCCCCCCCTGTGGCTGAGTGTGCCATGTATGTGTGTGTGTACTCACCTAGTTGTGCTTGCGGGGGTTGAGCTCTGGCTCTTTGGTCCCGCCTCTCAACCGTCAATCAACAGGTGTAGAGTTTCCTGAGCCTACTGGGCTCTATCATATCTACACTTGAAACTTTTTTTTTTGTGTGTGTGTGTATGTGTGTGTGTGTGTGTGTGTGTGTGTGTGTGTGTGTGTGTGTGTGTGTGTGTGTGTGTGTGTGTGTGTGTGTGTTTCAGACTGTCAGACCGAAATCGTTTTTTCATTATAGTAAGACTTTTTTTCAGCTTGTTATAATACATGTTTTAAGTATGAAAGAGGCAGAGAGAGAGACAGGGAAGAGAGGGATAGGGATATATATATATATATATATATATATATATATATATATATATATATATATATATATGTATGTATATGCCCCCTGCATCAATAAAACAAATATATATGCATTTATACAAAAGAATAGGGGTGGTTGAAGAAAATATTAAAGTGTTCAGTGGGAATCCACATGGTCTTCTCTGAACACTCTTTATTTTCTTCTCCGAGGCAATGGGTCCCTACACTTGCACCAGAGGTGGTACCCCTACTCATATATATATATATATATATATATATATATATATATATATATATATATATATATATATATATATATATATATATATATATATATATATATATATATATATATATATATATATATATATATATATATATATATATATATATATATATATATATATATATATATATATATATATATATATATATATATATATATATATATATATATATATATGCATACGCCAAAACGTGGTGTGTGTGTGTAAACATGAAGGTTAGGTTAGGTTAGGTTAGGTTAGGTTAGGTTAGGTTAGGTTAGGTAAGGGGAGCAGACGCTGGAAACGCTTTTTATTATTGAGCAATTTTTAAGATCCAGTTTGATGAGGGTGTCTAATATCCCGAGGCCCTGGATAAGCGGAGCTCTGTATGGCACACTCATCATATTGTGCTCAGTGTGATCGCGATCTCACGGTGATCATACTGTGCTCAGCATGGTACACTGTGATCATACTGTGCTGAGCATGGTACACTGTGATCATACTGTGCTCAGTATTGTACACTGTGATCATACTGTGCTCAGTATGGTACACTGTGATCATACTGTGCTCAGCATGGTACACTGTGATCATACTGTGCTTAGCATGGTACACTGATCATACTGTGCTCAACACGATACAGTTTAATCTTACTCTCCTCACAGGCTTTTTACCCCTGAAATTTAATTCTGAAAAGAGCGTCGGAATTGTAATATCTTTTAATATCTATATATCTACGGGCAAGGTGTGTGTGTGTGTGGGTATTGTACCACCGACCCCTTGAACTACCCTGGACAACTTCACCGAGCACTCTGCCAGCTTAGTGGAACACTTCCTGCTTGTAGAACGTCAGCATAACAGGAAGCTTTGTGCTTTGTTCATCTCAAAATATGGGCTTTGTCTCCAGAACAAAAAATATGAGTAAACATTTTTTTAATATGTATGAAATACGAGCAGAACTTCTAAATGTTGCATTGTAAGAGCAATACGCTTCAATGTGAAATTTGACTAGAAAAATATGAGAGCATTTGGCACGAGGAAATACCAGCGCTGCCTAATGGCATTATATACAGGCCTGCCAAAGGTGAAGCCTAGTAGAAGAAACTAAAAATACAGCATAGGCTTCCACAGAGACTCAATTAAGCCTCCATTTCCCAGTTTAAATGCACGGTTTTTTTTAATGAGTATTATAAATGGGGATTCTATGTTATGAAATTTCGTTTTATTAAGTCTTTCACATCACTGGAAAGGATTAAACATTTTTCATCCGATTGCTAATTAAATTTTGAATTGGAAGTTGTACATTCGTCCGCTCGCAAAGATTTCAAGCCTAACTATGTACAATATTTCCAACGAGCCGTTAAACTACTGCCTGTGGCAGATCTTGCTAACTACCGCCTCTTGCACACCTTGTTAACTACGGCATGTTGCACACCTCGTTAACTACGGCATGTTGCACACCTCGTTAACTACGGCGTGTTGCACACCTCGTTAACTACGGCGTGTTGCACACTTCGTTAACTACGGCATGTTGCACACCTCGTTAACTACGGCGTGTTGCACACCTCGTTAACTACGGCGTGTTGCACACCTCGTTAACTACGGCATGTTGCACACCTCGTTAACTACGGCGTGTTGCACACCACGTTAACTACGGCATGTTGCACACCTCGTTAACTACGGCGTGTTGCACACCACGTTAACTACGGCGTGTTGCACACCACGTTAACTACGGCGTGTTGCACACCTCGTTAACTACGGCATGTTGCACACCTCGTTAACTACGGCGTGTTGCACACCTCGTTAACTACGGCGTGTTGCACACCTCGTTAACTACGGCGTGTTGCACACCTCGTTAACTACGGCGTGTTGCACACCTCGTTAACTACGGCATGTTGCACACCTCGTTAACTACGGCGTGTTGCACACCTCGTTAACTACGGCATGTTGCACACCTCGTTAACTACGGCGTGTTGCACACTTCGTTCTTAGTTTTCTTATCAGCTTTATTTTGTTTCCAGTCCGTAAAAAAAAAACTCGACCTGTTAGCCTGGGCAGAAACGTACAAACCCAAGCAACCCACCTAACCTATCCTAACCTAACCTAACCCAAGCAACCCACCTAACCTATCCTAACCTAACCTAACCTAACCTAACCTAACCTAACCCAAGCAACCCACCTAACCTATCCAGTCCGATGCCGTAGAAAGCGTAGATATTTGTGCGCGGTTACTTTTTCTCAATGCGTTGCTTTTATTACGTTGGACACGATAACGTTAAAAACGGGACCTATTAGTTAAGAGAACGGTTTGTACCTTGTCGTCAAGGTCAATATTTTAGGCCTGTTGTTGTTATTGTTGTAGTCACCTGTAGGCCTGCTGTAGGCCTGCTGTAGGCTTATGATCCACACTAGTTAATTTACCTGCACATTAACCCCCTCCCCCTCTCTCCCCCGCCCCCCCCCCTCATAGCAGAAAGAAAGATTATGGCTTTTGCTGGTTAATTAAAATGTAATTAATTTTATGTTACGCTTTACTAAATTGTGCCTCATTACGTTGTATTAGGGCCATTATTCCTGACATGGTGTAGGGTGGGTGTGGCGGTGTTCACCTGTGTACAGCATGTGTTCACCTGTGTGCAGCATGTGTTCACCTGTGTACAGCATGTGTTCACCTGTGTACAACATGCGTTCACCTGTGTACAGCATGTGTTCACCTGTGTACAGCATGTGTTCACCTGTGTACAACATGTGTTCACCTATGTACAGCATGTGTTCACCTGTGTACAGCATGTGTTCACCTGTGTACAGCATGTGTTCACCTGTGTACAGCATGTGTTCACCTATGTACAGCATGTGTTCACCTCTATACAGCATGTGTTCACCTCTATACAGCATGTGTTCACCTCTATACAGCCTGTGTTCACCTGTGTACAGCATGTGTTCACCTGTGTACAACACGTGTTCACCTGTGTACAGCATGTGTTCACCTGTGTACAGCATGTGTTCACCTCTATACAGCATGTGTTCACCTGTGTACAGCATGTGTTCACCTCTATACAGCATGCGTTCACCTGTGTACAACACGTGTTCACCTGTGAACAGCATGCGTTCACCTGTGTACAACATGTGTTCACCTGTGTACAGCATGTGTTCACCTGTGTACAACATGTGTTCACATGTGTACAGCATGTGTTCACCTGTGTACAGCATGTGTTCACCTCTATACAGCATGTGTTCACCTGTGTGCTCAGCATGCATGCACATTTACCTGCTTGTAAATGTGCAAACTGCGCACTACACGCACGACTTTGTCTACCAACATGCTGGGAATATTCTCTCATTTGATGAAAACATCGAAGAGTCTGCTCCTGGTATGTGGGACGCACCAGCTGCTTTAACGAGGGAGGCTGAACGAGAAGCCTCGTTCAGCCTCTCGTCCTCTGGCAGCGAAGGAAGCACAGTGCGCCTTCGTACGCCAGGAAATCGCAGAACTGATTCGGTTCTCGTGCTGGGCTTGATGATGCGAGCTTGCATGACCTACCGGGAGTTAAGACAATCATTGCCTAAGCTGGCATTAGTGAGGAATAGTCATGGAACTGCAGGAATATTAGCGACGCTCTCTAGCGTGTATGTTACCATTATCGTCTCTCTCTCTCTCTCTCTCTCTCTCTCTCTCTCTCTCTCTCTCTCTCTCTCTCTCTCTCTCTCTCTCTCTCTCTCTCTCTCTCTCTCTCTCTCTACACGTCATATTTGATGACTTCAATACAATAATATTTCCCATTCTTGCTGACATCAGTGCACAGTAATGCCTCCCGCTACTGAGGACATCAATGTAATTCTTTCATTGCCGAAGACATCAATGCTCAGTGATGTTATTTCGTGTTCTACGTCTGGTTGGGAGCTTCTAAGAACATTTTTACTCGTGTTCTCCCTGACATACATCGAGTGAGTTACTGCTGTATTATGCCTACTTTCTGTAATATTTGTATATAATGTTTGAATAACATTTAACATTTGCATAAACCTTGTGTAAACCTTTGCTATATATATATATATATATATATATATATATATATATATATATATATATATATATATGTCGTACCTAGTAGCCAGAACGCACTTCTCAGCCTACTATGCAAGGCCCGATTTGCCTAATAGGCCAAGTTTTCATGAATTAATTGTTTTTCGACTACCTAACCTACCTAACCTAACCTAACCTAACTTTTTCGGCTACCTAACCTAACCTAAGCAATAAAGATAGGTTAGGTTAGGTTAGGTAGGGTTGGTTAGGTTCGGTCATATATCTACGTTAATTTTAACTCCAATGAAAAAAAATGACATCGTACGTAATGAAATGGGTAGCTGTATCATTTCATAAGAAAAAAATTAGAGAAAATATATTAATTCAGGAAAACTTGGCTTATTAGGCAAATCGGGCCTTGCATAGTAGGCCAAAAAGTGAGTTCTGGCTACTAGGTACGACATATATATATATATATATATATATATATATATATATATATATATATATATATATATATATATATATATATATACACAACATTTTGTACAACTTTACTATTTTCTTGCATAACATCTGTAATTTCTGTAAATCATTTGTAAATCATCTGTATAACATCTGCAAATCATTTGTATAATTTTTCTATGATTGTATAATCTTTGTATGATGTATATATAATATTTTAATTCCTCTGTATAAGATCCGTGTTAATAAATGCATACCCTATGTAAATAAGATTTGTATGCCATTTGTTTAATATTTTGTATAACCTTTGTTGAACCTTTATATACCATTTGTATATCGGTTTATATATTATAAATAACCTCTGTGTAATATTTGTAAAGCATTTTGTATTCCTCTGAATAACCTTTGTAGAATATTTTGTTTAAATATAAAATTAATTAACATTTTAGATTAATTAAGATGTGTTATTGGAGGAGACTTTAAATACCACCCCAATTCTCTTCAATTTTAAAACAATTTAATACTTTTTAATACAATTTCACGAATTTAATTACAAGCACTTTGGATCTTTTAATTTGGAATATTAAAAAAATGTTCCTAAATATTTTTCCATCTATCAAATATATGTATTGAATTTATATATATACTTCTCAGTATATATACTGATGGGTGTATAGTTCTCAGTGTACAGGTGTAGTTCTCAGTGTACATGTTAATATGTAGTTCTCAGTGTAATCAATGAGAGGTGAAGCATCTCAGTATATGATGACCAGACCACACACACTAGAAGGTGAAGGGACGACGACGTTTCGGTCCGTCCTGGACCATTCTCAAGTCGATTGAGAATGGTCCAGGACGGACCGAAACGTCGTCGTCCCTTCACCTTCTAGTGTGTGGTCTGGTCAACATACTTCAGCCACGTTATTGTGACTCCTCGCCTGCATCTCAGTATACATTCTGAGAGGTTAAACTCAATGCTCGTTGTATACAATGGGTTGTGCAGTTGACTTGTTAGTATATGCACTGAGAAATACAACATCAGTGCAAATATACTGAAAGGTGTGGTTTACAAAGTGTATTCACTAAGAGTTTACTATCCAGCTTACCACTTCAGGATTAAGGTAGACTTGGGGGTGAGAATTGTAAACTGGCTGCTCCAGGGAGCCTGTGTGTACAACACACGATCAAATATCCTTTCAATTTTTCTTTCTCACATTCTCTCGCTAAAATTAGAAATCTATATCTAATTAAAGTGTTTTGAAGGTGATTTTGCATAACGTTTGCATAACATTTTGTTTACCAGTTATATCACATGTTGTATAACTTTAGTCCAACATTATACGTAACATTTGTACAACATTTTGTATAAATCTTCGTATAACGTAGAAGATATAACCTTTGTATTCGTAGAAACAGTTAAATATATCGAGTAAATATAACAGAATATGCTGATCTTGAAAAATTACAGTAAAGGTGGTATAAGATTTGTTGGAAACTCTATTAATACATGTAATTAGGAATTTAACTAATCCGCAGATTATATGTTTTTCTCGGTCATTGAAGTGGATGATATTGAAATCCGTTTACCGTCATTAATCCTCCCCCTGACACCACACCCACTCACCAGATAAATCCTGCCCGGAGTATTGAGAAAACGATTAAGTGGGTCAGGATTTATGAGCTCTGGTAAGTGTTAGGTCACATCAGGTTATATGTAGAGTTCTTGAAGGAGGTTCTTGTAGAGTCCCTCCCCAGGAAACGACTCATTCCAGGNTCTCTCTCTCTCTCTCTCTCTCTCTCTCTCTCTCTCTCTCTCTCTCTCTTTCTTGTTAGTGTTCTTTGTTGTTTTCATCTTCTCTTTTTAATTCTTAATGTCAGGCACGGCGTGGCCAGCTCTGGTACAGTTGACTGGTTGGGTAGTTAATTGGCTGTAGCTTGTTTCTGCTGGCATGAGCCGCTGAGGTCACGCACGCACGCACACTAACTTGTCACACGCACTAATGGCCTGTGGCTGAGTAGACAGCACTTGGGACTCGTAATCCTAGGGTCCGGATTCGATCCCGGCGATGGGGAAAAACAAATAGGCAGAGTTTCTTTCACCCTGATGCCCCCTGTTACCTAGCAATAAATATGTACTTGGGAGTTAGACAGCTGTCACGTGCTGCTTCCTGGGTGTGTGTGGGGGGTAGGGGGGGGGAATAGTAGTTAGTAATAGTTGATTGACAGTTGAGAGGCGGGCCGAAAGAGCAGAGCTCAACCCCCGCAAGCACAACTAGGTGAGTACACACACACACACACACACACACACACACACACACACACACACACACACACACACACACACACACAGCCTCGCGGCCGAGTGAACTACGCTGTGAAGTCGTAGTCTAAAAGGCCCAGGTTCAATTCAGGGCCTAAGCAGACACAAACGGGTAATTTCTTTCGCCTGACGCCTCTGTTCATCTAACCGTAAATAGGTATCTGACAGTTCGACAGCTGTTACGAGCTGTATCCTGTATCCTGTTCACACACATATACAGCAGGTGTGTATGTGGGAGACATGTAGTAGTAGTAGGCATCCATCAGTCTCAGGAGACTATGGAGTTGCGCTCTGGTTGTCGGTCTGGAGTGGCCTCACCAGGGCGCAAAGCCAGGGTAGGTTGATAATTATTATAATAATAATTGAAAATATTTAATAATTATCCGGGAGACATGTAGTACATATGATGGGTCAAAAATAAGTTGTGAGTCAGTGCATTAGGCAATTGACGGTTAGAAAGGTGGAGGCCAGGAGCTAACGCCTCTTGGCCAGACTTCGCCTCGGATATTAAATGAAACAGCAGACATTTTATGGAAGATTCTTATTAGGGTAAATCATATGTAATTCAAGAATGAGGGGGAATTCCCATTAATCTGGAAGGCAATGTGCCCAACCACTTGGGCTGGACGATAGAGCGACGGTCTCGCTTCTTGCGGGTCGGCGTTCAATCCTCGACCGTCCAAGTGGCTGGGCACTTTCAAGTTCAAGTTCAAGTATGTTTATTGAGACAAGAAAAAAGATACATCTCAAAGGGATAGAGTAGCTTAGGCTATTTCTAACTCCCCTTCCTGGCTGGGCACTATTCCTTTCCCACCGTCCCACCCCCAAATCCTTATATCCTGCTTATCCCTTCCAAGCGCTACGTTGTCATAACAGGTTAGTGTTTTCTCCCGATAGTGCTGCCTTACCTGGAAGGCAATAATATCAGTGCGCATATTTACAAACAAAAAATCAGGCCTATCAATCACTACACACGGATAGTGTGTATAGACCTATCACTACACTCCACCAAAACAATCCACTTAAACGGCTGGTTAAGCTGCTCAAAACAAAAGATGATAGTGGGACACTGGAATGAACTAACTTATAACTGCGAGACAGCATGGTTTTAGACGGGGGGGAAAGCATCTCTGAGGAAGGTGATTGAGTTTAAGGCAAAGTCAGGAAGATGCAGCGAGAGAGAGAGAGAGAGAGAGAGAGAGAGAGAGAGAGAGAGAGAGAGAGAGAGAGAGGCTGCACCTCGCACAACAAAACCACTATCCCTACTAAGATGTCTTTCTGTGATTGACACGAATTGTTTACATAACTTAAGGATGCTTCCCTGTGTCATGTTTCAAAATTACTCCATGTTTCTAAATGGAAAATGGGGGAGATGGAATGGAAGAGAAGGGGGTGGGGGTGGGGGATGAAGAGACAGAGAAAAGAGGAGAATGGGAGGTGTGGTGGATGAGACAGACTACCCCGGGCACCGCCGGTCTAGTAGCCATTAGGCAGGGCAGCTGTTTCGTTCACCTTTTTAGGATTTCTTACCACCTCAGACTGTCTTAAGCCACACTAGCTCACACCACTGTACTGTCTTGGCTGTGACTTAAGAAAGTGAAAAGGGGCAGGTGAAGGAAAGGTTTAAAAATGGGATATATATAGTATGAGTAATAATAGCAGGCGGACTGTCCGCCTTGCTGACACCATGTGTGTGTTTGGTAGGTAAGCTTAGTCTCTTTTGTCACAGTTTGTATGGTTTATCTCTCGTATTTCAATATACACACAAGGATGTCTATAGATGAATACTACTGAGTAACATTTAAATATATAGATTAGATGCTAGTACACATGTTTTTTATGTTCTTTGTCATTTTTTTTGTATTATGGGCTTTGCTTCCTTCGAGAAGATCGAGGATCTTGGGCCACCAGCTGTTTTTTTTTTATTTTCTACCACAGACGTGGCCACACATTTACAATGCTAACCAGCATATATACATTTTCTTCTGTCCTCCATGGACAGGGTTAGAGATCAGTTAAATCGAGCTTCATCAGTTAAATCGATCAGTGGACGGTGTTTTGCTGCTCTCTTTAGTGCCTTACTTTGCACTGCTTGTAGTTCTTGCATGTTAGTTTTCTTTAAGGTGTGTAGTGGTACTGAGGGATACTCTAGATGCGGTCAGACTAGAAGCTTGTATAAGTACAGCTGTATGTTCCTGCCAAGGTTACGGAATCTTCTCTGTTTGCCTAAAGACTCTTTTTTTTGCTTTGTTTATTTCGTCATATAAGCGACGTCTGATTGCTGTTCAACTAATCTTGAGTCTCAGTGTTCTGCCTACATTCGTATTTGGATTAGGTGGTTGAAAAGAATAATGGGGCGGGAATTTGCTTTTCAACGTGTCTTATTGGGAACATGTGCTTGTTAGTACTTATTTTTCATTGGTCCTTAAAGTCGTTTATAACCTCTATTGCTGCTTTGGCTTCGTTGACCAGTAAAGTCTTTGATGAGTGTCCGAACTGGAAGGTTCTTTGAGTGGCGTCGTCCACATTAGAGGGGGGAAGAGGGGGGCTGGGGCCAGGGGGAGGAGGGGGCAGGGGTCAGGGGAAGGAGGGGTCAGGGTGAGGAGCGGGGAGGGGGCAGGGGTCAAGGGGAGGTGCGGGTCAGGGGGAGGGCAGGTCAGCTGTGCACGTGTTGACACAGTGAGTGATATAGTCAGTGTGCTTGTGGTACCCCCACCTTTCAGTGTTGTTCTCTCGCCCGAGGAGGTACCGATGCTGTGCGGCTCGGGGTGTTCCGTCGTCTGCGGAGCAGCAGCTGCAGCAGCAGCAGCAGGAGAGTGCGGCGGTAAATCTTAGTGGAAGCCTCATAGTTTACTTAATGTTGTATTTCAGACCCGCAGTGACAGACTTGGTCGAACACTTTCCAGTCATCTTTGAGCACTTACATTATACGTTTTTTTCTTTTGACATGGCGTTGGCTTTGCATTCTTACACTGTCAATACCATCAACTCCAGCAACCCCTCCACCCCCCCCCCACCAAGCCACCCCTCCACCCCCCCACCAAGCCACCACCCCCACCAAGCCACCCCTCCTCCCCCCCCACCTCACCCACTAAGAAGGACCACCTCAGCCACAACCAAACTTTTTCCCCTTCCACATTAATCAGCTGATGCAGAGGGGAGTCCCCCGACCCTACCAATAAGCTTAATTATCAGCCTCTGCCGGGGAAATTAACAAGAAATTAATTACTAAAATTTAGTAATTGCTTCGAGTATTAGATTACGCGGGCACGACATGTCCTCTGGTATGGAGGGAGGAAGAAGAAGGTGGGGGGGGGGAGGGGGGGAATTAAGGCTTAGAGGAGGGTGTGGGGGGGGGGAAGTGTGAGATTAGACTTAAGGAGAGGGGGTATAAGTTGAGACTTGTCCAGAAGGGAGCCGGGGACGAGGAGCTCAACCGATTACTCTCAATCACAGAATAATCGGTTAAGTGAATGTGGAGATGTTATTTTAGAAGGTTCAAATTGTACCGACATCCGTACTAGACCGGCAGCAGGTACCCCGGCTGTGGTTGGCGAGAGTCAGCTTCAGCTCTTGAGCCCCGCCTCTAAGCCATCTATTGACGGCAGGAGTGTATGCGTACAAGTATAATCGGTGTCGATTATCAGTATGTATAATCCAGTGTCGATTATCCAGTATGTATAATTCAGTGTCGATTATCCAGTATGTATAATCCAGTGTCGATTTTCCAGCATGTATAATCCAGTGTCGATTATCCAGTATGTATAATCCAGTGGCGATTATCCAGTATATATAATCCAGTGTCGATTATCCAGCATGTATAATCCCAGTGTCGCTTATCCAGCATGTATAATCCAGTTATCCGAATGCGTCTCTTTCGCCCCCTCACAAACATAAGCTTGACGACGGACTCCAGTTCCGCAAAGTTAAGTTCGACTCACGGACCGTGAACGGGACGAGTGCCCAGTCGTATACCAGTCGGGTCATTAAAACAAGTGTAATAATTGGTTCTCTTGCTTCATAAAGGTGCTTCATGGCTGGTATGGGATACCAGGATCCCGCGGTCCAGGTGTCCCAGCAACCCACATGACACTAGAGCAACGTTAAAACAACGTCTCGGGGGGGGGGGGGGGACTTCTGCACCTGTTTCGAGTCCAAACTCGAGTCCAAACTCGAGTCCAAACTCGAGTTTCAGTTTCCCAGCTTCTCTGCTTTTCTCAAACTGTTAAGTGTTTCTGTTGTGCTTGCATGTGCGGTGTCCCTACATTATGTTGAAGGGAAGGGGGAAAGGGGGGGGGGGGAAAGTGCCAAGCCATCACGACTTTATAGCACTGGGGAAGGGGTCAGGATAAGGATTGGGGGTGGGGGGAGAAATGGTGCACACCCCTTGGACGGTCGGGGGATTGAACGCCGACCTGTATGAAGCGAGACCGTCGCTCTACCGTCCAGCCCAAGTGGTTGGACACACTATGTTGAAGCTTATCTGCACTCTGTTTAAGTGTGTACAACTGTTCGACTCTCTCAACACAAAGTCAAATCTCAAAACGCTGTTTGTTTCTCGGAAGTCTCCATCTATCCACTGGATTGGTACAGCGACGGCCAGGCTTCTTACAGGATCGGCGTTCGAACCCCGAAAGGTGGGATCGTCGACGTGAGTTGAACCACCAGTGGTTGAACTATTATCCCAGCTCCAGTCCTGTTCTCTTGTCTCTCTCAAGTGTGATATAGTCATTCTTCTCTCTCCCTCAAGTGTGATGTAGTCATTTTCTCTCTCTCTCAAGTGTGATGTAGAATTCTGTCTCTCTCTCAAGTGTGATGTAGTCATTCTTCTCTCTCCCTCAAGTCTGATGTAGTCATTCTTCTCTCTCTCTCAAGTGTGATGTAGTCATTCTTGTCTCTCTCTCAAGTGTGATGTAGTCATTCTTGTCTCTCTCTCAAGTGTGATGTAGTCATTCTTCTCTCTCCCTCAAGTCTGATGTAGTCATTCTTCTCTCTCTCTATCTCTCAAGTGTGATGTCATTCCTATTTCACACTTCTCTGCTCGTAANCCCACCTTCGCTCCTCCAGGTCCTCCATTGGCTGAAAGCGACAATAGAACATAATGGTGTTCCTGGTGATTATTGGCACCTGGTGTTGGTAGGAGGGACGCGGAGCTCAAAATCAATCCCAGAGTCCGGAAAGGTCTTTAGGATACATGCTGTGTCGCGTGCCAGAGTTCAAGAAAGTCTCAGGATACAGCTCTGTTCCGTTCCAGTGTCCAGAATGGTCTCAGTGCTCAAAAGAAGCTCAAAGTTGTTATAAGTCCAAGAGCCTCATGGGTACAAATGGAGCTCAAAGAGGCACGCGCTCAGGGAGGCCTCAGAGTCTCAAATTAGGGATCTCAAAGCTGAATATTTCCGTTACCCGGAAGAGTACCGCGCTCTCGGAACATCAAACGGAGCCAGACTTTAAGCAGCTTGCCATAACCCGCCGAAGAGGAGTTTTCAATTGTTTCGCCATTTATGAATAGAAACGTTTCCAGTCATACGTGCGCAAGTTAGGTTGTATATGGAAGCTCCGCTCTCGTCAGCCCTGATTTGTATCCCGGAAATGTTGCTATTGCAGTTGTTCCAATTGCAATTTTCTCCAATTGCAATTTGTGGCAATTGCAATTGTTGTTAAGTGCGTGCAATATATTTTCCTCGCCCTAAGGTGAGGTGAGGGGGGGGGGGGAGAGGGGAGGAGAATCCAGGAAACGAAGGAGGGGGAGAGGGAGGGAGGTAAAGAATTCTCATGAGGGATATTCGTCTCTTCTTCGATGTTCTCGCTCACTTGTATGTATTCGTAGGTTTAGCGGATAGTACTTATCTATGAGGTTAATGTAGCCCACTCAGTTTACAGTCTTTCCTTGTGTTGAGTCGTATAGTCTTTCCTCCAACGACCATAGGGTCGTTGATCGAACGCCGTCCCTGCAAGAGGCGAGGCCATCGTTATATCGATCACTCTAAGGAAAAGGGAACAAGTTATTTGATAACACTGATTATATATATATATATATATATATATATATATATATATATATATATATATATATATATATATATATATAATATGTACCTATAAGGAACAATGTCTATTTCTCTGCATAAATGGAGCCAGACGCTTGGGGCTAGCCTCGTCAAATTGCTAAGGAAATAGCATGACATAGGCTGGTCGGAGTAGACTAATTTAAATATAGTCTTTAAACAAGCCCTGCTGTCCTGTGTTTAGGGACGTGTTGTCAGTAGTGTGTTAAGGTACTCCCGCCGTTTTCCGCGTGTAAATTATTTATAAATAAATGGAAATGTCTATTTGTTCGAGGAGTGGTGGAACGGAGGAAGAAGGGGGGGTGGAAAGAGGGAGGGTGGGGGGGAAGAGGAGTGAGAGGAACTGGAGAATGGAGGGGAAGTGGGGGAGAATAACAAAGAAGAGGGTGGAATGGGGGGGGGGGGGAATGAGAGAGGGGCAATATGTACTTATGGATCACCAACAAGTTGGCTTTTGTATTTTTAAATTTTTATCAAATTATAAAGATTTTTAATGACAACACAAATAAAAGAACTCACAAAACCTCTCCTAGGAATCCTAGGCCTAATACACGCTGTTAAGCCTAATATCTAACATATATGAATGCTCTACTAGGTCTAGGAAGATTTAAGTTTAGTTTTAGCTTCATTTTTTTCCAGACTCTATAAGATTAAAAATACAAAGAGGGAATTGAACTGTAAAAAAAAAGTACTACCCATCAGCAGGCTGGGCTGATATGTACAGTGCGCGTTACTTTTTGTTTCATTTTAATTATTACATTGGATTAAGAAAAATAATGTTACGATACAGTAATCTATGCCCCACCCTGTATGTACAATATATGTACTGAGCAGCCATTAGAGTTGAACACCTGTAATGGCTGTTAGCGTCGTATGTAGATGACGTAGTTACTGTGAGTGTGAAGCATCTTAATGTCAAGACTCAGTCACATTTAAATGTAATATTTCCACACTCGTGTAAATATAGTGTGAGCGTTGCCTCCAGCCGCCGACGACAGTGAGATGAATGAAGAAGTAGAACAGCTCTCAAAATAAATTCCCTTCCGATAGCAGGAACGCCTTGTAACTTGTCCTATATTGAAGGACCTGAGCCAAATTGACTGAGGGAATGAGCAGGCTATATCAAGCAGACCTTGCAGGGAGAGCCCAGTGGGCTGGCCTCGGCGGCTGCTTCAACACTGCTGGCACCAGTGTTAGTGGAGGGTGGCGGCGTATACTCAGGCTCCAGGGAAGGGAGGGAGGTGGGGGAATAAATCCCTCCGATGGCGATTGAGAGCGAAGGAAATCTTGAGTTACAATAACATGGTCGATAGGTGAAGAAATATGACACGGAAGGAGCTACGTATTGGGGCGGGGTGAAGGGCCTTAGCCACACACACACACACACACACACACACACACACACACACACACACACACACACACACACACACACACACACACACACACACACACACAGTCAGGCCATAACAAGATAACACTGTAAGCACGACGCTACTCGGATTCTCTCACCTATTGCGTCTAGCAGGACGGGGTAATGAAATTAGCCCGTCTTCACTCTCAGGAGAGTCTTCTGCAGTGGCAAAAACAGGTAGGGTAACTAGACCCCGGAGCAACATGGAAGAACTGGCGATGGTGAGAGAGAGAGACTAGGACTGGAGCGAGGGCTATGAGGGAATGTGAGGAAATGAGTAAAGTGTGGATAGAGATAATGATTCTGGAGCAAAAGAAGTTATTGGACACAAAATGCGAGGTGAGGATGATCAAGCAGAGGCAGAGGATTGAGGACTACTACAAAGAGGATATTAGGAAAAGGAAAACAAAAGAAAGAGTTAGCAATTGAATTTTTGGAGAGGAGAATAACCGTGTTAGAATCACTCCAGACAGCAACAAACACAAGATAGCAACAAACACAAGATAGCAACAAACAACAAGACTTCAGGCGTCAGTCCCCCAGAGCAGCTCCGACAACTAACGACACTTGGGCCGGAATAATATAGCCCCCCCCCCTCTTCCAACCTTCCCCTGAACAACTTCCGCAGCCTCATCTCCTCCTAACTTCCGATCATACTATCAGCAATTGACAGTGATTTAGCGAATTGTTGGACAAAATTTGAGGAGAGTTTGGGAAACTAATGCCGGAACTTGTGCCCTCGAGATGATATGATTGGATGTTATAACATTTTTTTTTATTCTCGGTGACGTTATTGATGCTTTTTTTTGCTGTTGTTAATGATATTGTGTTAACGTTGTGTTGCTGACGTGTGATGTTGTTGTTGTTAAAAATTCGCTACCTGGAACAAGAACAATTCGCCTGGAACCTGGAACAATTCGCTACCTGGAACTACCTACCTCCAAATAGCACGGGGCTATGGTGAACCCGTAGTGGATTATTGACGTGTGATGTTTTGCAGTAATGTGTACTTGTGTTAGCTGCATTGGTGATAGTAAACTACTCTAAATCAACAACAACATTTGTTATAATTTTGTCCAACCATCTCCATGCCTGTCTCAGGTGCCATGCCATGCAGGTTAAATATGATCATAGCCTGAATTTTAGTTTTTCTACCATATATGTTATCTGCAATCGTCTTCCCCCCAGGAAGATATTGTTGCATGTTTCGAATAATGAACCTCGTAGCAGTCAGCATTTTCTTCTCTCTTGTATATATGAGGTTGGAGTTCAATCGTCAGCATAGACTAGAGTTTCAGGATAGTCCACAACAAGGACTATCTTCGAGGACTCAGGATAGGTCAAGCACACTGCCCTGTGGTACACTGACACCAGTCGTGCGGCTCTCAGAATCAGCTCTCTTAATGATTTCTCTTATTTTTTTACCTGTAGAACGAAGTCTACAGGTAAAAAGTACTAAGTCAAATACTAAGTTGTGGAAGCTTAGGCAGCAGTTGATGATGCCCGGTGAAGGGCGTCTGCAATGTTTTCTGCAACAACACAACTCATCTTAGCTTCATCCAGCGGCTGAGGCCTTTTTTGTGGGAACCAATTTTTTGCCATTTCTTAGGAGATTATTGTCCCAATCTTCTTGATCAGTGGTAGAATTGTGTCCTGAGATAAGTATCTCTGCCAGTCTTTAACCAGGGACCACCAGACTTTGGATCCAAGTCTTCCTGGTGGAAGTTTCCTTCTTAATTCTAATTCCTTTGGAGAGATTACCTACTTTTGAACTTCTCCTCTGTTCCGGTTGTGAGCGGAAGTATGTCTATTATATCTCCTCCAGGCACTATTTTCTGTTTGTTTACCTCGCACGAGGTAACCGTGGCAGGTGAGACTATGTGTCACACCTGTCTGTGTCACACACTACCGACGAGGGACGTGTTTGTGGTAAAGACCCAGTTATGTGACTGGTGAAGGGCCTGTTCGCGTCACCCTGAAGCAAGAGATTCCAATCATTTGCTTCTCCCTCTCTCCCACCTTTCTTCACCCTTCTGTGTTGCCTTTCTCCACTTTCTTAAAATCTTTCTTTCCTTCCTTGTTAACTTCACCACATTTTGTTGACACTTACCCTACACTCGTCCTGTATTTAACTCATCTCTTTTCCCTGTCCTCACTTGACCTCCACTTGACCTGTATATAGTCATCTGGCTTAACAATTTCTCCTGATAAATACCTTACCTTGTCTCAGCTTGAGTTTCCTAAGATAAGCAGATATAAGTACATGCTTCCTGTCATCATGTTGACTCCTTCTGTTACAACGTGAAGTTGTATATAAAACATCGTTTGATGTTTTATATTTATGATGTTTTTTTTTTAACTGTTGAAGCCAACACATGTAATTAAGGCTGAAAGTCGTGCTGCTGGCTGGTCGGTTACGCCCCTTTGTATCAAAAATGTTTTTTTTTTCTTTGAAATTAATTACTCAGATTTTGGGTAAAGCGCAGCTCATAAAAATGAACGTGAATATCGTTAACCTATTAATAGATATTGAAAAAATGGTTGATTTGCTAATTATATATATATATAGAATAGCTTAATATCTATTGGGTCATGTCTATGAGGCAATTCCATCCACGACTTTGAAAGAACACGATGAAAGAGCTTCAGTGCTGAGAGGTAATTAGCGGCAGATATACACGGCTGGGAGGCTGGGCATGAGGAGCTAGAGCTCACTCCCCCATAGTCACTCATAGGTAAGCACTGATATTTAGGCATCTGTGTCAATTGAAAGCCTCGTATGTGAATTAAAAGCCTCGTATGTGAATTATAAGCCTCGTATGTGAATTAAAAGCTTCGTATGTGAATTAAAAGCCTTGTATGTGAATTGAAAAGCTTCGTATGTGATATTAAAAGCCTCGTGTGTGAATTAAAATCTTCGTATGCGAATTAAAAGTCTCGTATGTGAATTAAGAGCCTCATATGTGAATTAAAAGCCTCATATGTGAATTAAAAGCCTCGTATGTGAATTAAAAGCCTCGTATGTGAATTAAAAGCTACTTATAGGAACTAACAACTACCAATGTTAGCGTCAAGTCTTCTGGCGTCTGAAGGAGGAACAATTTGTGTCGTGAACCCATTTTTGGACTTTGGGGCCTGGGGGGCCAACTCGTTGTTGAACCTTTAGCTGCTCTGCAGTGCTTCCAGTACCACTGTTTTGGGTCATGTTTCACTCTGTGTCAGCCTTGAGGATAGTTTGATTCTCGCGCTGCGCCGAGGAGTAATTCTGATGGTGCATTCTTCATGTGAGTTCTGTGAGACACGATGGTATTTAGTGTTGCGAAACAAGTGGCTTTATTATCTGTGGTAATCGACGTTCAAAATGCCCATATATAGCCTATAAAACCTATAGGCGTTCATAGCCTATAACACCCATGTGGGTGTTATAGGCTGAAAAAAAGCTGTTTTTTAATAGGCTTTTTTATGAAAAAAACATAAAAAATCACAAAAACAACTGGAAATCCACTACACACTAGAAATGGTATAATCACCTGTATAATCATACAGACATAAGCACTGGAAAGAGAGAGTTTCCCTGTATAGAGGACATCCAAAATTCTAAAGCAAGCTTTTTCCTGTTATGATGCTGTACCACTGAGCAAGGCCTCAGCTGTTTTGCCTTACCACTGGCCAATACCAGCTGGACTGTTTGTGTTTGTTGAGTCAGGTCTGGGAGCTGGAGCTGCTGGTGCATCCCACCGATTGGGACATTCCATGGTAGCAGCATTGTGTATCCCAACCGAACACCGTGGACAAGGGGTTCTGGTAGCTCTTGAACAAGGTTATTCGATGCAGAGGAGGGAGATTATATATATATATATATATATATATATATATATATATATATATATATATATATATATATATATATATATGCTGAAAATCCACAGAGAAATATGAAAGGAAGTGAACGTTTCGGCCTGTTAAAGCCTTTGTCAACACCAGACTGACTAAGGGAAGAGAAAGAGAGAGGATACAGGCCGACACCTGGAACCTGACCAACCCATCTCTAGGGAAAGAATTAACCAGAAACAGGTAAGGCTTAGTTTAAAATGGTCAAAGAGGATTAAGCGGTCAGAAAATAAGGAATGAAAGATTAAAGAAAAGCCTCATAAACACAATATATGAATATAAAATTGTAATGAGACATTGTAGGCTCATTACAGATAGTTTTACAAACTATCTGGTAATTACATTACCAGATAGTTTTTCTTAATGAACTTAATTCTTTGGTACCTTCAATAAAATTCACTTGTGAGACTGAGGAGAATGGTACTCTTCCGTTTTTGGACATTATTATTCATAGAGTCACTAGAAAGTTCAAATTTAATGTGTTTAGGAAACCTACCAACGTGGGGTCGTATGTTCATTTTTATTCGAATCATCATAGTAAAGTTAAACAGGCAGTATTTTCAGGAATGTTTCTACGAGCTTTGAGGGTATGCAGCCCTGAGTTTTTTGATGAAGAGATTGCTAAAATATATGAAATTGGGAAGAGTTTACAATATCCTAAGAGGTTTTTGGATTTCTCGTTTGAACAAGCGTACGTACATACGCCAAGCGTACGTTTTATAATCACGTCCCCAAGCGAAACCAGAAATTATTAACTCATTGGTAGTACCTTATGCGAGTGGGCTTGAAAAACTGTCTCCGATTTTTAAGAAACTTAATATAAATTTGGTGTTCACTAATAGTACGATCAAATCCAATTTAATAAAAACTCCCCTGATACAGCAGGTTGTGTGTATTCGATTCCCTGCAATGATTGTGATTTTGTGTACCTTGGACAAACAGGAAAGTCCTTACAATTGCGGTTGTCACAATATGCTTATAGTATTAGAACTGCTCAAATGTCTAATGCATTGTATCTGCACTCGAGTTTATGCGATCACAATATTAACTGGAATGGGGCGAAAAGCATTATCAATTGTGGAGGTTTCGTTGAACGGAATTTGATTGAGTCTGCTCTAATCAGTCAGTGTCCAAATCTTCTAATGTTAGTACTGGTATGTACAAACTTGATCCTTTTTAAGTTATAATATTGCACAACAGTTTAAGAAAACTCTGATAGAGAAGCTTACAATGTCTCATTACAATTTTATATTCATATATTGCGTGTTCATGAGGCTTTTCTTTAATCTTTCATTCCTTATTCTCTGACCGCTTAATCCTCTTTGACCATTTAAACTAAGATATACCTGAGTATATGAACGATCAGGGAGATACAGACGTTCTTCACAATGGAATGATCCTCAGCTCTCATATACCCTCAATGGCATGAAAAGCAAAATATGCAAACTTTTATTCCGAAAGTCAAAGTGGGGTTTAGTATCGGGCTTATGGCCTATCAACCTCGGAGGGTTATTAAAACCACCACAATAGCCTACTGGCCGGCCAGCAAACATAACTCACTCCAGAATATAGTTTAGTTCAGAGATGAACGCTCGCTCCACGGTATATATATATATATATATATATCTATATATATAATATATATATATAATATATTATATATATATATATATCTGTATATTATATATATATATATATATATATATTATATATATATATATATACATGCTCTGCGCCTTGCTCTGCGCTTGCCGCCCCTATCTCCACCGAGCACCGGTGTATTTGCGGCCAGGCACGGGCAGACCAATACGGCAGCCATGGTCTCATCTGTCGTAAGACACAGGGAAAGATTGCCAGACACGAGGCAGTCAATGACATCATCAAGAGAAGTTTGGCTACAGCTGGGTGTCCAGCACAAAGGAACCCCAGTTGTGCAGACCTGACAACAGCCAAAAACGCCAGATAGAGTCACCCTGCAGCCATGGAGGGAAGGTAAACAGGTCGTGTGGGATTACACCTGTGCATCTACATTGGCTGATACCTATTTACGTTACAGCTCAGCGGAGGGAGGTGGGGCAGCCACCTTCAGGGAGACCCAGAAAATCCACAAGTACAGAGACCTAGAACGTTGTTACAGGTTCGTGCCGATAGGCTCAGACTCTGGGCGCCTGGGGTAAATGTGCACTCAAGTTTTTAAAGGAGGTTGGTGAGGAACTCATTGGGAAAACTAGAGACCCACGAGCAGCCAGTTTCCTGTTCCAGCGCCTCAGTGTCGCGGTGCAGAGGGGAAATGCGTGCTGTATCCTGGGTACGCACCCACCTCCGAGGAGCTGGACGAGGTCTTCGAACGCTGATTGTTTAATTGTTATATATTTGTGTGTGTGGTGTGTTCTCTGTAAACTGTAGAATTGCAATAAAATAAAACAAAACATACAAAAAATAATAGGGGTGGTAGGAGAAGAAAAGAATTAAGTATTCGGTGAGAATCCACAAGATCTTCTCTGAATGCTCTTTGTTTTCTTCTTCGAGGATGTGGGTCCCTGCAATTGCACCAGAGGTGGTACCCCTAATATATATATATATATATATATATATTATATATAATAGATATATATATTATATATATATAATATATATATAATATATATATATAATATAATATTCCTACGTTCATATCATATTGATCATATTCTAAGATCAGTTACAGCTCTGTGTTACATTTCACCACCGATTTTTGTCTATGAGAACGAACTTTTGCTTCATCCTGTATACAATCTTCTTGCATGATATATCTTATACTATCTTCTCTCTCTCTCGTCTCTCTCTCTCTTCTCTCTCCTCTCTCTCTCTCTCTCCTCTCTCTCTCTCTCTCCTCTCTCTCTCTCTCTCTCTCTCTCTCCTTCTGTGCTGTATTTTCTCATCTTAACACCTTTCTTTCCGCCATCTTCTCCTCTTTTTTAATAATTTCTTAGATTTTTCCTTCATGCCTTCTCCTTCCTGTTATGCTACCGCCACTTAGCTATTAGTTCGCATTTCTAATCGTCCTGTACTTACATCTTCCGTCCTCTGCTTTGTCCTTCCCAATACCGTTCCTAAATTACCCAGCCACCTGTTCCACGGAGGGTGAGCAGGTGAGCAAGAGGTCGTCTGAGGATGCTCACACCATCTGGGCTTCAGACACCCGTTGCTGCCTGCTTGTTTGTGCCTGTCTGTCTGCCTGAAGCAAGACTGGGGAGGGAGGGAGGGGCAGTTTGAGGCCTCGGAGCCCTCAGTCGAAAGTTTATCAACACTTTATGTACGAAGATATTGGTTGTATTCTGTATGATTAAGAGATATGCTAAGTGACTGAACTTACGAGAGATGAATTTGGCATACTTGAAGGGATATAAATTCTCAATGATTGAGGTCTTGGGAAATGTGTTATGCATATTTACCCTTCAGCGAAGGAAGTGTCTGAGAGAACAGGGACGTCTGCGGGCACAGACACGCGTCCGCTATTTAGGATTGCCAAAAACCTTGAAAGTGGACGTGAACACTCACGGAAGAGAGGAAAGCCGTTCTGGATGCAGGGAAAGACTTCGGGGTCACGGGATGGTCTCCAGGTTGAAAGGAAAGACTCCAGGATCATGGGAAAGC
>WNGS01004374.1:17085675-17102006 GCA_020271785.1 Procambarus virginalis
GTGTACTTAATTATTTTAAATTTGAATTAATTCAAGTTCGGTGTTAACACTGACAGACGACGAATTCTGAGAAACATTAGAAAGTTTCTCGAGATATTAAGTCATCAAGTCTTTCGTAACTCTCATACCTTACTTAGATAGTGGCTGGAGCACATCTTCGCGTTGCTTTCAGCATTATAACGCGTAAATGTTTTGCAGTTATTTCAAGCTGGAGAAGTGTAAACAATTGAGCTTTGCAAGAGAGTAATTCTGAATTTCATCTCCAAGATTCGAATGCAGTCATACAACGCTCACTAATTTATTGCTTCTTTGCATCGTTGTGTTTGAAGCAATTTAAGTGTGTGTGTGATATCCACCATGAATGCAAGATACGGACCATTAGTATGTTACAGTTCATGCACAACCTTTCCTGTCTGGTCCATAATTAAGGTGGTGGTGAGGGTTCTCGTTTTCTTTGAGACAGCACTTACCTTGGGGAAATGTGAGCACCCCCGGTTAAGACTCCTGGAGCTCGTATAAAGTGGTCTGTCAGATAGTCATCGTTCACGATATCATCAATGTCCATGGAGATACGTGTCGTGGATGTTTAACACATATTCATTCAAAACTATATGTTATGTTGTAATTACGACCAACCATTAGTTTTGTAGTAACTACAACTTGTGTAGTAGTTGTTGTACTACACAACACTTTCTTGTGAATAATACGTGGAAAATGCCAATTCTTGGTTGTTGCGATAATAGCTGTTCCTTTGAATCCAGTAACCACTGTTTCGCGGTGTCCATCTGTAGTCCAGACTCACATAGCTCGTATGTGTCTGCGAGGTCCTCTATTTCTCAAGTGCGCCAAACAGACTCAAAGATATCACAGCCTGTTATTTATTTTATGGTGTCAATTCCAGTCACTTTGGTTCTGGGTATTCCCCCATGCAGATTTTCCAGAGGCCATTTCAGAAACAATCTTTCCCACGGCCCAAAGTGTGCACTTGGGCGAGAGCCATAGTCAAGAGAAGTTGATCAGCTACATGAAATAATATCTTATTGATTAGGTTAGGGAAATAGGGGGATGCCTTCTGGGGGTTGAGATGTTGACTTCGTATGTGTAGACTGGTTTATGCAATACAAATGATGTGTGTAGCTTTGTCAAGTAGTGGGTAGGCTAGGTATGTTATGTCACATAAAATGGCGAGATATCGAGTCTTTTCGTCAGTTCTGGGGTGGAAATTTAGATATTTAATATACGTCCCCTCTGTCATGTGGTTTCTTATTTATGATTATCTACCGATTTAGGGCGCCCTGACAAGGCTGGGTGCAGGCTTCGGATTCGTAGTCCTGAGGTTCGGGTTCGATCCCCGGTGGAGGGGAGACAAAGGCAAAATGTTTTTTTCCCCTGATGCCCCTGTGACCTAGGAGTACAATAGGTACCTGGGAGTTAGACAGCTATACGGGCTGCTTCCCGGGGGTGGAGCCTGGTCGAGGACCGGGCGCGGGGACACTATCCCCGAATCATCTCAGATAACCTCAATAACTACAACAACTGATAATACATTTACCTGAGGAAGAACTCCCTGTGTGTTCCCTTCAACTTATCTTGTGTAATTGTATGCATGTGAATGTGTAATTGTAACTTACTTGTGAGTAATTACATACTAATCAATGAGTGCTACATGTTAAGAGTTCAAAAGAGTTCCATTCTATTCTTTTAGTTACTTTAATTCACGTCATTCCCCATCTTCCTCTGCCCATATCAACTGTATCTTGAAGATGTAGTTATATACTTAAAAGCCTGAATATATATAACTTATAATTTAGCCTAAATGTACGATGTGTATTAGTACGGTCAAGGCCAAGTATGAGTCTTGAGTGAATATTTGTCTTGTACAGTCTCGCCTTTTATATCACACTGGCTTCAAAGAAACTATTATTTTATTAGGTCGAATATTTATTAATGGTGTTCTGTAAATTATTAATATATTATAATAAAATGAATATTACCTGAATTGCTTCTGAAATGGAGTGTACTACATACTTGTTTTCTATGCGGTTTTTCAAAGACGTGTGAGTGACTACTCCCACCGGTCCCAGTGTGAGAGGTGGAGCTGGAACGGTCCACCGTCCTCTGCCTGGACAGCTTGCATGGCGCTCCTCTAAATCGATCAGCAACGAGGATGCTTGTTGCCTCTTCATCCTCCTCCTCCCCTCCTGTGTCTTGGTCAGGAGGCAGCAGGCCCGGAGGATGGACGTAGAGGCCTCGACCATGCCACCCATGGAGCACAGGGGAGCTACAAGCCCAGGGATGGAGCTACAGGCCCCCAGGACGTGAGCTGCACGCACAGGGTGAGGCAACCCAGGGTGTAGCTGCAGCCCAGGTGTGAGCTGCAAGCCCCAGGGGGAGCTACAGGCCCAGGGTGAGCTACAGGCCCCAGGGGTGAGACGTGCAGCCAGAGGTCTGCAAGCCCCAGGGGGAGCTGCAAGCCCCAGGGTGAGCTGCAAGCCCCATGGGTGAGCTGACAAGCCCCAGGGTGGAGCTGCAAGCCCAGGGCTTGGAGCTGCAAGCCTCTCTAGGTTGAAGTACCTGCACATGCCCAGGTGAGACTGCAAGCCTCCAGGGTGAGCTGGCACAGCCATCAGGGATGAGCTGCAAGCCCCAGGGTGAGCTACAGGCCCCAGGGGGAGCTACAAGCCCTGTGCTACCCAGGGTGTCGCTAACAAGGCCCCCAGTGCTGAGCTACAATCGCACCCCAGGTGTGAGCTCAAGCCCCAGGAAGTTGAGCTACAAGCCCCAGAGGTGAGCTACATGCCCCAGGCTGAGCTGCAAGGCCCCAGGGTAAGCTACAAGGCCCAGGGGGAGCTACAAGCCCCAGGGGGAGCTACCAAGGGGCCACCAGGTTGAGCTACAAGCCCAGTGGTGAAGCTACAAGCACACACAGGGCGAGCTACAAGCCCCCATGGGGAGCTACAAGCCCCAGGGGGAGCTACAAGCCACCAGGGTGAGCTACAAGCCCCAGGGGGAGCTCCAAGCCCCAGCGTGAGCTACAAGCCCCAGGGGGAGCTACGACCCCACACAGGGGGAGGGGGAAGCTACAAGCCCCAGGAGGGAGCTGCACAGCCACCAGCAGTGTAGCTAGCAAGCCCCAGGGGAGCTACAAGCCACCAAGGGGTGACCGCTACAAGCCCCAGCGTGAGCTACAAGCCCCAGGGAGAGCTACAAGCCCCAGGGGGAGGGACAAGCCCACAGGGTGAGCTACACAGCCCTCAGGGTGGAGCTGCAAACGCCCCCAGGGTGAGCTGCACACGCCCTGGGTGAGCTAGCAGCCCCCAGGGGGAGCATACAAGCACCCAGGGGGAGCTACAGGCCCAGGGTGAGCTACAGGCCCCAGGGGGAGCTACAAGCCCCAGGGGGAGCTAGCAAGCCCCCAGGGTAAGGGGAGCTACAAGCCCCAGGGTGTAGCTACAAGCCCCAGGGTGTACCCACAAGCCCCAGGGTGAGCTGCAAAGCACCAGGGGAGCTACAACGCCCAGGGGGGAGTAGCTGCAAGCCCCAGGGTGCGCTATCAAGCCACCAGGGGGAGCTACAGCACCCGGAGGGGAGCTACAAGGCCCCAGGGTGGCTACAAGCCCCAGGGGGAGCTACAAGCCCCAAGGGGGAGCTTGCAGCCAAGGGGCCGCTACACGCCCGGGGAGCTAACGAGCCCCAGGGTGAAGCTACAAGCCCAGGGGGAGCTACAGCCCCAGGTGAGCTACAAGCCCAGGGACGCTACAAGCGCCGTCAAGGGGGACCTACAAGCCTCAGGGGGAAGCTAGCAAGCCCCAGGGGAGCTGCACGCCCCCTAGGGGTGAGCTACAAGCCCAGGGCCTCTGAGCGACAAGCCCACTTTTGGGGATACTGCACAAGCCCCAGGGTGAGCTTAGCAGCCCAGGGGGGAAGACATACAAGCCCAGGGTGAGCTACAGAGCACCCAGGGTGAGCTACAAAGCCCCAGGGTGAGCTACCCAAGCCCGGGTTAGCTTACAAGCCCCAGTGTAGCGACAGCCAGGGGGAGCCTGCAAGCACCCAGGGTGAGCTGCAAGCCCCAGGGGGAGCTACAGGCCCAGAGGTGCTCTGGACCACACGCTAGCCCTCCGCCTGCCCAAGGAGTGCTGGACCACACTGCCCTCCCGTACTGCCCCCGGGTGCTGGACCACTCTGCCCTCCAGTACTGCCCCGGGTGCTGGACCACACGGCTCCGTCCAGTACTGCCCCCGGGTGCTGGACCACTCTGCCCTCCAGTACTGCCCCGGGTGCTGGACCACACTGCCCTCCAGTACTTCCCCCGGGTGCTGGACCACACTGCCCTCCCGTACTGCCCCCGGGTGCTGGACCACTCTGCCCTCCAGTACTGCCCACAGGAACCCAGGAGGCTGGACCACACTGCCCTCACCCAGTACTGCCACGCAGGGTGCTGGCCACACTGCACTCCAGTAACTGCTCCCTGGTGCTGGGACACACTGCCCTCCAATGTAATGCCCCGGGTGCTTGGAACACACGCCCTCCAGTACTGACCCCCGGGGGCTGGACCACACTGCCCTCCCGTACTGCCCCCGGGTGCTGGACCACTCTGCCCTCCAGTACTGCCCCGGGTGCTGGACCACACTGGCCTCCAGTACTGCCCCGGGATGCTGGACCACACTGCCAGTCTCACGACTGCCCCCGGGTGCTTGGACGCACACTTGCTCCAGTACTGCCCCCAGGGTACTGGACCAAGCCTGACCTCTAACTCCAGTACTGCCCCACGGGTGCTAGGAACACACGGGGGGCCCTCAGCTAGTTCCGGAGCCCCGGGTGCTGGACCAACGCTGCCCCTCCAGTACTGCCCCCGGGGGCTGGACCACACTGCCCTCCAGTACTGCTCCCGGGTGCTGGACCACACTGGCCTCCAGTACTGCACCACGACGGTGCGGACCCACGTCGCCCTCCCAGTACTGCCCGGGTGTGCGGACCCACACTGCCACCCAGTACTGCCCCCAGGGTGCTGGACCACGCTGCCCTCCAGTACTGCCCCTGGGTGTCATGGACCACACTGCCCCTCAGTACTGCCCGCCAGGGCTGCTGCGACACACTGCCCTCACATACTGCCCCTGGGTGCTGGACCACAGCTGCCTCCAGTACTGCCCCAGGGTAGCGGACCACGCTGCCCTCCGTACTGCCACCAGGAGGTGCTGGACACCACGCCTGCCTCATCCAGTACTGCCCCGGGTGTCCTGACACACCACTGCCCGCCAGTACTGCCCCCGGGTGCTGGACCACGCTGCCCTCCAGTATCTGCCCCCGGTGTGGACGGACCACCCTGCCCTCCAGTACTGCCCCCGGGGGCTGGACCACACTGCCCTCCAGTACTGCTCCCGGGTGCTGGACCACACTGCCCTCCAGTACTGACTGCCCCAGGAGATGCTGGACCACCACTCGCCCTCCAGTACTGTCCCCCAGGGATGGACTCACTCCCCCCCCCACGGGTGCTTGACCACCTGCATCCAGTACTGCCCCAGGGTGCTGGACCACCGCTAGCCCTCCAGTACTACTGCCCCAGGGTAGCTGGACACACGTGCCTACGTCCAGTACTGGCCCTCTAGGGTGCTGGACCACACTGCCCTCCAGTACTGCCCCAGGGTGCTGGACCACAATGCCCTCCAAGTACTGCCCCAAGGGTGCATGGCACCATGCAGTACTTGCCCTCCAGGGTGGACAATGAACCCAGTAATGCCCACCGAGGTGCGGGACCACACTGCCCCTCCAGTACTGCCCCCGGGGGCTGGACCACACTGCCCTCCAGTACTGCCCCGGGTGCTGGACCACTCTGCCCTCCAGTACTGCCCCGGGTGCTGGACCACACTGGCCTCCAGTACTGCCCCCGGCGGCTAGGACCACACTGCCACTCCAGTACGAGCCCCATGGGTGGCGGCCACCCTGCCCTCCCAGTAGCTGGTGCCCCCGGGTTGCTGGACCCATCGCTGCCCTCACAGTACTTAGCCCCAGGGTGCTGGACCACACTGTCCCTCCCCAACCCCTGGTGCCCACTGTCACTGCCCCTTACCCCAGGGTGGCTGACCACACTGCCCTCCAGTATGCTGCACCCCGCGGTGCTGGACCACACGTGCCCTCCAAGTACGCCCCAGGGTAGCTTGACCACACCTGGCCCTCCAGTACTCTGCCCCAGGGTGTCTGGAACCACACTGGCCCTCCAGTACTGCCTCATCCACGGTGGCTGGCACCACACTGCCCTCAGTCTGCCCCGGGTGATGGACCACACTGCCCTCCTACTGCCCCCCGGTGCTGGACCGGGGGGCCAGTGCCCATCATCCGGGTAGGGGGTGCCAGTGCCCATCATCCGGGTAGGGGTGCCAGTGCCCATCATCCGGGTAGGGATGCCAGTGCCCATCATCCGGGTAGGAGTGCCAGTGCCCATCATCCGGGTAGGGGGTGCCAGTGCCCATCATCCGGGTAGGGGTGCCAGTGCCCATCATCCGGGTAGGGGTGCTAGTGCCCCATCATCCGGGTAGGGGTGCCAGTGCCCATCATTCGGGTAGGGGGTGCCAGTGCCCATCATCCGGGTAGGGGTGCCAGTGCCCATCATCCGGGTAGGGGTGCCAGTGCCCATCATTCGGGTAGGGGGTGCCAGTGCCCATCATCGGGTAGGGGTGCCAGTGCCCATCATCCGGGTAGGGGTGCCAGTGCCCATCATCCGGGTAGGGGTGCCAGTGCCCATCATTCGGGTAGGGGTGCCAGTGCCCATCATCCGGGTAGGGGGTGCCAGTGCCCATCATCCGGGTAGGGGTGCCAGTGCCCATCATCCGGGTAGGGGTGCCAGTGCCCATCATCCGGGTAGGGGTGCCAGTGCCCATCATCCGGGTAGGGAAGTCCCAATTGCATTGCTTTTCCCAGGGTCTGCAATTCTGCTAAGTCAACGCCGACCTAAACACCTGCAAATTCTTATATGTTTAAGATACCCAACCCACAGATCTGTAAATGAAGAACTGGCGTCGTCCGTTCGTCCAGGACGGAACGAAACGTCGTCAAGTTGAAATTGAAATTGATATTGAAATAAGTTTATTAGAGGTAAAATACACACAAAGGGATGAGGTAGCTCAAGCTATTCTCACCCCGTTCAGTACAACGTGTTAATACATACATAGACACACATCACAAACAATAAACATATTACCAAACATTCTGAGACGTTGTCAAGTGTGTGTGTGTGTGTTGGGTGGGTAATGTTCAGCCGCGTTACTGTGGCTCACCAGCTTGGGCGCCCGACAGCTGGGTGGGCAGCGCTCTGGATTCGTAGTCCTGAGGTTCCGGGTTCGATCCGCGGTGCAGGCGGAGACAAATAGGCAAAATGTTTCTTTCACCCTGATGCCCTTGTTACCTAGCAGTAAATAGGTACCTGGGAGTTAGACAGCTGCTACGGGCTGCTTCCTGGGGGTGGAGGCCTGATCGAGGACCGGGCCGCGGGGACACTTAAGCCCCGAAATCATCTCCAGATAACCTCAAGATAACCACCCTCCTCCTACACTTACGTTGCCCTCGACCACAAACGTTATTGTGAATGCAGCAGGTTGTGTTGCTGAGAGATACTCGTATATCAACCCGGCCTCTTAAAAATAACGTCGCTTTTGGCCGGTTACCCGTATGGCCAAAGTGGACGTAATTTGAAATGAAATCGACTGACAAAAGTGCCGTACTGTCCCGTTTTCTGTTTGAGTCGTCCGGCCTACTCGGAAAGGTTAGGAGAGGAAACTTTCAATTAACATTTTTCATAACAAATTGAAACTTTATGAGAATTTCCGGCCTACCTAACCTATCAGAGGACCCTTAACTTACTGTCGTTGAAAAAAAATCCCAAATTTATTTTCATTTACAAATTACGTCCACTTTCGGCCATACTGGTAAACGGCCAAAAACGACCTTATTTTCAAGAGGACAGGTTGTATACCCAATACAACCAGCGGGGTATACTCCAGCGGGGGCTTCAGTACTGTATACCAAAATGGCGATTTGAAAGGAGCAGGTTTGATCTGTCGTTAAATTGGAATTGTACGCGTTTATGACCAACATCGAAGCATCAGTGTGGATTTATTGTACCATAAACTTAGCTTCTTTTAATTGTGTAAATGTCCAGAAATAATGTTATCATTATAGTGATATTTCTATCCCTCGCTGTACAGTCATGTCTTCTAAATCACTGGGAAGTTTCTCCTACATGTATGACGTCATCCACTACATAAAATACCATATACACACACACCATTGCAAACTGAGTCTCATAGGCTTCAACCTATGGTTGAATAGGGGGACAACCTCTTGGTTCAGAGCACTTTAGGATTGAAATCGATTAGCGAATCGTGTTGTGAAGTAATCAGAAGGTCCTAGATCAGTAGCATCTATGGCCTGAGCCAGAATAAAATAATAACTTCATACACCTTCTACAAGTTTTATATAAAACAATATAGGCATCAGTAGTCACTTCTGGGATCTTTCCTTATTAAGACTTCTCTATAGCCCAGTCGATACAGCTTCGGCCTCACAAGCGCGGGGTCCGCGGTTCGAGTCTCCTAGAACCCAGGTGATTAAAATAAAAAACAAAATAGTCTAATTTTGGTTAGGTTAGGTTGGGTTTCCTAAAAAGGAATAGCGATAACGCAGAGTTGCGAAAATGTTCTCATGCCTTAGTACTCCGTTTGGGTAAGCCAGAGCTGTGAGCATAGAGAGAGCGAGAGAGAGAGAGAGAGAGAGAGAGAGAGAGAGAGAGAGAGAGAGAGAGAGAGAGAGAGAGAGAAGGGGGGGGGGTGTCACTGTACAATAATCACGAGACTATTCCAGCTGGTGTCCAATATTTGTGATGGGAGATGTGATCTGCCAGGTGTCAACACGGACCTCCACTTGCCTCTGCCGTACAGAGTATATCACCAGTTGCCGGAGAGCAGCGTGCATGCTCGGGTTTGATCGATGACCCGTGAGAGTGGCGTGAGCTGCATCACTGCGGCTCCCCGCAGCTGTATGTCTTGGGGGAGGGGGGCTGAATGTCTTTGGGGGGCTGTATGTCTGGGGGGAGGTGCTGTATGTCTTGAGGGGCTGTATGTCTGGGGGGCGAGCTGTATGTCTGGAGGGCGAGCTGTATGTCTTGGGGGCGAGCTGTATGTCTGGAGGGCGAGCTGTATGTCTGGGGGTGAGCTGTATGTCTGGGGGGCGAGCTGTATGTCTGGGGGGCGAGCTGTATGTCTTGGGGGCGAGCTGTATGTCTGGGGGGCGAGCTGTATGTCTGGGGGAGCGAGCTGTATGTCTGGGGGGCGAGCTGTATGTCTGGGGAGCGAGCTGTATGTCTTGGGGGCGAGCTGTATGTCTGGAGGGCGAGCTGTATGTCTGGGGGTGAGCTGTATGTCTGGGGCGAGCTATGTCTGGGGGCGAGCTGTGTCTTGGGGGAGCGAGCTGTATGTCTGGGGGGAGGTGCTGGTATGTCTTGAGGGGGCTGTATGTCTTGGGGCGAGCTGTATGTCTGGGGCGAGCTGTATGTCTGGGGGGGGCGAGCTGTATGTCTGGGGGCGAGCTGTATGTCTGGGGGGCCTATATGTCTTGGCTGTATACAGTACACTGATGTATTAGTATTGGGAACATACAGTGTCACTGATGTATTAATATTAAACAACATACAATACATTTCTATTAATATGGGCAACATTACAGTTCAACATACATGTGCAATACACAGTTGTATTAATATACAATGTGCAATACACTGATGTATTAATTATTATACAATGTGCAATACACTGTTGTATTATAATATAATGTGCAATACACTGATGTATTAATATATCAATGTGCAATATACTGTTGCATCAATATTCAATGTGCAATACATTAGTATTAATATTATACAACATGGAGAACGTGGACTTGAAATGGCGAATGAAAATGCTTTTCTACTATTTCTGGGATTGAGGATCTCACGCGATGGTTAAGAATTGAAGAATATAAAAAAGAATAAAAACTAAAAACTGGACATACCCGTGGGTGGAGAGAGCTGAGGGCGGTGTGTGTGTGTGTGTGTGTGTGTGTGGTGTGTGTGTGGGTGTGTGTGTGGTGTGTGTGTGTGTGTGTGTGTGTGTGTGTATGTGCGTATATATGTGTGTGTGTGTTGTGTGTGTGGTGGTGGTGTGTGTGTGGTGTGTGTGTGTGTGTGTGTGTGTATGGATGGTGTATGTGCGTATATGTGTATATGTGTGTGTGTGTGTGTGTGGTATGTGCGTATGTGCGTATTATGTGTATATGTATATATGTGTATATGTGTGTGTGTATGCGTGTGTGTGTGTGGCGTGTGTGTGTGTGTGCGTGGTGTGTGGTGTGTGTGTGTGTGTGTGTGTGTGTGTGTGGTGGTGTGTGTATGTGTGTGTGGTGGTGTATGTATGTGTGTATGTACGTATATGTGTATATGTGTGTGTGTGTGTGTGTGTGTATGTGCGTATGTGCGTATGTGCGTATTATGTGTATATGTATATATGTGTATATGTGTGTGTGTATGCGTGTGTGTGTGTGCGGGTGTGTGTGTGTGTGTGTGTGTGTGTGTGTGTGGTGTGTGTGTGGTGTGTGTGTGTGTGTGTGCGTGTGTGTGTGTGTGTGTGCGCGCGCGCGCGCGCGCTCGGGCAGTCGGGCCCATGGCGGTAGCTGATCTTTTGGCGAGTTTTTCTTTCATCTCTACCAGGAATTTGTAGTAGATGACAGCCGGCCATCGCTGAACAATTCTTATGATTTTTACACTATTCTACTTCCTGTGAGTAGACTGTCAGTTCTGACGTTCGGATGTGAGATACACATATTATACCATAAAGACTGAGTGGTGGAATTGGTGGGGCGATATAATAAGAGGTACTGAGGTGGTGGCGGCGGCGTTTCGAGAAGCCCCTTTTTCTCCGAGATCACCTGACGTAGGCATCCATGCTGATTTGTATCAGTAATCACGTGCCGTCGAAATCATAAGTTCCTCTCTGGGAAACTTCTTCGTGTCCCGCAGATATTTCTCACAGCGAGGCATCGATAAACTATTGCTTACTATGTGTGTTTCTGCCTTATTCAGACATTCCTCGCAGATAATAACACACGCAACTGTATTCACACACACACACATACTCACACGTTGCACGCACACGATAAGGGCTGGATTCAGATTACATGGGCCGGGGGGGTACCCACATACCTTGATAAACTTGCACCTACTCTAAGTTAAAAATAAAACTGCACATGGATACAAAAATATTTGTTTAGTTATCGCTGAAAACGAGTTGACCGCTTCCTTCGTTCCCAATGCTGGCTTCCAAGTTAGACAGACCTACGGGTTACCATACACCTAACTTACTCATCGACCATGGATACTAGACATAGATTTAGTGGGTCTATGTCTAGCAGTTCTTTAAATGGTAGATGCATTGTGGGTGAGTGTTACTAGGTTCCTTGTAAATTGCGGCGGTCCGCAATTTCCTGATAACGTTGGAGGTGTGGCAGATAATACTTTATACTGCAAGGCAGGAGAGTCGTGTTAGGATAATTTGCGGTGCTTTAAGTGCTTGTTGCAGACTTGTGATGCACTCGGAATACACTTGCAACACAGCCGTCATATGCTTGTGACACACTTGTAACACGCATAATGTGCTTGTGACACAGAACACAAGACATTAATATAACAATAATTTACATTGATGATGAATTTTTTTGATGAACATGTTAAAATTGAGAAATAGGTTTTGGGGTCGACCGCTGGATGGAATGAACTTGATTTGAGAAGGAGTTGCTTTGTGGGTCTTCAGACCACGAAGACAGGGACGGAAGACCTTCACCAAAGAAGGTTGACTTAAGACTAGATTGCGGAATTCAACTCTCGAATCGGCAATAGTAATCAAAATGTCCTATGGTGATTTTTATCTTATATGTTACAGTCTATGTTGATGGCTGTGAACATGCTTCTATGCTCCCACTTCACTTCCGTGAGCCTTCAATTCATATTATTCTAAAAAAATCATTGTAAATGTTCTTTTTAAAATTTTAATCTAAACATTATCCCAGTGACCGCATTCTTTTTTAAATTTTAATCTAAACATTATCCCAGTGACCGCATTCTTTTTAAAATTTTAATCTAAACATTATCCAGTGATGCATTTTACTTAATTTTCGTTATATTTGTTTCCCATATTCGGGGATTGGAAACTTGTTAGGCTTATCGAGTGTACCCCAAGGTACACTATAAGTCATGTACACTGACTCTCAGCATGGTGGAACCCACAACAGCTGCCTAACGCCCAGGAACCTATATCCTGTTAACTCCATCCCTCTCACTAACTTATCTAACAAGTGTTCAGGAGTGAATTAAGTACTTTATATACACTGTGGCATAATCGTATGTTTAAACTGCAACTTGGAAGTTCACGTTTAAATGATAAATGATATGGAATGATATGATTCCATATCATATCCATATGATTGGATAGATTCCAATCATATCCATATGATTGGAGAGATTATAGATTCCATATATGATATGATTCCTATCATAAATGATATGGAAGAATTAACATGATCATTTTGCAATTATCACATTGCACACGGGGTCCGCAGTCATGCAGGATTAAGTCTGCGAGGCTAATATTTCATAGTAAAACTGTTGGACGCGTAAGTTGGGTGTCACTCGATCCTCAGGTCTTATGGACGCGTGTGTTATAATAGTGACAACCTCTCTTAGGACACTCTGGTATAGCGACCTTAAATATACCTCGCTTGCAAGTTGTCGCGTCTAGTGAGGATAACATCTTCCCTGGAACACATCTATACTGGGAAAATACCACTCTTGCTTACCCTAGTTAATTTCAAATGCCTGTTTAACGGTGGACTTATTAGTATCCTAATTCGTACATGCTGCTATGGCGGTGTGTCCACTCACAGGATGAGTGGCGCTGCCCAATACTGTCACTATGGCGGTGTGTCCACTCACAGGATGAGTGGCGCTGCCCAATACTGTCACTATGGCGGTGTGTTCACTCACAGGATGAGTGGCGCTGCCCAATACTGTCACTATGGCGGTGTGTCCACTCACAGGATGAATGGCGCTGCCCAATACTGTCACTATGGCGGTGTGTCCACTCACAGGATGAGTGGCGCTGCCCAATACTGTCACTATGGCGGTGTGTCCACTCACAGGATGAGTGGCGCTGCCCAATACTGTCACTATGGCGGTGTGTCCACTCACAGGATGAGTGGCGCTGCCCAATACTGTCACTATGACGGTGTGTCCACTCACAGGATGAGTGACGCTGCCCAATACTGTCACTATGGCGGTGTGTCCACTCACAGGATGAGTGGCGCTGCCCAATACTGTCACTATGGCGGTGTGTCCACTCACAGGATGAGTGGCGCTGCCCAATACTACCACTATGGCGGTGTGTCCACTCACGGGATGAGTGGCGCTGCCCAATACTGTCACTATGGCGGTGTGTCCACTCACGGGATGAGTGACGCTGCCCAATACTGTCACTATGGCGGTGTGTCCACTCACAGGATGAGTGGCGCTGCCCAATACTGTCACTATGGCGGTGTGTCCACTCACAGGATGAGTGGCGCTGCCCAATACTGTCACTATGACGGTGTGTCCACTCACAGGATGAGTGGCGCTGCCCAATACTGTCACTATGACGGTGTGTCCACTCACAGGATGAGTGACGCTGCCCAATACTGTCACTATGGCGGCGTGTCTACTCACTGGATGAGTGGCGCTGCCCAATACTGTCACTATGGCGGTGTGTTCACTCACAGGATGAGTGGCGCTGTCCAATACTGTCACTATGGCGGTGTGTCCACTCACAGGATGAGTGACGCTGCCCAATACTGTCACTATGGCGGTGTGTCTACTCACTGGATGAGTGGCGCTGCCCAATACTGTCACTATGGCGGTGTGTCCACTCACAGGATGAGTGACGCTGCCCAATACTGTCACTATGGCGGTGTGTCCACTCACAGGATGAGTGGCGCTGCCCAGTACTGTCACTATGGCGGTGTGTTCACTCACAAGATGAGTGACGCTGCCCAATACTGTCTCTATGGCGGTGTGTCCACTCACAGGATGAGTGACGCTGCCCAATAAACTCGCCCCTCGGGGCAAAATGAATTTTTTTTTATTTAGCGCTGGGCAGCGATGGATTGAAATTGTAAGTGACCAAACTACAGCTGTGCGTGAGGCGTGTTTACATCCTGCCCCTAATGATACAAACCCCTGCACACTGTAATGGCTGAGAATGATGTAAAAACGCGACAAAAGTGGGAGTTATGATCGTCCCTTAAACATCTACTCTCATAACCTTGTTTGTTGTTGTTAAAGATTCGCTACCTGGAACAAGAAGTTCCAAGTAGCACGGGCTATGGTGAGCCCGTAGTTCTCATAACCGTAAACATTGAACGCTAAAACTGTGTGTGTGTGTCCGACTGGCTTTCTCTTCCACGGTGCATAGCGCTCTGTAGTAAACAATCTTTGTATTGTTTTAACAATTGCAAGAACTGTCAAGCTCTGATGCGGTGATGCCTTCAGACAAGCCATCACCCTCACCATGCTATTAAACAAGGTATTTGTCTATATTCTCATTGACTGTCAAGTTGCTTACATAACGGGTTACTCAGTGAGGCTATGTAGTCTCTTGGTGGCGCAAATTGTCTGTTCCATATTGCTTCTTGACGCTTCTATACCATTGGACAAGCTGCACACCAAAGTTATTGAAGACTTGATTTGCAGAACAAATATTTTTGTAATCGCTAGAAACTTATATTTCCTACTAAGGGTACCCGGCGTTGCCCGGGTCTGTGTCTCCCATCTGTCCATCTCCAGCCATTCATTTACTCATCTATTCATTCATCTACTTAGCGTCCATCTTTATAAAAAAAATCATTGTCTACCATTGGTGATTGGGTTCGAATTCCGGGCGGGAGAGAAATGATTGGGCACATTTCCTGTCACCTCGTGGGTGTGTTCACCTAGCGGTGAGTTAGATTATAAATAATAATAATAAATTATTATTATTTACTGAATATAAGTTCCCAGTTCCTGCTCTATGGGAAAAAGGAAAATATATAAAGGGAAACTGCGTACAAAACGCAGTTAAATCATACAGTAAAAAAGTTAATAAACGGCAATGTTGAACAGGATTTGGGTCTAATCATGTTTCGGAACGACCTTACATTTAAAGAATAAAAGTAGCCGGTTCACAACCTGCACGGAAAAAAATGAACAGTTGGAATCACAAGGAACCTTTCAAAGAGGAGGAGATGGGCATACCACAGTGATGATATTTTTTTAAAGGACGCTGGCTCTCTAGGGTGGAGTACTGTCTGCACCAATGACAGCCCTTTCAAACGCTGGAGGAAATTGCTGATCCTGGAGAGCGTGGCAGAGATCCTTTACTGCTCACTCAACCATCGACATTACTAGGAGCGACTAAAATGTTTTCATCTGTATTCTCTAGAGCGCAGGCGGGAGAGATGCATAATAATCTTACCTGGGGAGGAAAATAATATAGGGCTGGTCCCAAACCTGCAAAACCTGCACATAGAAATAAAATCACATGAGACCAGAAGAATGGCAGGATGTGCACAAGACATAAACCCGTTTGAAAAGCAGAGGTGCAACAGGTACCCCCTGAGAGAGAACTATCAACATCAGAGGCCCCGGAACTGTTCAACACGCTTCCACTACACATAAGGGGCATAACTGGCCCGATCCCTCACAGTGTTTACAAGAGAGAACTCGATAAACACTTCATAAAGGCTACCTGAATCAACCAGGCTGTAATGCATACGTCCAGGCTGCGAGCAGCCCGCGTCCAACAACCTGGTTGCCCAGTCCAGCAACGATGAGCCCCTGGTCAGAGGACCGGGCCGCGGGGAGCTTGACCCCCAGAACCAACGCATGTAAGGTCAGGTAAACGTACTGAACGTATAACCTCGGCAGCCTCACGAACTTGAGTGAGCAAACGTTGCAATCTCGTTTCCTGCTCGGCAGCAGGCTTTGCAACATATTATATGAAAGCAGAGTAGGCTTGCATGTTGAGTTATGCACAGCCTCTCTGGGTGGCCACGACCACGTCGTCCTCCCAGCATTTAGCACAGTGTCTCTACAAGTTAAGAGAACTGTGTGCAGGACTCTAATTTTAAGCTGGTAGGTACATTCCCAACCTTCAACACTGATGAAACGAAGCCTGTGCCCTGCTATTATGCATGGGCCCAATGTTCTGAATGTTTCTCCATCTGGCCAAAACTTTGTGGACAAC
>WNGS01004374.1:17102595-17118423 GCA_020271785.1 Procambarus virginalis
AAGGGACCTTATAACACAACACCAGCATGATTTTAGGAAAGGCAAAACGTGTCGTACAAGATAGCGTTTAATGAACAGGTGACGGAGGTGAGACACGGTACAACAGAGAAGGGTGGGCAGATTGTATATTCTGGGACTGTCAGAAAGTCTTCGACAAAGTACCCCACAGGAAACTAGAGCACTAAATAGAGAAACAGGTAGAAGCGATAGGTACTCTTTTTATCCACTGGAGTGGACACAAGAGTACCTATGTAACAGAAAACAGTCACAGTGAGAGGAGAAGCCTCAGAATGACGGAAAGTTACACTTGGCTTTCCAAAAAAGTCAGTTCCGGATCTAATCCTGTTCTTAATCTACGTGAATGACTTACCGGAGGGGATAGATTCCTTTCAGCGTTCGCTGATGATGCAAACATTATGAAGACGATAAATACAACGCAAGACTGCATAAAACTACAAGTGGACTTGGACAAAAAAAAAAATATGATCCCTCAAGTGGCTACTAGAGTTCAACTCCAACAAATGCAGAGTAATGAAGCTGGATACTGGGAACTGGAGACCGATACAAGTTGTCACATGGGAGACGAAATCCCATTGGAATCGAACAGGAAAGAGAGACAAGGGGTTTAATATTACCCCAACCTGTCTCCAGAAGCCTACACCAAAAAGAATCTCATCGGCCGTATTCGGATAGTTAAGAACAAATCCACAAGCGCCGCGACGAGGATTCGAACCTGCGTCCGAGAGCATCCCAGACTACGACATATTTGTTCATTGATGCATCACGCTAATGTGACAGAGTACCTGTACAGAGTCGTTCAGCTCTTGTATACCGTGTATGTCAGAACAATTCTGGTGTATGCGGCACCAGAGTGGAGTCCTTATCTCGTTAAATACAAAAGGAGACTGGAGAAAGTTCATAGGTATGCTGCCAGACTAGTTCCAGAGCTGAGAGGTATGCTGCTAGGCTAGTTCCAGAGCTGAGAGGTATGCTGCCACGCTAGTTCCAGAGCTGAGAGGTATGCTGCTAGGCTAGTTCCAGAGCTGAGAGGTATGCTGCCAGACTAGTTCCAGAGCTGAGAGGTATGCTGCCAGACTAGTTCCAGAGCTGAGAGGTATGCTGCTAGGCTAGTTCCAGAGCTGAGAGGTATGCTGCCAGACTAGTTCCAGAGCTGAGAGGTATGCTGCTAGGCTAGTTCCAGAGCTGAGAGGTATGCTGCCACGCTAGTTCCAGAGCTGAGAGGTATGCTGCCAGACTAGTTCCAGAGCTGAGAGGTATGCTGCCACGCTAGTTCCAGAGCTGAGAGGTATGCTGCCACACTAGTTCCAGAGCTGAGAGTTTTGAGCTACGAGAAAAGACTACGTCACTAGAAGGGAGAAGAAACAGAGGAGACATGATTACCACTTACAAAATACTCGGGAGAATAGACAGGGCAGACAAGTAAAGACTATTTATCAGGGAACGTGCACGAACGAGGGGACACAGATGGAAACTAAGCGTCCAAATGAACCACAGAAACTTTGAAATTTCTTTGCGTCAAAGTAGTGAACAGTTCGTTCACCAAGTAGTGAAAATTGGTTCACTAAATGGAACAAAGTAGTGAAATGTGCTAAGAAGTGAAGTTTTTATTATTATTATTATTATTATTTTCTACCACAGACGTGGCCACACATTTACAATGCTAACCAGCATATATACATTTTCTTCTGTCCTCCATGGACAGGGTTAGAGATCAGTTAAACATATAGTTCAGTGAAGTGGTGGAAGCAGACTTCATACACAGCTTTAAATTTAGAACCGACAGGGCCCGATAGGCCCTGGAACCTCCATGTACCAGTCGATTAAAAAGTTGAGAGGCGGACCCCAAGAGCCGTAACTCATCGGCCGCAAATACAACAAGGTGAGCACTTATTTAAGCAAGACGTGCAGCTTTAACACAGAGTCCAGAGATACCAGCGCTAACTTGTCCTCAGACGCTCTGTGGCTCTATCAGGAGTGATGTTTTCTCACCATCTGGGAGGAGAGACGAGCCTGGTGAGGTGCGGGCTACTGCTACTCTCTCTATCAATCACCGCCCTCTTATCTCTTCTCTTTACGGGCTATTCATGCCCGTGCCACCTCTTGGGTGGCTTAATCTTCATCACTCAATCACCTCTGCTCTCTCACCTCCAAGACACCAACAAGTAATACCTGGAATACTACTACTACTAATAATAAAATAATAATAATAATAATAATAATAATAATAATATAATATAATAATAAACAGCTGAATGTTACAGCTGCAGTTGATTAGGACACTGAAGTATGCGCCTCACTTAATTAGTATGTAATGCCAGTGGGGTTATATTAATATTAAATATAATATTAACATTAACTATTATTCGCACTGTTTTGACGTGATGACTTTGAGATGATCGGGCAGGTTACCTGGGCGCGTACCTCTCCCCACTTGCACACACACACACACACACACAGGTAACAGCACACACCAGGAAGCACAGACCCCTTGACCTCAGCTGAGGGTGCAGCACGTGGTTGTGTCGTGCCACGGGGACGACGATTGGGCTTCCCTCCTCCTCCTCCTCCGCCAGCCTCTGCTACCCTCTACTTTCCCATCTTCAGTTACGCTGAACTATTGGTTTGATCGTGTGGTGTTCGTTGTATTGTTTCGGTGTTCTGACATCTCGAAAGTGGCGTTGTTCATTCTTGTTTCTTTTTCTTTACATCCAAAATGGGAGGAGCTGGAGCGGGAGAAAGCCGTTGTATCCCCCTGAGGCGTAAGTCAGACCTCTGCTCCTGACTGGCGGGTCAGCCATAGGCTTAAGTCCGCGCGCCATACTCGACCTTTAAATATGAAAATAAGGTGCGGCCGGCGGTGGTGAACGTTGATATCCACACTTGGACTGACCAATATACGTGGCCTAACTTGCACTTGAGTCACGGGGCATAAGGTGGAGTCATGTTTTAGTTTAAATCAGAGAAACAGAAGGGAAAGCAAGCTGGCAGAGAGCAACAGACAGGCAGACAAGCAGCAGCAGCCAGGCAGACAAGCAGCATAATCCAGCTTGACAAGCAGCAACAGCCAGGCAGACAAGCAGCATAATCCAGCTTGACAAGCAGCAGCAGCCAGCCAGACAAGCAGCATAATCCAGCTTCACAAGCAGCAGCAGCCAGCCAGACAAGCAGCATAATCCAGCTTCACAAGCAGCAGCAGACAAGCAGCATAATACAGCTTGACAAGCAGCTACAGACAGCCAGCCAGACAAGCAGCTACAGACAGCCAGTCAGACAAGCAGCTACAGACAGCCAGTCAGACAAGCAGCTACAGACAGCCAGTCAGACAAGCAGCTACAGACAGCCAGTCAGACAAGCAGCTACAGACAGCCAGTCAGACAAGCAGCTACAGCCAGCCAGCCAGACAAGCAGCTACAGACAGCCAGGCAGACAAGCAGCAACAGCCAGCAGCCACGTGCAGTGCTGTAACTTTCCCTGGTGGATAACGTTCTGAGAAGCTGTCGTCTGGTGGCTGGCCAAACACTTGTTGCAACCCCCGGCGCGCTTGACGAAAACCAGGTGCCGGCGCTAATTACACCACCTGTTTTTGTAGCCCCGCCACGCAGGTGAGGCCCGGACCAGTCGGGCACGCTCGCTCCGTCTCTTAAGGTCCATTTTCACATCCTGACCAAGTGGCCGCCGCCCCCTCTAACCTCCAGGGGTTAAGCCTTTTTGGATACCAGTTTAAATCAAAGTTTAGGATTGCATATTATGATAGAATTATGGAATATTTTAAGGGGAAAAGGATAAGAGATTTTGCAGGAAATAACAGGCAGTGATGGGAAATTTCTGGTGTATGACACACACGCACACTCACACACACTGAAAAAGGAGAGAATAATGTGAGGCGTACGCTTGGGGGGGAGGGGGGGGGGGGGAGGGGGGGGGGTAAGAATACCTTACATGTGCATCGATTCCCGGGATGCCTTCAAGACCTCAGTGTGCGGGGAAATAATTTCTATATTTCTTCCAAGACTCTCTGACGTCTGGAACCTCAGTGGTGGTCGTCGGCNCTCCAGGTCATACCTGGAGATGATTGGCTGAGCCCGGCGCCTCCGGCAGCAGACACCCGCACGACGTTGAGAGCGCAGCTAAAATATGCTCAGTTTTCAGGATGTCGAGCTCCTACGACCCCCTAGGCCGAACGAACGAAGACCTCGCCAGCCAATCTGTCTCTCTCTCGAAGCTATCACAAAGCAACGGACAAGACCCCAGAGACGTCAGACTGAAGGGTAGCCTCACTATCTTTGTTTGTTAATTATTTTTGCCTTCTCGTGGAGGCGGCGCCATTATCAGATGTACGGCGCAGAAAAGAAACAGTACCTAAGCCTTTATCGAGAACACGAAAATGCAGGCTTCACGTTGCCTGCTATATGCTGTGAGAGATTCTTGTAAACAATCTTTGTTGACGACTCTGGACCCAGTTGTCTAGAAATGGGAGAGCGCGCCTAAGATTTGTCTCTTAGGGAGCAAGCTACTGCACAGCGACCTATCAAGCATTGTAGTGTATCTCAGAAGTATACGCAAGGTCAGCACTGTATACTTGTACATCTTATCCCATTTCTTTATTTTTATTTTGTGAAATTTTCCTTGAATTTTTTCGTTCGTCGACTCGTCAGCGACCATTTTCCCGGATGCCGGAAGTACCATGACAACATTAAAGGCTTTACAATTATAAAATACACTATTGAAATAACATTGAAACCGTTAAATTACCAGCATTTTATTTAAATTTTACCTATGATTCGTGAGACATTTTTCAAGAAAACTACTTAACTACTTTGTGTGGCTGCCTGCCACACGGATCTATGAAACAGGCGGGCCATGAGGCCGTACATGAACACATTCCGTGAATCCGGATTCACAGTGTTATTGTTGACGGCGTCGGTGTGCCCTCAGTAGCACCTGCTATTCCAGGAAGACGTGTTTACCCAATTAGGCACGAGTTTAGTAGGCGGCCATTGCATTTCCGCCTCGACTTTGACCGTCTACAGTTGTCTGTGTGGGGTGGGGCCAGTGCTCCGCTCCTTGAGAGACGCCTGGAGCGTCCCCAAACAACTGTACCAGTGTGTGTGTGTGTGTTTATCTGCCACAAGACACGATAGTTTCCCTCGGCACATCCAGCACCACTGCCGTCCTCATCCCTATATTGAACAACAACTACTCCGTACTTTAATACAGTAAAATACAGTACTGTGTTTACGTGGACTTAGTTTTAAGTGATGAACTATAAATTTAAGTGATGAATTATAGATTTAAGCGGTAAATGGTAATTAGCAGGAGAAAGCACAAAGCCATTACTACTATAATAAAATAAAGTTATGAGCCATAGATTTAAGTGTATAAACCTTAAATATAAGTGATGAACCTTAGATATAAGTGATGAACCTTAGATAAGTGATGAACCATAGATTTAAGTGATGAACCTTAGGAATAAGTGATGAATTATGTATTTAAGTGATGAACCATAAATTTAAGTGATGAACAATAGATTTAAATGATGAACCTTAGGAATAAGTGAAGAACCATAGATTTAAGTGAACCATAGATTTAAGTGATGAACCATAGATTTAAGTGATGAATCTTAGGAATAATTGATGAATTATAGATTTAAGTGAACCATAAATTTAAGTGACAACCATAGATTTAAGTGATGAACCTTAGGAATAAGTGATGAACTATGTATTTAAGTGATGAATTATGTATTTAAGTGATGAACCATAAATTTAAATAATGAACCACAAATTTAAGTGATGAACCATAAATTTAAATAATGAACCACAAATTTAAGTGATGAACCATAAATTTAAGTGATGACCCCATAAATTTAAATGATGAATCATAAATTTAAGTGATGATCCATACATTAAAATGTATAAATCTTATTTAAACTGCCTGCCAGCGGGATATTTCCCCACCAGGGTATACCCGGAGGTGATTGAGCCGCCGTTCAGGGAGGGTGGGCACCTGGCCCAGGGCACCTGGCCCCAGGGCACCTGGTCCCAGGGCACCTGGTCCCAGGGCACCTGGTCCCAGGGCACCTGGTCCCAGGGCACCTGGTCCCAGGGCAGCTGGTCCCAGGGCACCTGGTCCCAGGGCACCTGGTCCCAGGGCACTTGGTCCCAGGGCACCTGGTCCCAGGGCAGCTGGCCCCCGATTGCAGAGTGCAGACACCCACCTTCAGAATGCAGCTGATTCTACCCACCTGCTTAGTTATCAGGATGTCGAGCTCCTAGGGTCCTCCCCCTCCACCCCTGAGGCCGAGCGAAGCAACCCGTCCTTCTAAGATTTCCCAACGTCAAGAAAACGGTCAATGTAAAGTGTCCTAACCTACCAGAGGACCCAAAACAGAAAACGGGACAGTACAGTCACTTTCGCGAACCGCTTCAATTTTCTAGTACGACAATTTTTGGCCTTATGTAACGCATACGAGCGAAACGCGACATTCATGGTAAGAGGACAGGTTGGACGAAGGCCTGGACGGTCGACCTGTCTACTCCTGGAGCTCTCAGGAAGCAACGGCGGACAAGACCCCAGAGACGTCAAGACCCAAGGTGAGCCTCACTGTCTTTGTGTCCTCTGCCCCCCTCGTGGAGGCGGCGCCATTACCAGGTGGACGGCGCCCACTCCGCCACACTATTTACTCATATATTTTCTGAATATAAACCTATCCATTGTTGCGAGTTCTGTTTTGTTCATATATTTAGCACTATCAATATCCATTTAATGTATATTTATTAGCATTGCACACTTCAGTCATGTCCCTCTCTTTACTCTGTGCTTTTCTCGGGAATGTAAATTATGCTTTCTTAATTTCTTCACATAGGAGGTTCAGGAGGTACTTAATAGCACGGTCGATAAAGCTTCGGCCTCACATGCGTGGGGTCCGCGGTTCGAGTCGCCTAACACCCAGGTGAATGGAAGAAACTTTGGATTATCTTTCTCATCATTCTCTGTACTCATTCTAGAAAACGTTTGTCTTAAAATTCTTCACCGTGTTATTTAACTACAAATATTTCGCAACACAGAATTCCCCATGACGAGAGGAAGGTCTTAGGCTACTTTGGATTCGAATTCGAGTTTTGCCATTACTGATTTATTTTTCATGCCAGTAACAGCCTTTGCTGCAATATTCCACCACATGATGCTCCATTTTCAGTTTGGAAAGCAGAAAACAGATTTCTGAAACTATGAGTTCCAGAAAGACCTCCTCAGAGGAATAAGAATAGGAGTGTAAAGCATAATTCCCAATTTTCGGGCTCTAGGTCGACCATAGGGAAGGGTTGACAGTGGTACAATGATTACATCGTGTGTTGTGAAGATGAGTGCTGAAGGATAGGTGTGTGGGTAGTACACTGACTAGTGTGAGCCTAACCTTCACCTCAGTTTTTGTCCGGTATCAACGGCTTCAGCGGCATGTGGCGGAGACAAGAGGATTGGGGCAGAGTCACCTTAACGGTTTTCATATTTTCGTAGGGACAAGAGTGTCACACACACTTGGTACCGTAGAGAAGTTACAACCTGTTATCAGCCGCTACAATACATGGGAAGTTTCCAGTTTGTTGTCTTGGCTGTGGACCTGGAGAATATGATGTGGGGGGGACACATGGTGGAAGAGGGGACACGTAGAGGAGACACGTGGTGGAGGAGGAGACATGGAAGAGATACATGGAGGAAGAGATACATGGAGGAGGAGACACATGGCGGTAATGTTAAAAAGCTTGTACTCACCTAGTTGTGCTTGCGGGGGTTGAGTTTTTGGCTCTTTTGGTCCCGCCTATCAACTGTCAATCAACTGGAGGTGGAAGCTTCCACAAGCCTGTCTGTGCTCTTGTGGTAGTGTGTGGTGCTTGTGGTAGTGTGTGGTGCTTGTGGTAGTGTGTGGTGCTTGTGGTAGTGTGTGGTGCTTGTGGTAGTGTGTGGTGCTTGTGGTAGTGTGTGGTGCTTGTGGTAGTGTGTGGTGCTTGTGGTAGTGTGTGGTGCTTGTGGTAGTGTGTGGTGCTTGTGGTAGTGTGTGGTGCTTGTGGTAGTGTGTGGTGCTTGTGGTAGCGTGGCAGTGTAGTTGGGTGATCAATGCGGTCATTAGGGAGGGCAGGTTCTGAACGAAGCTGCGAGGAGCGAGCAACCTACGTTGACGATGATGAACTGGAGGCAGAGAGGAGGAGGAGGAGAAGGAGGGGGAAGAGGAAGAGGCAGGAAAAAGAAGGTGGAGGCATGAAAGAGGAGGCAGCAAGGACTGGGAGGCAGCAAGGACTAGGAGGCAGCAAGGACTGGGAGGCAGCAAGGACTAGGAGGCAGCAAGGACTAGGAGGCAGCAAGGACTAGGAGGCAGCAAGGACTAGGAGGCAGCAAGGACTAGGAGGCAGCAAGGACTGGGAGGCAGCAAGGACTAGGAGGCAGCAAGGACTAGGAGGCAGCAAGGACTAGGAGGCAGCAAGGACTGGGAGGCAGCAAGGACTAGGAGGCAGCAAGGACTAGGAAGCAGCAAGGACTAGGAGGCAGCAAGGACTAGGAGGCAGCAAGGACTAGGAGGCAGCAAGGACTAGGAAGCAGCAAGGACTGGGAGGCAGCAAGGACTAGGAGGCAGCAAGGACTAGGAGGCAGCAAGGACTAGGAAGCAGCAAGGACTAGGAAGCAGCAAGGACTAGGAGGCAGCAAGGACTAGGAGGCAGCAAGGACTAGGAGGCAGCAAGGACTAGGAAGCAGCAAGGACTGGGAGGCAGCAAGGACTAGGAGGCAGCAAGGACTAGGAGGCAGCAAGGACTAGGAGGCAGCAAGGACTAGGAGGCAGCAAGGACTAGGAAGCAGCAAGAACTGGGAGGCAGCAAGGACTAGGAGGCAGCAAGGACTAGGAGGCAGCAAGGACTAGGAAGCAGCAAGGACTAGGAGGCAGCAAGGATAAACAATAAATGGCTAACGGGAAGAGAGAGAGGAAGAATGAAGAAGTAGCGAGCATCTGAACCAACAAAAAGGAAGAACTACCTAAAAGTAGTAGATGAAGGAAGAAGAGTAAGAGACGAAGGAAGAGAAGAGGTATGGTAATAAAGTAAAGTGTTGGTATGGAAGGAGGGGGGAGGGGGTGGGGTGGTTCCCCGTAGCTGGGAGGGGGGGGTACGACCTGGCACCTTGGGCCGTCCGACATTCATCACAAAGATACGACGCACACGACTTACACCACCAGCAGCAGGAGGACCCGACCAACTCGTGTCCTCCTGCAGCAGTGGTGGGAGGTAACAGCGCCTCCCACCAGTCACTTGAGCACCGTGGGAGGCCCAGTGGTGGCCAGGGCAAGCGTCGAGGCCCAGCCAGCCAGCCTCTAGGTCTGGCCAGCCAGGCCCCTTGGTCCAGCTAAGACGGGGGATCTGTGAGCGAAAGAAAATCAATAGAGCAACATGGCGCCGCCAGCCGGCCACTCACACCGTCCGCTTCTGGCTGACCGGAGGTTGGCCAGTGGGTGTGGTGGTGCTTCTTGTTGCTTGCCCGCCACACCGCTTGTAAAACTTATGAATGACCCGCGAATGTGGCGTTCGGGGGGCTGGTGGGGGTGTTAGCGGGGGTTGGGGTGCCGAGTCGTGACCTGGCTCTTTAGTACGGGAGATGGATTAATGTGTGGTAGGGTTAGAGGCGCGAGGTGTGGTGGAGAAGGGGGGGAAGGGAGTACAAAGGGTGGCACTGAGGTCAGGGAAGCTGGCTCCAAGCGGAATAAATGTGAACACTTGCTGAAGTAAAGGTTTGTGAGGATGAGAGTGTGGGAGGGTCAGCAGGCCGCCACCCGCCGCAGATTTAACCACTGACTGAGATAAACTTTATGGAAAGTTAGTCGGTAAAGCGGTAAAATACGTAATAAATTTAACTCTGTGATACCAGGAGTGAAGCTGCGAGAGAGGGATGGGAGGGAGGGAGGGTTGAGAGAGAGGGAGGGATGGATGGGAGGGAGATGGTGAAGGAGGGATGGGAGGGTGGAAGGAAGGAAGGAAGGAAGGAAGGAAGGAAGGAAGGAAGGAAGGAAGGAAGGAAGGAAGGAAGGAAGGAAGGAAGGAAGGAAGGAGAGATGAAGATTTGCAAATTCAAAAATTAGATCTAAATGTAATATTTACTTAGCAAGATGGTCTAACGACAAGGGAACAATCTTATAAAATATTACAAGACACAAAATACAAGTATTATATTTTGCCGAGTCTGCAAGAGAGCGTCCACTGTAATACCGTGTAATACTGTGAGCGGGAGCCACTGTATCCCCGCCGGAGCCGTGCTACATTGAGTGAGAGGTGAGGAGGTGGCGGGCGCAGGAGAAGACGAAGACGAGGGTGACCTTGTAGAGCAGCGCGTAGGGCCTCGTGTTGCTGCTGCTGCTGCTGCTGCTGCTGCCGCTGCTGCTAGGGGCCAGCCAAGTGGCTCCTTGTTGCAAGCGTGCGCCGTGTTCCTCCGCCTAGGGTGTGAGTCATCGGAGCGTCCTGACCTGTCCCGTGTCGTGCAGCTGCTGCAGGTAACGTCTTGGGGGAGGGGGGGGCGTCAAGCCCACACATTTGTGCCCCCCTGCCGTAGGCCTGATGGCCCCTGGGGTCCTCTACCTGCAACACTAGGAGGAGAGGAGGGACTGGAGACACAACACACCGTCGAGCCCACACCGGCGAGCCACCTATTCGGCTTAACCCTTTCGTTTTGCTGTTCATCGTCTGGCTACGATGTCAAAAACAATGGACATAATGCGAAAATATAGAAGGCCTGAAACCTACTAAACCAAAACGAAGACAATAACATACGCTAGAAGGAAACGACGGTACGATATTCAGTCTGAACAAATTCCGACGTGGTTTCAGTTTTGCTCAGCAACAGTGTTGATCATTTTTCGCTCTAGTGGCGGTGTGTTGCACACCTTGCAACAACGTGAAAAAGGAGCGTGCTCGCGCACTCTTGTGTGCTGGAGTCAGCACGTGAGGGCAGCACCGGAGGACTGGGAGGGTGCGGGGGGGGGGAGATCCGGCATGCTGTGCTGAGTCCCCCAGGACGGCTGTGTCTGCTGTCTTCAGCACTTGTCTTTGCATTCTTTGGTGCTTGTTGGGATGCTGCCGTGACAGGTGTTTGTTGGGATGCTGCCCTGACAGGTGTTTGTTGGGATGCTGCCCTGACAGGTGCTTGTTGGGATGCTGCCGTGACAGGTGTTTGTTGGGATGCTGCCCTGACAGGTGTTTGTTGGGATGCTGTCCTGACAGGTGTTTGTTGGGATGCTGCCCTGACAGGTGTTTGTTGGGATGCTGCCCTGACAGGTGTTTGTTGGGATGCTGTCCTGACAGGTGTTTGTTGGGATGCTGCCCTGACAGATGTTTGTTGGGATGCTGCCCTGACAGATGTTTGTTGGGATGCTGCTCTGACAGATGTTTGTTGGGATGCTGCTCTGACAGGTGTTTGTTGGGATGCTGCTCTGACAGATGTTTGTTGGGATGCTGCTCTGACAGGTGTTTGTTGGGATGCTGCTCTGACAGGTGTTTGTTGGGATGCTGCTCTGACAGGTTTGTTGGGATGCTGCTCTGACAGGTGTTTGTTGGGATGCTGCCCAGGTGATGCACAGGTGTTTGTTGGGATGCTGCCCTGACAGGTGTTTGTTGGGATGCTGCCCTGACAGGTGTTTGTTGGGTTGCTGCCCTGACAGGTGTTTGTTGGGTTGCTGCTCTGACAGGTGTTTGTTGGGATGCTGCCCTGACAGGTGTTTGTTGGGATGCTGCCCTGACAGGTGTTTGTTGGGATGCTGCTCTGACAGATGTTTGTTGGGATGCTGCTCTGACAGGTGTTTGTTGGGATGCTGCTCTGACAGGTGTTTGTTGGGATGCTTCCCTGACAGGTGTTTGTTGGGATGCTTCCCTGACAGGTGTTTGTTGGGATGCTGCCTGACAGGTGTTTGTTGGGATGCTTCCCTGACAGGTGTTTGTTGGGATGCTTCCCTGACAGGTGTTTGTTGGGATGCTGCCGTGTTGGAACACACCGTGTTGGAACACACTGTGTTGGAACACACTGTGTTGGAACACACCGTGTTGGAACACACCGTGTTGGAACACACCGGGTTGGAACACACCGTGTTGGAACACACTGTGTTGGAACACACTGTGTTGGAACACACCGGGTTGGAACACACCGGGTTGGAACACACCGTGTTGGAACACACCGTGTTGGAACACACCGTGTTGGAACACACCGTGTTGGAACACACCGTGTTGGAACACACCGTGTTGGAACACACTGTGTTGGAACACACCGTGTTGGAACACACTGTGTTGGAACACACTGTGTTGGAACACACTGTGTTGGAACACACCGTGTTGGAACACACCGTGTTGGAACACACCGTGTTGGAACACACTGTGTTGGAACACACTGTGTTGGAACACACCGGGTTGGAACACACCGGGTTGGAACACACCGTGTTGGAACACACCGTGTTGGAACACACCGTGTTGGAACACACCGTGTTGGAACACACCGGGTTGGAACACACCGGGTTGGAACACACCGGGTTGGAACACACCGGGTTGGAACACACCGGTTGGAACACACCGTGTTGGAACACACCGTGTTGGAACACACCGTGTTGGAACACACCGGGTTGGAACACACCGGGTTGGAACACACCGTGTTGGAACACACCGGGTTGGAACACACCGTGTTGGAACACACCGTGTTGGAACACACCGTGTTGGAACACACCGTGTTGGAACACACCGTGTTGGAACACACCGTGTTGGAACACACCGGGTTGGAACACACCGGGTTGGAACACACCGTGTTGGAACACACCGTGTTGGAACACACCGGGTTGGAACACACCGTGTTGGAACACACCGGTTGGAACACACCGGGTTGGAACACACCGGGTTGGAACACACCGTGTTGGAACACACCGTGTTGGAACACACCGTGTTGGAACACACCGTGTTGGAACACACCGTGTTGGAACACACCGTGTTGGAACACACCGTGTTGGAACACACTGTGTTGGAACACACCGTGTTGGAACACACCGGGTTGGAACACACCGGGTTGGAACACACCGTGTTGGAACACACCGTGTTGGAACACACCGTGTTGGAACACACCGTGTTGGAACTCACCGGGTTGGAACACACCGTGTTGGAACACACCGTGTTGGAACACACCGTGTTGGAACACACCGTGTTGGAACACACCGTGTTGGAACACACTGTGTTGGAACACACCGTGTTGGAACACACTGTGTTGGAACACACCGGGTTGGAACACACCGGGTTGGAACACACCGGGTTGGAACACACCGGGTTGGAACACACCGGGTTGGAACACACCGTGTTGGAACACACCGGGTTGGAACACACCGTGTTGGAACACACCGTGTTGGAACACACCGGGTTGGAACACACCGGGTTGGAACACACCGTGTTGGAACACACCGTGTTGGAACACACCGTGTTGGAACACACCGGGTTGGAACACACCGGGTTGGAACACACCGGGTTGGAACACACCGGGTTGGAACACACCGGGTTGGAACACACCGTGTTGGAACACACCGTGTTGGAACACACCGGGTTGGAACACACCGGGTTGGAACACACCGGGTTGGAACACACCGTGTTGGAACACACCGGGTTGGAACACACCGTGTTGGAACACACCGGGTTGGAACACACCGGGTTGGAACACACCGTGTTGGAACACACCGTGTTGGAACACACCGGGTTGGAACACACCGTGTTGGAACACACCGTGTTGGAACACACCGTGTTGGAACACACCGTGTTGGAACACACCGTGTTGGAACACACCGGTTGGAACACACCGTGTTGGAACACACCGTGTTGGAACACACCGGGTTGGAACACACCGTGTTGGAACACACCGGGTTGGAACACACCGGGTTGGAACACACCGTGTTGGAACACACCGTGTTGAACACACCGTGTTGGAACACACCGGGTTGGAACACACCGTGTTGGAACACACCGTGTTGGAACACACCGGGTTGGAACACACCGTGTTGGAACACACCGGGTTGGAACACACCGTGTTGGAACACACCGTGTTGGAACACACTGTGTTGGAACACACCGTGTTGGAACACACCGTGTTGGAACACACCGGGTTGGAACACACCGGGTTGGAACACACCGGGTTGGAACACACCGGGTTGGAACACACCGTGTTGGAACACACCGTGTTGGAACACACCGTGTTGGAACACACTTATGTGGAGGCTGCATGTCTGTCAGTGGTATGGATGGGGTGAACTTTGTCAGTGAGATGAGGGGGGAGAGGGGGGCTGGATGACCGTGAAGGGTGTGGGGGGGGGGAGAGTGGGTTGCGTGGTGGATGAAGCTAGCTGGGTGAGGTGTGACTGACAACATCCGGATGGATATTGTGGCTCGTGTTGCCGCTGTCAGTCACTGGATGCTAGTATGGATGATAACTGGAAAATGCCTATTTCTGAGTGGTGGGAGAATGGGAGAGAGGAGAAGGAATTGCATTTCTTCCTCCACAAAATAAAAAAAATGAAGCACCTATAATATAGTTGTGAAGATTTAAGCCAGACTAAACTAATCTCACAAAAGAAGAGAATTTGCTACGTGTAGTAAGCGTGGTGGAGGGAGGGAGGTTGAGGCAACCAGGGCCACCAACCGTGGGTGTACTGAAGGTCTCCTGGTTGCTCCTCCGTCTCTGGGTCGCCTCTGCTCCCCACCCAAAAATTCGGGCAATGCATTTATATTTTCCTCATTACCTCCGGGCTGAGGAGCTCGCTCTTATTTCGCTAAGATGCAGAATGGTTCCATTTAGATTAACACTCGGAAGCTGAGAAAGAAATTGCCACGATATATCTCATTGTTCTATTAGCCTCATAGATTTTAGTATATGCAAATATTTATGCTTTGCAAAATCGATGGTTATGGTGAGAACTGAGAGTATAAGCTTGATTGTTTGTCTCACATTGTCACGTTGCTGCATTGGTGGCATTCCGTTACATCCATTTTAGTGGCATCCTTCTCGGCCTCGGTAACACAATCTTCTAATGCCTTAGCCACAATCATCTAATCATCATCTCTAATGCCTTAGCTGCTAATAAAAAAAAAAAGATTTGAGATAAGATTCGACTGGCTACCATTGCATGTTGGCATCTCAATACATATTGCTAACAAGCTTGCAAAGACCAATAGTAGCTGACCTATAATATAAATTCTTGTAAGTGCTTCATGAACAGTGACAAAGATAATACGGTCATGAATGTTTGATGAAAATCTTACTGACCTAACTAATTCACATAGACCGAAGCTGTAGCTTAAATATTATGATGATTACTGTGAGGAGACATTTATATATGGAGCTATAAAGTAAGAACTCGGCAATGCGATTGTTGATGGCCAGAATAGTTGATTATAGTATTGATCGTGTGAAGTTGTAAATGTATGATGATGGAGAGAGCACGTAGTGAAGATGTGGCCCCATCACTCCAGCGACCCTGAGGTACCCTCCCCCTCTCTAGTACATTTCTGTCTGGAAAAGAGAATATTTGCTTGTCTTTTCTTCTCCCTGTCTGTTCGAGGTTATCTTGAGATGATTTCGGGCTTTTTAGTGTCCCCGCGGCCCGGTCCTCGACCAGGCCTCCACCCCCAGGAAGCAGCCCGTGACCGCTGACTAACACCCAGGTAACCTATTTTACTGCTAGGTAAAAGCGTGGCATAGGGTGAAAGAACTCTGCCCCATTGCTTTCTCCGCCGGCGCCTGGGATCGAACCCAGAACCACAGGATCAC
>WNGS01004374.1:17143484-17179094 GCA_020271785.1 Procambarus virginalis
CCCCATCCAAAAGGAGCAACAGCAAAACGGGTCCCTAACCATGGCAGTGGCCAGAGCATTATGTGGACGGGCACATGCACATTGTGCTGTCATACATATGCAGAACCTGACAACCGGGTGTGTGGTGTGTGTGTGGTACTCACCTAGTTGTGCTTGCGGGGGTTGAGCTCTGGCTCTTTGGTCCCGCCTCTCAACCGTCAATCAACAGGTGTACAGTTTCCTGAGCCTATTGGGCTCTATCATATCTACACTTGAACTGTGTATGGAGTCAGCCTCCACCACATCGCTTCCTAATGCATTCCATTTGTCAACCACTCTGACACTAAAAAAGTTCTTTCTAATATCTCTGTGGCTCATTTGGGCACTCAGTTTCCACCTGTGTCCCCTAGTGCGTGTGCCCTTGTGTTAAACAGCCTGTCTTTATCACCCTGTCGATTCCCTGAGAATCTTGAATGTGGTGATCATGTCCCCCCTAACTCTTCTGTCTTCCAACGAAGTGAGGTTTAATTCCTGCAGTCGCTCCTCGTAGCTCATACCTCTCAGCTCGGTACTAGTCTGGTGGCAAACCTTTGAACCTTTTCCAGTTTAGTCTTATGCTTGACTAGATAGGGACTCCATGCTGGAGCGCATACTCCAGGATTGGTCTGACATATGTGGTATATAATTTCTGAAAGAATTCTAAAGGCCGTTCTTATGTTAGCCAACCTGGCATATGCTGCTGATGTTATCCTCTTGATATGAGCTTCAGGGGACAGTTCTGGCGTGATATCAACCCCCAGGTCTTCTCTCTGACTCTTGAAGTATTTCTCTCCCAAATGGTACCTTGTATCTGGTCTCCTGCTTCCTACCCCTATATTCATTACATTACATTTGCTTGGGTTAAACCTCTAATAGCCATTTGTTCGACCATTCCTGCAGCTTGTCCAGGTCTTCTTGAAGTCTCAAGCTGTCCTCCTCTGTCTTAATCCTTCTCATAATTTGGCGTCGTCAGCAAACATTGAGAGGAATGAGTCTATACCCTCTGAGATCATTACGCATATCAGAAACAGGATAGGTCCAAGTACAGAGCCCTGTGGGACTCCACTGGTGACTTCACGCCAGTCTGAGGTCTCACCCCTCACTGTAACTCTGCTTCCTATTGCTTAGGTACTCCCCTATCCACTGGAGCGCCCTACCTGTTACTCCTGCCTGTTTCTCCAGCTTATGCATCAACCTTTTATGGGGTACTGTGTCAAAGGCTTTCCGACAGTCAAAAAATTCAGTCCGCCCACCCTTCTCTTTCTTGCTTAATTTTTGTCACCTGATCGTAGAATTCTATCAAGCCTGTAAGCAAGATTTACCCTCCCTGAACCCATGTTGATGGGTTGTCACAAAGTCTCTTCTCTCCAGATGTGTTGCTAGGTTTTTTCTCACAATCTTCTCCATCACCTTGCATGGTATACAAGTTAAGGACACTGGCCTGTAGTTCAGTGCCTCTTGTCTGTCACCCTTTTTGTATATTGGTACTACATTAGCAGTCTTCCATATTTCTGGTAGGTCCCCCGTTTCCAGTGACTTACTATACACTATGGAGAGTGGTAAGCAAAGTGCTCCTGCACACTCTTTCAATACCCATGGCGAGATTCCATCCGGCCCAACAGCTTTTCTCACATCCAGCTCCAATAGGTGCTTTTTGACCTCATCTCTTGTAATTTCGAACCTATCCAAGGTCACCTGGTTTGCTGCCGCCTCTCCCAGCGCCGTGTGTGTATGTGTGTGGGGGGGCGGTGTGTGTTGGGGGGGCGGGTTCTCCGAGTCTACTTTTTATTGTGAAATTATGTATTGTGGGGCTTAGGTGATCTCGAGTACATGGAGGCTCTTGTCTCTCCTGGTGTGGGCGTCGGGCGTCGTATCGGGACTAAGAACATAGGATAATGACTTGCTATTGTAGCCTGAGGTTCTCTGGCTGTGTGTTCATAGTATCCTGCATAGATTGTCTGATTGTTGAGGGCTATGTGCTTTGAATTTCTTTGAGCAATGTATAATATTTGGAACTTTACAACAAACTCTTGTTTGCTGTTAATTTCCAAAGCTGGGCTACCAGCTGAGAAATCTAAATATAAAAAACGGACTACGTTTCTGTGGGTTTGGTGTCAAATATTCACATTGTCACGTTGTGACTTGCAATCTGCTTTCAATGGCTTCATAAAAGTTGTTCATGAACTCTATTGCCGCCTTAGTCTTGTTTACCAGTAACGTCGTTGATTGTCCTGGCTGGCTAAATATTTTAATTACGTCTTTCGCATTATGTGAATTATTCCTCACGTTAGGGAGGGACCAGGCCAGCTGTGCATGTGTTGAACAAAAAAGGTGTAGTAGGCAGCTTCCCTGTGGCACTCCACTCTTGAGTGCCACCTGTTCTTCCATATAGCTCCCGATCTTCGCTGTTCTGATGTCTATGAACCTGCATAATTTATCAGTAAAGCTCTGTGGGAGCCCTAATTGTGGCGTACTGTTTGAGCCTCGTGTGCCAGACTTATTGAAAGTTTTCTGTCTCTGAGCACTGTTGCGTTCCTCTTTTCCGTCATGGCATCGCCGATGGACTTAGATGAGAGCGGTGGCTGCAGGAGCCCCCACTTGGGGATTTCCGAATTTTATTGTATGATGTTATATTCTGCTTTTCTTCACTGAACTTCACTAATCTGTAGGTTGTTTTGTCGATTTTTTCTTTTGCCTGGTATCTCAAACAGGAAAATTGTTCTGTAATTTGCCATTTGTGTTTTCATGGTGTTTGTGAAGCAAGTGGGAAGTATATAGCGATGAATTTCCTTCAGAGAAAGGTTTGTTTATATTGCTAATGTCAAGTGCCTTGTTCTTGCCAAGTGCCTTGTTCTTCCCTGTTTCTTCCATGTATATTATTTGGTATGAGACCGGATTTCCTGGGATTTCCTGAGCTCTGCTTTTGAAGACCTTGCAGTCAGTGTTATGTATATGGGGAAAGTCTTGCATGTAAGAGCGGCTAGTTGGGTTCGTTGGTGCTTTACTGTGCACTCTCGTAGCTCACGTACTAAGGAAGTTATGTACGTGGCCTGAGGCACGGGCCTACAACCCAACTTGTGTACAAGAATGCAACCAATTATCCGCCCCATTTATGAGTAACAAGAGAACTGTACGGGAGACATCTACGCTACGGGTGAAGGGAGTTCTCTGGCCGGGAGGTGTGCTGTACGGACTTTGATGTTAGCGGTTAACTGTGTGCTCTCTTCCACAGCCTCCATCCGCTCTCCCTCTTGTATGCCCTCTCACAACCCCCCCTCCCTCCCTCTCACACCTCCCTCCCACCCTTCCTCCCTCCCTCTAACACCTCCCTCCCACCCTCCTTCCTTCCTCTCACAACCTACTCCCATAACCAACACCTCTGGTTAAGGAAACTGCCCATCTGTCTCCACTGGGTGCAGGGGATCGAACCCCGGTCCCTAGGTCCACTAGTCTAGAGCGCTGTCCACTCGGCCACCCAGCCCCATCCAGTGTGTGTGTGTATTTCACCTAGTTGTGCTTGCGGGGGTTGAGCTCTGGCTCTTTGGTCCCGCCTCTCAACTGTCAATCAACTGATGTACAGGTTCCTGAGCCTATTGGGCTCTATCATATCTACCTTCTTGATGTTATGTTGAGAAGATTTCGGGCTTAGCGTCCCCGCGGCCCGGTCCTCGACCAGGCCTCCTTTTTGTTACACACACCCAGGAAGCAGCCCCTAGCAGCTGTCTAACTCCCAGGTACCTATTTACTGCTAAGTAACAGGGGCATCAGGGTGAAAGAAAGATTTTGCTCATTTGTCTCCACCTCCACCGGGGATCGAACCCGGATCCTCAGGACTATGATCAATACCGCTGTCCACTCAGCTGTCAGGCGTCCTTCAGCTGTTAACACTTGAAACTGTGTATGGAGTCAGCCTCCACCACATCACTTCCTAATATATTCCATGTGTCAACCACTCTGACACTAAAAAAGTTCTTTCTAATATCTCTGTGGCTCATTTGGGTACTCAGTTTCCACCTGTGTCCCTTTGTGCGTGTGCCACTTGTGTTAAATAGCCTGTCTTTATCTACCCTATCAGTTCCTTTGAGAATCTTGAATTTGGTGATCATGTCCCCTCTAACTCTTCTGTAGTGTGTGTGTGTGTGTGTGTGTGTGTGTGTGTGGGTGTGTGTGTGTGTGTGTGTTGGTGTATGTTTACCTAGTTGTGTCTGTAGGGAGCAAATTCCAGCTCAGGAGCCCCGCTGTAGCTGATGGCCTGATACATTTACACTTCCCGAGGTTCCAGCAGCCCTGGTCCAAGGTCGCGCCGCTTGGGCACCCTCTCACCGTGTGCCAGTGTTTCCTTATAGTCCTCTGACTGGTCTGTGTCTACCACTTTCACCTGTTGTCCTCCCCCTGTGTCCCCCCTCATGTTGTCCTCCCCTGTGTCCCCCCTCATGTTGTCCTCCCCCTGTGTCCCCCCCTCATGTTGTCCTCCCCTGTGTCCCCCTCATGTTGTCCTCCCCCTGTGTCCCCCCTCATGTTGTCCTCCCCTGTGTCCCCCCTCATGTTGTCCTCTCCTGTGTCCCCCCTCATGTTGTCCTCCCCTGTGTCCCCCCTCATGTTGTCCTCCCCCTGTGTCCCCCCTCATGTTGTCCTCCCCTGTGTCCCCCCTCATGTTGTCCTCCCCCTGTGTCCCCCCTCATGTTGTCCTCCCCTGTGTCCCCCCCTCATGTTGTCCTCCCCTGTGTCCCCCCTCATGTTGTCCTCTCCTGTGTCCCCCCTCATGTTGTCCTCCCCTGTGTCCCCCCTCATGTTGTCCTCCCCTGTGCCCCCCTCATGTTGTCCTCCCCCTGTGCCCCCCTCATGTTGTCCTCCCCCTGTGTACCCCCTCATGTTGTCCTCCCCCTGTGTACCCCCCTCATGTTGTCCTCCCCTGTGTCCCCCCTCATGTTGTCCTCCCCTGTGCCCCCCCTCATGTTGTCCTCCCCCTGTGTACCCCCTCATGTTGTCCTCCCCCTGTGTACCCCCTCATGTTGTCCTCCCCCTGGAAAGAAGACCGTCTAGAATCCATTTTGGCTGTTCACTTCAGTATCTTATACGTTGGGATCATATCGCCTCAGGATCTTTACTCGTGTGCGTATGTATGTGTATGTATGTACGCATGTAAGAGTAGCCAGGTGTGGGATATATATATATATATATATATATATATATATATATATATATATATATATATATATATATATATATATATAATGTGATTACAATAGAAATAATAAATGGAGGGTTGTGGACGATGGTTGGCAGGTGTGTGGGATAAGCCACTTGTTTAACGTGGTAATTTAGGAGTGTAGGAGTAGGCGCTGGCCGGGTCTGACTGATGCTTGGATGTCTTTCCTCGTGGACATGTATCATAAAGTCATACCACGTGGGCACGTGGGCATGTATGCAGGTGGGTATGTGAGTGTAGGAGACTGGGTAACCCAGCATGTGCTGGTCGCGTAATTACAAGATGTGCGTATATTGTATTTGTAAATAACCTGTTGTTTTAAGGTGAGGTGACAGGTCTGTCGTGGGGCCAGGATACGTGGTTTTTGCACGGATATTCCTGTGCGTTTCCCAAGTCTCGGCCTGTTGTTATGAGAGGGGCTGGGACTGTGTTGGGGGTGGGGCTAGGAGTGGCTGGTGTGGGGCTGGGACTGTGTTGGGGGTGGGCTAGGAGTGGCTGGGGTGGGGGCTGGGAGTGTGTTGGGGGTGGGGCTGGGAGTGGCTGGTGTGGGGGCTGGGAGTGTGTTGGGGGTGGGGCTGGGACTGTGTTGGGGGTGGGGCTGGGAGTGGCTGGTGTGGGGGCTGGGAGTGTGTTGGGGGTGGGGCTAGGAGTGGCTGGGGTGGGGCTGGGTGTTGGGCAGGTAAGAAGGAGATGCAGGTCAGGTGAGACAGCAGCAGGAGGGGGGCAAGTAAGGTCAGTGGAGGGGAGCAGGTATGGTTTATGAGTGCATGACAGGACGAGAGAATAATTATCATACCCTCCCCCCTTCCATTCCCCCCCCTTCAGGGCAGAGCGGGGGTCGCCAAATGGAAGGTGTTGGGCAGCATCAGGTGGTGTTTAATAGCCGTCTGTCTTGCCCAGGTGATGGATTGTGTTTTATTTTTTTGTGTGTATGAAGGTAATTCGATTGTGGTCAAAGTTCCCCGGGGCTTCCACTGTCCGTTGACCGGAGGTAGCCCGCCCGTTTGGCATTGATGATGCCGCAGCGTCTGGAGTCGTACGCCAGACCAAGTCGTCCGTCACTGCAGCTTAGCGCAGCTTGGGATGGCTCCCAACAGTCAACCTCCTGCGCTCTCTCTCTCTCTCTCTCTCGCTCCTTCACATGTAAATATCTACGGCTGTATTTCTCACGCTCTTTTCACTCTAGTCCTAGAAAAAAAAATCGCACACAGTTGTCAGTGGAGTTTATGGCGCGCGTCGAATGGCAGATATTGTTTTCAACCAATTGTTGGAAAGCTATAAAATGGGTGGCGGTGGACTTGGCGGGAGATGGACTGTCCCGCCTCGCTGGCCGCCCCGCCCTCCAGCGGGCGGGAGGCCGCCGCACCAACTGCCCGCTGCTACACACACAATTCCCTGTGACGTGTGCTGCCCTCGGTAGGCCTACTCAACGATTTAGGTAAATAAGCGCTAGATATTTGGTCTTGGTATTCCTGGACATAAGAAGATTAACTTTGCAAAGATAAAAAGTGGGTATCCAATTAGACACAGGCCAACCAATCACGATAAATTGTCATAAGAAAACGTTCGTTTGTCCCAAAGTAATGGCCTAACCGTCGTTGAAAATTCTGCCCTATTTTCTATTATAAAGGAATTTTCTTCAAAATTAATTACTAGACTTGAGAAGCGGCCGGGTGGGAGTCCCTCGCAGGAGAGGCCGCACTGGCCCCTCGTCCTGTACCTTACACCACAAAAAACTTAAGAAATAATCCATATATAGGTGTTAAACGATCCCTCTGGCCGCAGGAATGCCGGTGATTAGGGACATGTCCATTATAAATTATGCCTGGCTGAGTTACTACACAAAATTCCATCTTTGTCGGTCTTCGATGTCCAGTTAATAAATACATTTTAAGACGAGGCCGGAGTTACAAAATGTGGGGGTATAGGTTCTTATTTATTTTCTCTGCTGCCCGCCACCCTATTTCGCTCCTGTGACCATAAGGCCGAGGGGTCATATGGAGTGATCGATGCATCTCCAGCCACCTTCTGCCAATAACAGGGCGATGTTGCCATATTTCACCCTAACGTCCCACGTTTCAGACGGATCTGCGCTGAGAGAAATGCGGAAATATCTCCTATATCCAGTATGGAAGACGTGGGTGTGTACTCGCCATTGATGTTATTGGATGAGTTTATGTCGTGAGGTTATTGATCCCGTTCCCTGTCTTGGGACACCAATGTCTACTGAAGCCTTTTTTAGGATGGCTCTCACTGAGGGGTTGCCGATGTCGCTTATTTCACGTGCGACCTGTAAGTCTTCGGGAGTCATGAGAGCGTTGTAAGCGGGTAAACAAAGGCAGAGTGTGATGCAAAACTGCCCCTCCCCTCCCTCTCTCTCTCTTTCTCACACACACTAAACGGCCACACGAGACGAGGAAAAACGTGGTTGTTGTTACTAGGCTTCAGCCGGCGACGTGTGGCAACCACTCTTCTCTCTCTCTCTCTCTCTCTCTCTCTCTCTCTCTCTCTCTCTCTCTCTCTCTCTCTCTCTCTCTCTCTCTGTCTCCCTCTCTCTCTTTCTGTCTCTCTCTTTCTGTATCTCTTTCTGTCTCTTTCTCTTTCTGTCTCTCTTTTTTCTGTATCTTTCTGTCTCTTTCTCTTTCTGTCTCTCTTTTTCTGTCTCTCTCTCTCTTTCTGTCTCACTCTGTCTCTCTCTTTCTCTCTGTCTGTCTCTCTCAAGCCACGTGACTGAGCCCCTGGCCTGGCCCCAGGCCGGACTCGGGGAGTAGAAGAACTCCTGAATCCCACTCCAGGCAGGTATACTGGATTAGAGACATTCTTAGAATGGCTATGAAATCAACTCTACTGTTATGAGGTCACTTCACGTCTTGGCCCGTTATTCACCGTTCTAAAAAAAAACATTCCCGTTCTGGAGCGCCCCCCCCCCCAAAAAAAAAAAATTAAACCAGGTGCCGTTGTTAATGGCGGAGGTTTTTAATCATAGCTGCGTAGTGTTTTACGATGTAAACCAGTCGGGCGATGCTTGTGATATATGCTGGGTCTCCTTGTTACGCTCCAGATTTATGGCATCGCCAGATTGGACAGAGAGTGATGGACGTCGTGGCGGCCGTATCACCTGGCTGCGTCCGCTATTAATTTGAGTTTTTGCGTATCTGGAAAGAGATTTGGACGTGGTTGTGACGGTGAAACTTGCTTTGACACCCCCCCCCCTTGCCATCTCTTGGGGGGGTGGCTGCCATCTCTTGGGGAAGGGGGGCTGCCATCTCTTGCGGGAGGGGCTGCCATCTCTTGGGGGGGGCTGCCATCTCTTGGGGAAGGGGCTGCCGTCTCTTGGGGGGTGGCTGCCATCTCTTGGGGAAGGGGGGCTGCCGTCTCTTGCGGGAGGGGCTGCCGTCTCTTGGGGGGGCTGCCATCTCTTGGGGGGCTGCCATCTCTTGGGGGGGGCTGCCATCTCCTGGGGGAGGGGGATTGTAATCTCTGGGAGGGGGGGGGGAAGCTCCATCCCTAGGTTGTGGGTATAAAACAGACTGTTCTTGACTGACAATGACTTAAAAGCTCTAATTATTAGTGATATTGTTCCAACTTTACACCTTTGGATTATCTGGTAATTCTGTTATTGTAACATTCATTCTTGTGCTAATAGTATCATTACAGGAAGCCGGAGAAGCGGAGTAGGTTACTGTTTTTGTACTTGTTGATGTCTTGTAATACAGGACTTGTGTGGTCATCTACATGTTTTAATTTATTCTGTATTCCTGAGTGTAGATGAGTGCATTGTGTTGTGGGGTGATGACCCCGAGGAGTGGCCAGTGTGCGGTGGTCTTGTGTAAGTCGGGCAAGCATGGCAGGTGTGTTTTTATTAAAGTAGTGATGTTGACGTAAATAGTGACGGCGTGTTTCTCCCGTGCAGGTCAGGTGTCCTTGGAGAGGCGGGCCGCCAGCTTAGGCCGACTCACAGAAAACGGTGGTGCTCAGTGTTGGGCCGAGAGCGCGCCAAAACGGAGGCAGCGCCCGCCGAGAGCGCACGTGTGCCGCTCGCTTCCTCAGTTGCTCCTGGTCTTCTGTAACACGTGCACTCGCCAGGTCCTAGTGATGATCCGGCCAAGAGCAGTCCGAGGCCGGCTCCCCGTGGGCCGTAGCTAGCCATGGCGAGCGGGTCGCACCATTGCAAGGACTGCGGCTTGTACTTTGAGAGCGCGCGGTCCCTCGAAGTGCACCTTCAGTATCACAAGGAAAACCTCATGAACATGTGGATGGGCAGTGATGAGCGTGGACGTGAGGGTGGTGCGCCGGCACCCTCACCTGTGCAAGGTGATCTGACGCCCTTGGGAGTGAGCAGCAGTGAGGGGGGTTTAGTGAGCAGTTCAGTGCAGAGTATTAATGCTGGAGTCGGTTCCAGCTCCTTCAGTGTGCCATCACCAATGCAGTACGAGTACAAGATGTCTCCAGGTATGCAGTCTCCGCAGGGTGGTGTTGTGCCTCAGGGCCCTCCCTCAGGGCACGGCCTCACGGTCGGCTTCCCTCAGCAGTCACCCGGAGGCTTCTATCCAGACTTCGGCCAGCAGCATCTACACCAACCACAACAGTTTGGTGGGTACCAGATAGGAGGGTTTCTCAATGGCAGCTTCGATGACGGTTTCTACGGACGGGGGGCAAACACTGCCCCAAGGTTTCACCCCTACATGGGTCGGTCTCCGGCGCCGACGCCCTCTCCTGGCAACCCTCACACAGATATCAAGGAGGAGATGCCGACAGCAGACACGCCAGAGATCCTCGACCTGGACTCGCAGAAGGTGCTGGGCAGCAGTGGCATCCCACAGCAATCGCAGCCACAGCAGCCGGGGCCGCTGCCGCCCATGTGGCGACCTCATGAGCAATTTCCTTCTCCGAGCGGGTTGTCCATGAGTGGCCTCCCGCCCCTACCGCAGGCGGGCTACCCTGGGCCTCCTGCTCCTCCCCAGCACATCCCCGGACTGGGTGGAGGAGGCGGCGGTAGCTCCTACCTCTCGGGCGGCGGGGGGCAGCATGGGCGGCTACCACCCGCAGGGGATGACCACCACGCCCCAAGCCATGAGCAGCCCCAGCAGCATGTCCAGTAGCATGCCCAGCAGCATGTCTAGCAGCATGTCCAGCAGCATGTTCGGTGCTCCGCCACAGTCCCCGCGAGAGTCTGCTCCTCCTTCAGAATTCGCTTCCAACGTCAAAAGGCCGAAAAGCTTCAAATGTGAAGACTGCAATAAATGGTTCACGAGTCACGGGCACCTCAAGCGGCACTACAACACCACGCTACACAAGAACATGACCAAGAATAACAGTAACAACGCCAACCGGTCCACGCCGGACCCCACCAGGCCGCCCATACTCTCCCCGGGCGCCAAGAGCATAGGCGAAGCCTCCAACCTCTCCAGCCAGGACGAGGAGAGCAACCTGTCTGCCGCAGACGCCTTGGATACGCCGCCGCCCCCTCCGATGCAGCAACCTCCGCCTGCATACAACCCACCAACATCCTTATCAGGGTACCAGCCTCCAGGGGTCCCCGGGCCCTCACAGGGGCTCCATCCTGCGCAACAGTTCGGTCAAGCACAACACTACCTAGGGGGAGAACAGCCCCCGACGGCACCCACGCTATACCATGGCCACTTCAGCACCAACCCGACGGGGTTTGGTAGTCAACCTCCAGCTTCTATGGGGGGTGGTCCCCCTTTTTACCCCGGCAGCGGGAACAACAGTTTCGGTGGTTATCAGTCGCAGGGGGGCCTCCAGGGCCCGGGGTTTCATTCCATGAATGATTTCCCCGGGCCGAGCCTGGATGGCTTTAGCAGTTTCAAGCTTGAGAGTGAGCACGGAGCGAGCGCCATGTCTCGCTCCCCGGAGCCAGCAGGGGGCGACACCGGGTCCGAGGCTTCCATGGACTCTAGCGAGTCCGGCGGCACAAGCACAAGTGTCAGCACCGAGGGATCCTTCAGGTGCCAGGACTGCGGCAAGTTGTTTAACCGCATGTGTTACTTGACGCAACACCGGACAACCTACCACGAGGGGGAGAAGCCTTTCAAGTGCGGCACTTGTGGTAAACGTTTTCCTGACGAGTTGACGTTCAACGACCACCAGAGTAAGCACGCGGGGGACAAGCCCTACAAGTGTGAAGTTTGTCCCAAGCAGTTCAACCACAAGACTGACCTGCGCCGCCACATGTGCCTCCACACCGGAGAAAAACCCTTCACGTGTGAGCAGTGCGGTAAAGGGTTCATCAGGAAGGACCACATGCTCAAGCACTTCCAGACGCACCGCAAGAAAGCCATGGCGGCCGCTGCTTCCGCCACCCCCTCCCACCCTCCCCAGGGGCCTCCCATGAGCCATGGTCCACCAGGCTTCCCAGGACACCACCCGGGCCACCGCCCAGGTGTCCCACACGGTGCCATGGCCCACCCTGGTCACGGTCCTCCTGGCCACCCAGGCCACCCTCCACACGTGGTGGCTCCTCCAGTTTACTGATGATGGCCTAGCTGTGGCCCCGGAGTGGGCGGCGTGTACCCCTGTGGGTGACCTGGCCGCACACGCCCGCGCCCGTCTTCCGCCGGTGCTGAGTTCCTGTGGCCGCCACGCCCCGCATCTACCTCACGCGGCTTCCGCCGCCCTGTGATACCGCGCCAACATTCCATGCCGCGGGCGGCCGCCCATGTGCCATACTGACCCCGCCGCCCCTCGGGTGGCAAGGGTCGCCCCGGCTCGGCCCCGTGCCTCGCGTTCCGTGCCTGAGGCCTCCATTACCTCGCATCATGTCCTCATCTTACTGTGAAACACACCCGCTCAGAGGCTCGTGGTCGCCAGTGTGCAGGGAAGTGACGATACCTGTATCAGTATTGTTGTGGCCGCCGCCCGGGTGAGCTGACCCGCGCGACCCTCACCTCCTACCTCACACCCCCCACCCCACCCCACCCCACCCCACCCCACCCCAACAACTATCTCCATTTCCAAACTGTACACGATGGACGGTCTTGCTTCATGCAGGTCTGCGTTCAATTCCCGACCGTCCAAGTGGTTGGGCACCATTCCTTCCCACCCCCTCCCCCGTCTCATCCCAAATCCTTATCCTGACCCCTTCCAAGGGCTATATATGGTAGTAATGGTTTGGCGATTTTTCCTGATAATTCCCTCCCCCAACCATCACACCTGCCACTTGCCTCTGATCAAGCATCAGACTCAACCAATTGTTTCATCATTCATCTCTCGCACCGACTTACCTGTCTTATGCTCTCCTCCCCCCCTGCCCTCACCCAATCCCTGCCCTCCCCAGAGAGCATTCCCTCCGCTGACCTGACGGTGGGGACCTCGCCTTGTCCGGGGTCTGGTGTGACCCCCACCACCACCGCCTACAGAGAGTGAAGGTGTCGAGAGGTGGCGTCTTAGAGGCTTGGTGGGGAAGTGATGGTGGTGGAGCAACAACCCGGGCGCCACCAGCTAGAACGGTTACACATACAATACCTCAGAATACTCGGTATACCTCAGCGTGTGTCAAAACTTATGCACAAAACCTAACAGGGTTAGTTATATGCAAGTGATAATATGCTACTTGGTGTCATGGTGACGTGAAAGTGATCTTGGTGTAACGGTTCAGCCCGCCTCTTTCGCTCGACCAGATTGTGAAGCCATTTTGGCTCTTTATTATTTTTACATGATGATTAGCGGTCTGTACCCCTTGGTGTCTGTGTGTCAACACGCCAAGAAACACGCCCCACCCCCCACTCTCCCCCCCTCGTAATTTGATTTTAATATTATCAATTTGTTATGAATTATAATTTTTCATCCAATTGTTTTGATTGTATTTAAGTTCGTTTGGTGGTCTAGATGGCCATCAGACGAGCCTAGTTTATTGGTCTACCTCATTGGCCTGAAATTAATGAAAGACAATTATGTTATTAGACTTTTATCCCCTTAGTTGCTGTCTAAGGCTGTTATCCAGTTGTGTTGTGGGTGCCGAGGGCCATCTTGTATATCATTACCGTTAATGTTATAATAATGAAACTCAAATTTAGACCTTAGTGATATTGACTTTAGACATTAATAATGCCATTTGTGTTACGGATTTTAGATTTCTTTTTAAGAATAAAGACTAGTTTTTGTACTTGGCTTTTAGCTTAACCTTCCAGTAAGGTGGTGGCGCCGCTGCCACCTGTGTGTGGGGGCTGCTGGCCACCTCGCATGACCATCATTCCCATCATCCATTACTGATCATTTACCTCTCAAAAAACAATAAACTTTGTGATAGTAATGATTTTTTATTATCGAACATGTTGACCATTGTATAAAACATTCAATTACATGTGCCTCTTCATGACGAGGCAAGCAACAAGTGGAGCATGATTGATGGAGGTATTATCCAAGACTGAGCACAGTTTATAGCAGCATGTCTTAACCAGAGGGTCACTGTCTCGTGTGACCCCTGACAGGGGTAAGGAGTCTTACAGTCTCTCACACTCAGTAACTTAACACCACAAAATATGAGACTCCTAAATAATCTGCATAACCAGATGAAAAGAAATATATTGGTGTTTACACTTACAGGTGGATCTGATGATGGTTGAGACGTGGGTGTGCATCTTTTGTATAGTTGCAAGCACATTAATGAATGTTGCTGGAGTACTTAAAATGACCATTCAAAGCATTGAAATAGGGCAGAGAATCTTTATCTTGAGTTTTATGCATTGGCACAAGCCTAATTACTTTACTCCCTCGTCACTAACTGATGACTGTGCAAGTCACTGCTCTAAATGATGAAGCCTAAAATCTTAATTATACTGTATACATAAATATTTTGAAATTGTTAAATATATTCCATAAACAATGCAATCGCTAAATAAGGTGTTTAAGCAGTTTAATAGTGAGAGTCGAAGAGGAAACTCATCAGATGTTATGTATGCTATAAATATATAATGTAGATAATAGCCAGAATAAATAGACCACTTGGCCTGAGCAAGGCCGATTTGCCTAATAAGCCAACTTTTCCTGAAGTTATATATCAATTTAATTATTTTCTTATGAAATGATAAAGCTTTCCATCACGTCTGAGTTAATTATTTTTAAATTTTAGTTAAAAATAACGTAAAAATATGACCATACCTAACATAAACTAATATAACTATATAATTAATGTCAGTAATTCATTCTCTTTATATAACAAAATTAATTTAAATAAACCAATTGGAAACAGTTTTTAAAATAGCGAAAACCACTGTATTACGCAAATCTTGCATACTTGGCCGTGTTTCATACTTTCTGGCTATTAGGTACAATATATATATATATATATATATATATATATATATATATATATATATATATTAGTGAGAACGTCGTACTCGGCCAACTATGCAAGGCCCAATTTGCCTTATAAGCCAAGTTTTCCTGAATTTATATATTTTTCGATTTTTTTATTGAATGATAAATACCCATTTCCTTATGTATAAGTTATTTTGTTTAAATTCGAGTTAAAACTAACGTAGATATATGACCGAACCTAAACTAACACAACTACGTCAGCAATTTATGTTCTTAATATAATATAATACAAATAATTCAAATAAACTAATTGGAAACAATTTATTGAAAATAAGAAAATCACTGCCTATTAGGCAAAACGGGCCTTGCATAGCAGGCCGAGAAGTGCATTCTGGCTACTAGGTAGGACATATAATCAGAATGTCTCACTCCCTCTGCTATGAATGTGAATGCTATGTTCACAATTATGACACTCCAATCGCTGAAGGAAATCACGCTACCGTGATATATCAATCGTCACCCCCGCGAGGGGTCACCGTCACCCCCGTGAGGGGTCACCACCACCCCCGTGAGGGGTCACCATCACCCCCGTGAGGGGTCACCATCACCCTGTGAGGGGTCACCAAGTGCATGAGACTGTTTTTTGTCTATTGTAATATATTTTGAGGACAATTAATTGTGCCTGACTTCTAACAGTTAATTATTGGGAATTACTTGAAGCAATAAGAGGAAATAGGAAATGCCATTTGTAACCATTTAGAAAAGAAATATTGACTGATGGAACGAATTAAAAAAGTATTATTATTATTTTTTTTAGAATTTACTCTATATTATGCTCAAATGTGTTTGGAAGTGTAAGAGTGGTAGAGTGGAGTGGTCATGTCAGGCGAAGATAATTAAGAACATTAAAGCACACATCAACGGAGAACAAGTACTGCGTGAAGAGTTAGTGTGTTTTCCCTCGTGTACAAGTGTTAACTGTTAGAGGGTGTGTGGCATGACCCAGTTAACACATGATGTTAACATTGTGTGTTAACCGGCCCGTTTAATTACCCAAAGCTTCCTGCCATTACATAAGTAATGAAGAAATATGATATATTTACTCACTATAATGTTGGTGCTGAATGTATAACACGAAAAAAACAGTTTTACGCTGAAATAATATAATTTTATAACGAAAATTAGACGAAACTAACTGACAGATGACACCACAGGAAGTCGACGATCCAAGCGACAATGTTGAGGCTTTGGGTAATTAGATGGACCCAATTTTCTTATGAAATGATTATTTCAGAGTAGAAATAAGTTTTTTTTTCATGTTCTATGTTCAGCAGCAGCCTAATAGTGAGTAAAGATATCATAGTTCGTCATTGTTATCGGAATGGCAGGAAGCTTTTTAGATGGACTCGTGTGTTAACTTACAACACGTGGTTCCTGGTAAGAACACACGGACCAGGTAAGAACACATGGACCAGGTAAGAACACATGGACCAGGTAAGAACACATGAACCAGGTAAGAACATGTGGACCAGGTAAGAACACATGAACCAGGTAAGAACATGTGGACCAGGTAAGAACACATGGACCAGGTAAGAACACATGAACCAGGTAAGAACACATGGTCCAGGTAAGAACACGTGGACCAGGTAAGAACACATGAACCAGGTAAGAACACATGGACCAGGTAAGAACACGTGGACCAGGTAAGAACACATGGACCAGGTAAGAACACATGGACCAGGTAAGAACACGAGGAGCTGTGAGGTGATACACGCGGGATCTGCATCTCTTCGTCCTGACCATTATTAATATTTAAAGGCGAGTTTGTACAAGATGGAAGAAGAGTGTAATGAAAACTTCAGATTAAAGAATGTCTGGTGTAAGGAAGACCTTGATAAGCCTCGAGTCCTAATGGAGAAGTGGCTGCGTGGTATTCCAAGTTGATAAGTGGAAATATGTTCAGATTTATATAAAAAAATGGGCAAATAAAAATGAGCTGAATAACATATTGGAAGGTTACTTTTATAAACAAACTTGTCCTAATGACCTGCAAATGCCATAAACAAAGAATGAACTTGAATAACCATACCAATTGAATATTTGGTTATGCCACTAAGACTGTTACCACTCTGGAATATGAATGTTTCAACAGTGAGTTACGTGAAGCAATAAGAGGAAATGCCATTTGTAATCATTTAGAAAAGAAATATTCATTGCCTGATGGATCGAATTAAAAAGCATTATTTTTTTTTAGAATTTACTCTATATGCTCAAAGGTCTTTGGAACTGTGAAGTTCCATGTCTGACGGAACTTTGTGTAGCTCACAGACCTCGCTCTGTGAGGTACACAGACCTCGCTCTGTGAGCTACACAGACCTCGCTCTGTGAGCTACACAGACTTCGCTCTGTGAGGTACACAGACCTCGCTCTGTGAGGTACACAGACCTCGCTCTGTGAGCTACACAGACCTCGCTCTGTGAGCTACACAGACCTCGCTCTGTGAGCTACACAGACTTCGCTCTGTGAGGTACACAGACCTCGCTCTGTGAGGTACACAGACCTCGCTCTGTGAGCTACACAGACTTCGCTCTGTGAGGTACACAGACCTCGCTCTGTGAGGTACACAGACCTCGCTCTGTGAGCTACACAGACCTCGCTCTGTGAGCTACACAGACCTCGCTCTGTGAGCTACACAGACCTCGCTCTGTGAGCTACACAGACCTCGCTCTGTGAGGTACACAGACCTCGCTCTGTGAGCTACACAGACCTCGCTCTGTGAGCTACACAGACCTCGCTCTGTGAGCTACACAGACCTCGCTCTGTGAGCTACACAGACCTCGCTCTGTGAGCTACACAGACCTCGCTCTGTGAGCTACACAGACCTCGCTCTGTGAGCTACACAGATCTCGCTCTGTGAGCTACACAGACCTCGCTCTGTGAGCTACACAGATCTCGCTCTGTGAGCTACACAGACCTCGCTCTGTGAGCTACACAGACCTCGCTCTGTGAGCTACACAGACCTCGCTCAGAGAATGTCGTGTACACTTTTTGGCAACTGTTGAGCTGTTCTCTCTGCAACAAAGACCATTATCTCAGGCGTTTGGGCGTCTTTCTTACCATCGTTGGTTCAGAGTGCGTCCTCTCCCCCCCCCCCCCCACAGTTGTGTAGTTAACGGACGCGAATATTCACGACGTAAATAAGTGAATGGTGGCTTTACACCGTCAGGAAAGTGTGTGGTGGGTGCTGGCTTGTGTCTCCTCTGCACAGGTGTGTAGAGGCAGCAGGTATGTAGGGTACAGGTGTGTAGAGGCAGCAGGTATGTAGGGTACAGGTGTGTAGAGGCAGCAGGTATGTTGGGTTCAGGTGTGTAGATGCACCAGGGGTGTAGGGAAGGATGGGGGAGGGCAGCAGGGGTGTAGGGAAGGATGGGGGAGGCAGCAGGGGTGTAGGGAAGGATGGGGGGGCAGCAGGGGTGTAGGGAAGGATGGGGGGAGGCAGCAGGGGTGTAGGGAAGGATGGGGGAGGCAGCAGGGGTGTAGGGAAGGATGGGGGAGGCAACAGGGGTGTAGGGAAGGATGGGGGGAGGCAGCAGGGGTGTAGGGAAGGATGGGGGAGGCAGCAGGGGTGTAGGGAAGGATGGGGGGGCAGCAGGGGTGTAGGGAAGGATGGGGGGAGGCAGCAGGGGTGTAGGGAAGGATGGGGGGAGGCAGCAGGGGTGTAGGGAAGGATGGGGGGGGGGGGCAGTAATCGTGACTATGGTCTGGGTGCGGCTGGGGTGATGCACTAACCCCCAGGTGTGTGTTGTCATCCTAATGGCATGTTGTTTCTCCTGCTGCCGCCCTCACACCCCTGGGGCCCCCGCACCTCACACCCCTGGGGGCCCCCCCGCACCTCACACCGCTGGGGGCCCCCGCACCTCACACCCCTGGGGGCCCTCCGCACCTCACACCGCTGGGGGCCCTCCGCACCTCACACCGCTGGGGCCCTCCGCACCTCACACCCCTGGGGGCCCTCCGCACCTCACACCGCTGGGGGCCCTCCGCACCTCACACCGCTGGGGCCCTCCGCACCTCACACCCCTGGGGCCCCCCGCACCTCACACCCCTGGGGGCCCCCCGCACCTCACACCCCTGGGGCCCCCCGCACCTCACACCCCTGGGGGCCCCCGCACCTCACACCCCTGGGGCCCCCGCACCTCACACCCCTGGGGCCCCCCGCACCTCACACCCCTGGGGGCCCCCCGCACCTCACACCCCTGGGGCCCCGCACCTCACACCCCTGGGGCCCCCCGCACCTCACATCCCTGGGGGCCCGCCGCACCTCACACCCCTGGGGCCCTCAGCACCTCACACCCCTGGGGGCCCCCCGCACCTCACACCCCTGGGGCCCTCAGCACCTCACACCCTGGGAGCCCTCCGCACCTCACACCCCTGGGGCCCCCCCGCACCTCACGCCCTTGGGGGCCCGCAGCACCTCACACCCCTGGGGGCCCGCCGCACCTCACACCCCTGGGGCCCCCGCACCTCACACCCCTGGGGCCCCCCGCACCTCACACCCCTGGGGGCCCCCGCACCTCACAGCCCTGGGGGCCCCCCCGCACCTCACACCCCTGGGGCCCCCCGCACCTCACACCCCTGGGGCCTCCCGCACCTCACACCCCTGGGGCCTCCCGCACCTCACACCCCTGGGGCCCCCGCACCTCACACCCCTGGGGGCCCCCGCACCTCACACCCCTGGGGGCCCCCGCACCTCACACCCCTGGGGCCCCCCGCACCTCACACCCCTGGGGGCCCCGCACCTCACACCCCTGGGGGCCCCCGCACCTCACACCCCTGGGGCCCCCCGCACCTCACACCCCTGGGGCCCCCCGCACCTCACACCCCTGGGGCCCCGTACCTCACACCCTGGGGCCCCCCCGCACCTCACACCCCTGGGGCCCCCCGCACCTCACACCCCTGGGGCCCCCCGCACCTCACACCCCTGGGGCCCCGCACCTCACACCCCTGGGGGCCCCCCGCACCTCACACCCCTGGGGGCCCCCCGCACCTCACACCCCTGGGGGCCCTCCGCACCTCACACCGCTGGGGGCCCTTCGCACCTCACACCGCTGGGGGCCCTCCGCACCTCACACCCCTGGGGGCCCCGCACCTCACACCCCTGGGGCCCCCGCACCTCACACCCCTGGGGGCCCCCGCACCTCACACCCCTGGGGGCCCCCGCACCTCACACCCCTGGGGCCCCCGCACCTCACACCCCTGGGGCCCCCGCACCTCACACCCCTGGGGGCCCCCCGCACCTCACACCCCTGGGGCCCCCCGCACCTCACACCCCTGGGGGCCCTCCGCACCTCACACCGCTGGGGGCCCTCCGCACCTCACACCGCTGGGGGCCCTTCGCACCTCACACCGCTGGGGCCCTCCGCACCTCACACCCCTGGGGGCCCCCCCGCACCTCACACCGCTGGGGGCCCTCAGCACCACAATGGGACCTTCACAGGTGTCAACAGGGCCAACAGGCGCCTCAGGAGGGCCCTTGACACCCTCGCCACAACAACATGGCGGTGTTGTCCACCGTCTTGGGAATATCCGCGTTTTAAGCAGCTTGTCTAAACTATATGAAGAGTTGGAGCCTCGAGAACCGGGCCCTCACCTCATGGGAGGGGGGAGTGGCCTGTGCCCTCACCTCATGGGAGGGGGGAGTGGCCTGGGCCCTCACCTCATGGGAGGGGGGAGTGGCCTGTGCCCTCACCTCATGGGAGGGGGGAGTGGCCTGGGCCCTCACCTCATGGGAGGGAGGGAGCGGGTTAGGTACACCTCATTTGAGTGTCACGTTCAGCATGAGGGCCATCTACACCTGGTGCTCAAGGGGCCCTCCGTAACCAGAGGGCCCCTTAAAATTTTAAATTTTGCCCCGAGGGGCGAGTTTATTGGGCAGCGCCACTCATCTTGTGAGTGGACACACCGCCATAGCAGCATGTACAACACTCCCCAATAGGAAGAAAACCCGCTGGGTTGTTCATCCTGTCACTTGTACCCAGACACAGCTGGGACTTGGTTAACTGTCTCAAGTGAACAGCTCCTCAAACAAGAAGATTAACATCTATCAACCCTTAAAAGCTTACGTTATCTTGCGGGTGCAAAATGGGGGAATCTTTTAAGAACAGTATCAATATTTGACAAATAGTGTTTTCCTAACTCAAACAATGTGGGGTTTATTATTCTACACATATTTCTAATGTCTCTCAGGTGTTCACATTCACGTAGATAGTGGTCAAGGCGGTGTCCATCACTCTCACCACAGATTCTGCAACTTCGCTGCTCAACTGTTGTTTCCATTCCATATCTCCATGGATATTTGTATCCAATACTGATTCTCTCCCTCGTCCTCCTCCTCTTCGGCCATAATGATTGGGATTGCCAGCTGCAACCATGTTGTACCATCGTACAGATTCACTGGTTTGTGCTTCTATCCTCCTTTCCTCAGTTACCTTGTCAAGGTGATGTTGCCTGACAATACCTCTAATTTGTAGTAGAGTCTTTGGTATGAAGTATTCAATATGGTCTCCTTCAGCGCCTTCAGCAGCCAGCACATCTGCTCGTTCATTCCCACATATCCCAACATGGGAGGGGGATCCACAGAAACTTGATGACTCTTTCCTGGTTGGTAAGTACTCTCACAGCTCTCTTAATTTCAGCGACTGTTGCAAGATTTTCTGCCTGATTTTTACTTAGGCTTTGTAGTGCTGCTTTTGAATCGGTGCAAATCACTGCACCATTAGTGTTCCGTTCAAGAAACCTTAACGCCATAACAATGGCAGTTAGCTCTGCTTGCGTTGAAGAGGCATAGTTCTCAATACGTGCTTTTTCTTCATTTCTGCGTTGGAAAGTATTATCCTTGATTACCGTGTATCCTGCACCAGCCCTGCCATTGACAGGATTAGATGACCCGTCAGTGTAGATTTGATCTAGTTCATCTCCGGCTTCTTTATAAATTTCCTCGAGATACTTGTGCCTCATTTCTTGTGGTAACATGTTCACACGCACATGGGCCCCTGCACGTGTAACACAGGGGCCCCTGCACGTGTAACACAGGGGCCCCTGCACGTGTAACACAGGGGCCCCTGCACGTGTAACACAGGGGCCCCTGCACGTGTAACACAGGGGCCCCTGCACGTGTAACACAGGGGCCCTTGCACGTGTAACACAGGGGCCCCTGCACGTGTAACACAGGGGCCCCTGCACGTGTAACACAGGGGCCCCTGCACGTGTAACACAGGGGCCCCTGCACGTGTAACACAGGGGCCCCTGCACGTGTAACACAGGGGCCCCTGCACGTGTAACACAGGGGCCCCCTGCACGTGTAACACAGGGGGCCCCGAGACTAAAGACACGAGGTAGACTCACAAAAGCAAGATGGGCGTCTCGAGGTGTGTGTGAAGGGCTCGAAGCAGGGACAGTGAGACAACATCTTCAACACGTTCAGACCATCTGTGCTCCCTCATAAGATCCTGTCGACACGAGTGTCCAGCCAGTGTCCCAGGAGCCCGGGGGGGGGGGGGAGTGGACAGAGTAAGAGCTGGGATATGAGGACAGTACGGTGCCCAACCACTTCGACCTTCGGGGAGCGGGGGGACACCCCTGCAAGCCGTCGCGCTATTAACCAGACTAAGTACAGCTACCATCTTTTCGTGAATATATAGAATACCTTTATTTTTTTATCTTTATTTAATAAAATACAATATCAATCATATGTACATAAATTTTACAAGGCAATACTACATTACATATACAGTAGTATAAGTCTCATTAAACAATTTTACAAATTATTATTAAACAAACATTTTAGATTATGCAGTTCAGTTTTGGTCGCCATATTATAGAATGGATATAAATTCACTTGAACGTGTCCAGCGTAGGATGACTAAGTTAATTCCCCAAATTAGAAATCTTTCATATGAAGAAAGATTAACAAAGCTTAATTTGCATTCACTGGAAAGGCGAAGAGTTAGGGGTGACATGATAGAGGTTTACAAGTGGATGAATGGACATAACAAAGGGGATATTAATAGGGTATTGAAAGTATCAACACAGGACAGAACGCGAAACAATGGGTATAAATTGGATAAGTTTAGATTTAGGAAAGACTTGGGTAAATACTGGTTCAGTAACAGGGTTGTTGATTTGTGGAACCAATTGCCGCGTAACATTGTGGAGGTGGGGTCCCTCGATTGTTTCAAGCATGGGTTGGACATGTATATGAGTGGGATTGGGTGGTTATAAATAGGAGCTGCCTCGTATGGGCCAATAGGCCTTCTGCAGTTACCTTTGTTCTTATGTTCTTATGTTCTAATTGTTTACCTTTAGGAAAGAGTAAAGGGTAACCTGGTATTTACCCGTTTACCTGGGAAAATACTGGTTTTTAAACGGTTGTCGATTTATGAAGCGAATTACCGGGTAACACAATAGATGTGGGATAGCTGTATTGTTTCAAGTGTAGGTTAGACATATGTGAAGGAGATCGGGTGGTTATCAATAGGAGCTGCCAGGTATGGGTCAATAGACCTTCTGTAATTTCCTTAATTTTTATATTTTTATTTAAAACACAGAGATTCCCAACAGACATAATATTTCCCTAAAATGTAACCCAGGAAATATTATATTTAATATAAACTAGTGGACCGCTCCCTCCACCACAGTCCAACCACTTGGCCTGGACGGTAGAGCGACGGTCTCGCTTTATACAGGTCGGCGTTCAATCCCCGACCGTCCATAAGTGGTTGGGCACCATTCCTTTCCCCCCGTCCCATCCCTAATCCTTATCCTGATCCCTTCCAAGTGCTATATAGTCGTAAGGGCTTGGCGCTTACCCCCTGATAGTTCCCTTCCCTCCACCACAGACCACATTAAACATTAACACCACTGCCTCCCGCCCACCAGCCCAGGCACACATCACTGCTGTTTCTCTACACAGGCAGCAGTGATTCCCTGGGGGCTCCCTGCGGGGATATTAGGGACGACCCTGGGAGCGTGTCGTCCAGGACTGAGGGCTGGTCAACGCATTACAAGACGGTGACGCATTGCTAAGCTTACCTGGCGTCGACCCCCGCTCCCCAGGGCTCATTACCCGCCCCCCTCCCTGACCTGACTCTAGGCCTTAAGTACTGGAGTTTTACGTTCCGTCTTCTTGGGTGGTCCTGAGACTGGGTTGTTGCTCCCTCCCCCCACGCACACACGCACGCACATACGCACGCGCGCGCGCGCATACACACACACACACACACACACACACACACACACACACACACACACACACACACACACACACACACACACACACACCTCGTCACGACAACTGTCACTCTCCACACCCACGTTACTAGTCAGGACCCGAACGAGTGTTCACTCGACAGGTGTGTCTCCTGACACACCTGTATCGGGCTACAAATACCAACACATTAACCTGAATTTACCTGAGTGATAGACTCGAGGGTCCGCGGGACTAGACTTGTCACAGGTGGCGCCACTCTCCCTGACGACTGAGTCTGGCACCGTACTAAACACAAGAATATAGTCCACGCTGGAGGTGCCTTGTTCCCATTCTTCTATAAATTAGAGGTATTACCAGGCAACATCACCGTGATAAGGTAACTGAGGAAAAAACGATAGAAGAACAAACCAGTGAATCTGTACGCTGGTACAATATGGTTGATGCTGGTAATCCCAGTCATTATGGACGAACAGATAGTGGACGAGGGAGAGAATCAGTAATAGCGAGAATCTGTCATGGATACAAATATCCATGGAGATTAAGAATGGAAACAACAATTGAGCAGCGGAGTTGCAGAATCTGTGATGAGAGTGATGGACACCGCCTTGACCACTACCTGAGAGAATGTGAACACCTGAGAGACATCACAAGTATGTGTAGAATAATGAACCCCACATTGTTTGAGTTAGGAAAACACTATTTATCAAATATAGATACTGTTCTTAATAGATTCCCCCATTTTGCACCCGCAAGAAAACAAGTTTTTAAGTGTTGACAAATGTTAATCTTCTTATCTGACAAGCTGTTCACTTGAGACAGTTAAGCACGTCCCAGCTGTGTCTGGGTACAAGTGACAAGATGAACAACCCAGCGGGTTTTGCCCCGCTCCTCGTGGGGGGCAAAATTAAAACATTAGAGGCGTGGCTGGCACGCACACGACTTCCGTATAATGTAGCCTGTGTCACGACCTGGGCTGGGCAACAAGCACCTCTGTCCCCAACAGTGTTAGAATAAATTTTCTAGCTATAATTAACATTTATAGTGAGTATAACCTCCGAGAGGGACTCGGTGCTGAGGCATTGCGTGTTTCCTCGGGCACTTTGACTTCTGTCGTGAGTGATTCTCAAGGATTGGCAGAGGTCTTTCTAGGTAAGATTAATATTCGTTTTAAATGTTGACAATTATATGCACGCGTATAATCCGTGGTCAATACTGGCTGACTGGTATATCAGTGAGGAGGAAGCTGGACCTTGTGAATGACGCCGTGACTTGCTGTGGTAATAAAGTGATGTCTTGACGGAAGAAACAAATTTCATATCAAAAGTTTACTACTAACATGAGATCGTAAATGTCTCAGAAACATTCACTGCCGTGTCTGAACCACCTGTCAACCACCTGTCAACCACCTGTCAAACACCTGTCAAACACAATTATCGTCTTCCTCGTCAATTTCCCAATAAGTTTGATCTGATTCTGTTCTTCAGAGGCTTCGGCCACCACTGACAACACTCCCCCCCCCTGGCTCTACCCACCAATACCACTGACAACACTCCCCCCCCCCGGCTCTACCACCAACACCACTGACAACACAACTCTTGGGGTCGCCAGCGGTCTTCAGCAACAGGTCGCTCCAAGAGCAAAGAAATAATTCTTGGGAGCTGAGCCGACCTGCTGTGTCGCCCCCCCCCCCCCCCCTCCTGCTTGTTGCTGCTCTCCCACACACGTGCTGCTGCTCTCCCACATATGCTGCTGCTCTCCACTGCTTCTCCCACACACGTGTTGCTGCTCTTCACTGCTCTCCCACACCTGCTGCACTTCAGAAGCGCGGTCTTTCTCTGTTTACTCTTTCTCGACTCTCTTTTTTCCACTTCTCTTTCATTATATTATTATATATTTACGAATTCAAAGTTCCTTTCCCAGCTCTCTTTTCTAATTTAGTTTCTCTAAGATAACCTGTAAAGATTTACCGCCTCTCATATTTATACCTTCCACGTTGACCACTAATTACCCAAAGTGGTGTCGTGTTAAAGAAGGTGACAAAGTGGTGTCGTGTTAAAGAAGGTGACAAAGTGGTGTCGACGTGTTGGGGGTCGACACGTCGGTGTGTATATTTACCCAAAGCTTCTGCCATGACGTAAGTAATGGGTAACTATGATATATTTACACAATATAATGTTGGTGCTGAATGTAGAACAGGGAAAAAAAACATATTTTTACTCGTTTTATAAAAGTCATTTTATAACGAAATTGGGTCCATCTAATTACTCAAAGCCACAACATTGTCGCTCGGATCGTCGACTTCCTGTGGCATCACCTGCCCCTTAGTTTCGTCTAATTTTGTTAGAATGACAATTCGACATTATTTTAAATGCCAAAATCAAACGTTTAAAATTATACTTATATTTTTAAATGACATTATTTCATGTTGTACATTCAGCACCGACATTATAGTGAGTAAATATATCATAGTTCTCCATTACGTAAGGAAGCGTTGGGTAGCTTTGAGTAATTAGACGGTCCCGCTCTTCAGTCTCCACTTATTATGTGGTGCTGAATCTGCACCTTCTTGCGTCAGAGTTTACAATGTTGCAGGTGACGCCTGGCCGACGCTAGCCATTCTGCCCTGTTTACTTCCCTAAGTAAACTCACATCATGACTGGAGAGAACACATCAATAGGAGACACTGGACACCTCGCTACTCCTCAGTAACATCACCAACAGACAGACTGCTACATAGACGGTGTTGAGCTGCTATGAATATCCAAAATCAACTCAAAACAATATGCAACACAACGAAGGTAAAATGCTCGTTATTCCAGCCGCCAAGCAGCCTGTTTCTGAATGAAAAACTGTTTACACACGACTCACATCTGATAACGTTCGAACACTTCCGGAACAAGTGTTTCACTGACGAATTTTGTTCGAACCACAACGCTGTAAATGCTTCACCCACGTACTACAAATACAAATAGTCGCCAACAGAACCTAAATACCTAACCTAACCTATGCCTACATATGCACAATATGCTAATGTATTATAATATTAATTTACTATTAAGAACATTTCCGTTTTTAATGAACACCATGTAAAAACTTATGAATGTGTCTGCGGGGTCGACCGCTGGATGTAATGGACTTGAGTCGAGGCCGGGTTGTGTAAATGCTTCACCCACGTACTACAAATATAAATAATCGCCAACAGAACCTAAACACCTGACATACGCTTAACTATACATGGAATTTTATCACGTAATAATATTAACATATAAACGAGAGCAACCTATTTTTAGCGACACAATACGTTAACATTTATGAATGTGTCTTGGTGGGGGGGGGGTCGACCATAGCTTGAACCATCCTGGCCTGAGGACAGTTGGGTCTGGGACACTGCTGCTGCTCCTGGTCCCCGCCTCACTCTTAAGGTGATCAGGTAAGTGTTGTAGAGTCATTAACAAACTCACCCGATAGTAAGTAATTGATAGAACAGATTGAGCGGGTGTCTCAGGTTTATTAAAAAAAAAACATGGTAAGTGAAGTCACATTAGCCTAAAAAAGATATACGAGGTACACTCTCATAAATAGTAGCATTAGTCTATTTTAGGGTTAACATTAACAAATAGGAAGTATGCATGAGGCTTCACTCACCACTGTTACAAGGGGAGTCGCCCTCACCAGGGGCCAGATTCACGAAGCAGTTACGCAAGTACTTACAAACATGTACATCTTTCCTCAATCTTTAACGGCTTTGGTTACATTTATTAAACAGTTTACAAGCATGACAACTTCCCAATCAGCTGTTGTTATTGTTATAAACAGTCTCCTGGTGCTTCGGAGCTCATTAACTGTTTAGTAATTGTAAACAAAGCCGCCAAAGATTGAGAAAAGATGGACAGGTTCGCAAGTACTGGCGTAACTACTTCGTGAATTGAGGTCCAGGAACAGTTCTGCTAGTCGCTGCACTCAATGGTATAATTTTAAATGTCGCAAGATTATTCAAAGTTTAACTTTCATCATCAAGTCATTAATGGAGTGCAAAAAATTCCCCATCAGTTTTTCAAATTTACTAAAAGTTTTAAACAATAACAATAATATAAACCTGTTGTAAGTAAACGTGGTAGACATGGCTTACTTAACTCACACCCACACAAGTGAATCCAAGCCACCACACAAGTGACTCCAAGCCACCACACACCCACACAAGTGACTCCAAGCCACCACACACCCACACAAGTGACTCCAAGCCACCACACACCCACACAAGTGACTCCAAGCCACCACAAAATATATATACATCATCACCCAACTCTTGAGAGCCTCTCGGCTTTAAATTAAACAAAATTATAATTACCATGCGAAATATATAATATAAAATACATTGGTTTATAATGCTTAACAAATATACACTGACAATAAATAGTAAACAATGCAGGGTGGTTAATGTGGGCAACGGTCAATAATAAGAATCAGATTTGCATTTTACACCTACAAGAAAACCTTTCAAGATGGCTGAAGACTTAAACTGAGACGTCTTCCTCGCAGCACTTACTCTACCAAGTGCAGCATAGATGAGAGCCACGAGACGTTATTCTGACCATTAAAGTACTTAACGGCATATTCTTTGCTTGCGGGGAGGTACCTTTCCTTGTTTCCTTATTTGCTTTATGAGCTGGGGCTCCTCGACGAGGCTGCATGCTCCGAGACTGGTCTCACGTAGGTGGTGTACAGTTTTTTTTAACGCCTCCTTGTTGAGGGTCTATTACGACCTGAAAGCACCAGCGTAAAAAGTTATGATTTGTTCAGATCTGAAATCTATGTTTATGGGCAGCACAAAACGTCCACCAGACTGTGTGACACAGTGGTTGCCAGGATCAGGTTGGGTTACCGTTACCTGTGGCAGGTGGCTACAGGTGATGGATCTGCCAATCCTGGATACTCCAGGTGCAAACTCTGTGAGCAGGGTCTGCGGCATGATGCCCCACACTACACCACCGAATACCCAGTTATTAGACCATTCAGACCAGTTGGCATGAGGTACCTGGAGCTTTGCAATTACTTTATTCAATCTCGTATTCTTGAGGATATCATCATAATACACCCAGAGTCTGCCAGTGCAGACTACTGATCACATGCCTCTGTATGACTAACCATCCTGTGTGATGGGGATTTTTAGCATCACGTAGCTAGTTTTTTGACACTGTAATCCAGTTCATATAGTCTAGGGCAGCTGCACAAATGCAGATGTACCTAAATGTGTTAATAAAAAAAATTCTAAAAGCTTTTTCTCTTTATTGCGCATCACCTCTTAGTCTTCTGTGTCCATAAGCTTACACTGAACAAGTAACCATTTCTCAGATCACCTGAGCAGCCTGCCTTCCTGGAGCTGTCTTCTGCGGTCTTCATTCATACTGACTCTTATTGTTAATGAAGGACTGTACCACCACAGGTACGTCCACGACACACACCAGGGGGCAGTGTAGGTCTTACGGCCACGACACACACCAGGGGGCAGTGTAGGTCTTACGGCCACGACACACACCAGGGGCAGTGTAGGTCTTACGGCCACGACACACACCAGGGGGCAGTGTAGGTCTTACGTCCACGACACACACACCAGGGGGCAGTGTAGGTCTTACGTCCACGACACACACCAGGGGGCAGTGTAGGTCTTACGGCCACGACACACACACCAGGGGGCAGTGTAGGTCTTACGGCCACGACACACACCAGGGGGCAGTGTAGGTCTTACGTCCACGACACACACCAGGGGGCAGTGTAGGTCTTACGTCCACGACACACACCAGGGGGCAGTGTAGGTCTTACGTCCACGACACACACACCAGGGGGCAGTGTAGGTCTTACGGCCACGACACACACACCAGGGGGCAGTGTAGGTCTTACGGCCACGACACACACCAGGGGGCAGTGTAGGTCTTACGGCCACGACACACACACCAGGGGGCAGTGTAGGTCTTACGGCCACGACACACACACCAGGGGGCAGTGTAGGTCTTACGGCCACGACACACACCAGGGGGCAGTGTAGGTCTTACGGCCACGACACACACACCAGGGGGCAGTGTAGGTCTTACGGCCACGACACACACCAGGGGGCAGTGTAGGTCTTACGGCCACGACACACACACCAGGTTCAGTGTAGGTCTTACGGCCACGACACACACACCAGGGGGCAGTGTAGGTCTTACGGCCACGACACACACACCAGGGGGCAGTGTAGGTCTTACGGCCACGACACACACACCAGGGGGCAGTGTAGGTCTTACGGCCACGACACACACACCAGGGGGCAGTGTAGGTCTTACGGCCACGACACACACACCAGGGGGCAGTGTAGGTCTTACGGCCACGACACACACACCAGGGGCAGTGTAGGTCTTACGGCCACGACACACACACCAGGGGGCAGTGTAGGTCTTACGGCCACGACACACACACCAGGGGGCAGTGTAGGTCTTACGGCCACGACACACACACCAGGGGGCAGTGTAGGTCTTACGGCCACGACACACACACCAGGGGGCAGTGTAGGTCTTACGGCCACGACACACACACCAGGGGGCAGTGTAGGTCTTACGGCCACGACACACACACCAGGGGGCAGTGTAGGTCTTACGGCCACGACACACACACCAGGGGGCAGTGTAGGTCTTACGGCCACGACACACACACCAGGGGGCAGTGTAGGTCTTACGGCCACGACACACACACCAGGGGGCAGTGTAGGTCTTACGGCCACGACACACACACCAGGGGGCAGTGTAGGTCTTACGGCCACGACACACACCAGGGGGCAGTGTAGGTCTTACGGCCACGACACACACCAGGGGGCAGTGTAGGTCTTACGGCCACGACACACACCAGGGGGCAGTGTAGGTCTTACGGCCACGACAGACACACCAGGGGGCAGTGTAGGTCTTACGGCCACGACACACACACAGGGGGCAGTGTAGGTCTTACGGCCACGACACACACACCAGGGGGCAGTGTAGGTCTTACGGCCACGACACACACCAGGGGGCAGTGTAGGTCTTACGGCCACGACAGACACACCAGGGGGCAGTGTAGGTCTTACGGCCACGACACACACCAGGGGGCAGTGTAGGTCTTACGGCCACGACACACACACCAGGGGGCAGTGTAGGTCTTACGGCCACGACACACACCAGGGGGCAGTGTAGGTCTTACGGCCACGACAGACACACCAGGGGGCAGTGTAGGTCTTACGGCCACGACAGACACACCAGGGGGCAGTGTAGGTCTTACGGCCACGACACACACACCAGGGGGCAGTGTAGGTCTTACGGCCACGACACACACACCAGGGGGCAGTGTAGGTCTTACGGCCACGACACACACACCAGGGGGCAGTGTAGGTCTTACGGCCACGACACACACACCAGGGGGCAGTGTAGGTCTTACGGCCACGACACACACCAGGGGGCAGTGTAGGTCTTACGGCCACGACACACACACAGGGGGCAGTGTAGGTCTTACGGCCACGACACACACCAGGGGGCAGTGTAGGTCTTACGGCCACGACACACACACCAGGGGGCAGTGTAGGTCTTACGGCCACGACACACACACCAGGGGGCAGTGTAGGTCTTACGGCCACGACACACACACCAGGGGGCAGTGTAGGTCTTACGGCCACGACACACACACCAGGGGGCAGTGTAGGTCTTACGGCCACGACACACACCAGGGGGCAGTGTAGGTCTTACGGCCACGACACACACACCAGGGGGCAGTGTAGGTCTTACGGCCACGACACACACCAGGGGGCAGTGTAGGTCTTACGGCCACGACACACACACCAGGGGGCAGTGTAGGTCTTACGGCCACGACACACACACCAGGGGGCAGTGTAGGTCTTACGGCCACGACACACACACCAGGGGGCAGTGTAGGTCTTACGGCCACGACACACACACCAGGGGGCAGTGTAGGTCTTACGGCCACGACAGACACACCAGGGGGCAGTGTAGGTCTTACGGCCACGACACACACACCAGGGGGCAGTGTAGGTCTTACGGCCACGACACACACACCAGGGGGCAGTGTAGGTCTTACGGCCACGACACACACCAGGGGGCAGTGTAGGTCTTACGGCCACGACAGACACACCAGGGGGCAGTGTAGGTCTTACGGCCACGACACACACACCAGGGGGCAGTGTAGGTCTTACGGCCACGACACACACACCAGGGGGCAGTGTAGGTCTTACGGCCACGACACACACCAGGGGGCAGTGTAGGTCTTACGGCCACGACAGACACACCAGGGGGCAGTGTAGGTCTTACGGCCACGACAGACACACCAGGGGGCAGTGTAGGTCTTACGGCCACGACAGACACACCAGGGGGCAGTGTAGGTCTTACGGCCACGACAGACACACCAGGGGGCAGAGTAGGTCTTACGGCCACGACACACACCAGGGGGCAGTGTAGGTCTTACGGCCACGACAGACACACCAGGGGGCAGTGTAGGTCTTACGGCCACGACACACACCAGGGGGCAGTGTAGGTCTTACGGCCACGACAGACACACCAGGGGGCAGTGTAGGTCTTACGGCCACGACAGACACACCAGGGGGCAGTGTAGGTCTTACGGCCACGACACACACCAGGGGGCAGTGTAGGTCTTACGGCCACGACAGACACACCAGGGGGCAGTGTAGGTCTTACGGCCACGACACACACCAGGGGCAGTGTAGGTCTTACGGCCACGACACACACACCAGGGGGCAGTGTAGGTCTTACGGCCACGACACACACCAGGGGGCAGTGTAGGTCTTACGGCCACGACACACACACCAGGGGGCAGTGTAGGTCTTACGGCCACGACACACACACCAAGGGGCAGTGTAGGTCTTACGGCCACGACACACACACCAGGGGGCAGTGTAGGTCTTACGGCCACGACACACACCAGGGGGCAGTGTAGGTCTTACGGCCACGACACACACCAGGGGGCAGTGTAGGTCTTACGGCCACGACACACACACCAGGGGGCAGTGTAGGTCTTACGGCCACGACACACACACCAGGGGGCAGTGTAGGTCTTACGGCCACGACACACACACCAGGGGGCAGTGTAGGTCTTACGGCCACGACACACACACCAGGGGGCAGTGTAGGTCTTACGGCCACGACACACACACCAGGGGGCAGTGTAGGTCTTACGGCCACGACACACACCAGGGGGCAGTGTAGGTCTTACGGCCACGACACACACCAGGGGCAGTGTAGGTCTTACGGCCACGACACACACACCAGGGGCAGTGTAGGTCTTACGGCCACGACACACACACCAGGGGGCAGTGTAGGTCTTACGGCCACGACACACACACAGGGGGCAGTGTAGGTCTTACGGCCACGACAGACACACACCAGGGGCAGTGTAGGTCTTACGGCCACGACACAACACCAGGGGGCAGTGTAGGTCTTACGGCCACGACACACACACCAGGGGGCAGTGTAGGTCTTACGGCCACGACACACACCAGGGGGCAGTGTAGTCTTACGACGGCCACGACAGACACACCAGGGGCAGTGTAGGTCTTACGGCCACGACACACACACCAGGGGCAGTGTAGGTCTTACGGCCACGACACACACCAGGGGGCAGTGTAGGTCTTACGGCCACGACACACACACCAGGGGGCAGTGTAGGTCTTACGGCCACGACACACACACCAGGGGGCAGTGTATGTCTTACGGCCACGACACACACACCAGGGGGCAGTGTAGGTCTTACGGCCACGACACACACACCCAGGGGGCAGTGTAGGTCTTACGGCCACGACACACACACCAGGGGCAGTGTAGGTCTTACGGCCACGACACANTAAGTTTGATAATGCAAGGGGCTTACGCCTTTTTGAGGCACAGGACGGTGTTTTGAGGCACAAGACGTCCTGACGCTTCCCGGCACCTGATTGGCCAGGTGAGGTCATGTGCCGGAAGCGACCAATGACGAGAGCCCTCGGGCGGTGTGACGTCATGAGGCGGAGGGCCCGGGGTGGCTGGCGCCTGGGTGGGAACAGTACGTCATGAGCCGTCATAGAAGGGAGACGCGCTTGAGCGAGCTCCGGACCTACATAGACCTTACCAGTAGATTTAAGTTCCGCTTCGGTTCTGCAGACAGTCTGAGAAGCCATCCAACTTCTGTGGAGTGCCCAGAGGCAAGGACGGACCGGATTGAAGAGCCAAGAGCCATATCAAGAGTCTGCAGCAGAGGGAACGTTGGGTTCGTGACGTCTGGGTCGCCCAGGGGCCCACGTATTCTACATCAAGCGAGTAGCTACGGCCGGGCCAAACCTACTGGCAGTGAGGCGAGAAGAAGCTGTGCTGGACTGTGAGGAGTCGACAGTGCCAGTGAGAGTGAGGACGAAGACGGAGGTACCTGTCTCCAGTACCCCAGAGAATAGGAGGAGGAAGGCAGTACCTGTTGAATGTGAGCACGGTGATGACGCGTTATCACGAGGCCGACTGAGGAACCTGTGTGTGGGAACTGTTCATCAGGAGACCAAAAGCCAGGACCAGGCTCCTCAACATCCCTCAACAGAGGACGAGTCAGCTTCGTGGTTGGAGTGAAATAAAGTAGATAATTGTCCCTCCTTTTACCCCTTTTGAGCTAGGCGAGCTAGAGTATTTTGTATGTTGTGAACATTTCTTCTCATTTTATTGTCTAAGTGATAGAATATTAGGCTGGGAGCCAAGAGCATTTAGGTGTGAGTTGGTGCGTGTGAGCATTAACGTGGTGACATTAGTGATCCTGGAAGGGTAGTTGGTGTGCAAGGAGCCAACAACGTACTCTGAAACATCCAGCTGATCGCATTGCTAGATGCGTGGGAAAATCACAACGTTCTGACAGCTGGAGCTGTCAGCTGATCATGCTGCCAGAGGCGTGAGGTGTGTGCCCGCGCTGGAGAAGTGGACCCAGCAAGCTGACTGTGTTGCCAGAGACGTGTCATCGAGAAGTGTTGCCGTCAGCGGATGATTTCAAACATAGACATTTCTTTATGCCATTTATATGTGTATATATGTTTTTCTTCAGTAAACATTTAAACTAACTGAGGAGTTTAAATGAGCCTCCATTCTCTATGGCTATGTATATATATATATTTATGAGACCATTAGTGACACCTTTTACTGCACATGATATTGCATCCTTGATTAAGATAACCATTAAGACCACTGACGTGTTGCTGGGACACGAGCATAAGCACCCAGCTGGCGACCTGAGCAGACCGATAAAGAAGGAGAAAATGTCCCAGTGTCAGGACGGGCAAGTTTAGGTGAGTTATAGGAAGCTTGAACCTCCCCACTCGCTAGGGGTGTATAAGGCCAGCCCTTAGTTGACTGGGGGAGCCCAAGGGCGAGCAGTGGCGCCCGGTATTGAGAGGCTAAGACCCGTGGGACGACCTCAACCACAGGTAGGTTAGGGCGTGAACACCCTGACAAAGGCTATCCCACCTAGTTGTTTTAATAAGTGTGAAGGGTTACAGATTGTCCTTGGATGGTTCCCAGGTAATCTGCTGTGCATCTTCAAGACGATAAGTCCCTTAAACCTCTGGTTTGATTGTTTGTCACCAGAAGGAGGTCACTTACGGAGTGAAATCCATGGTAAGGGTTGTCAAGTTTTCAGCATGTTTTTGTTAACTTTTTGGAAGACTAGAATGTTTATGAAGGTGTGGGTTGTATTCAAGTCCACCATCAGAGGGGTGTATACTTGTTTTTGGAGTTATGATTGAGATATGGTGCATATGCATAAACCTGTTTACTTTCAATGATTGTTATGACAGTTATGAGGA
>WNGS01004374.1:17207303-17224338 GCA_020271785.1 Procambarus virginalis
ACATTCGGTTGAGCATGTAGAGCTGTAGGGGTCACCCAGGGTCACCCATGGTCACCCAGGGTCACCCACGGTCACCCAGGGTCACCCAGGGTCACCCAGGGTTACCCACGGTCACCCATGGTCACCCAGAGTCACCCAGGGTCACCCATGGTACCCACGGTCACCCAGGGTCACCCATGGTCACCCAGGGTCACCCAGGTCACCCAGGGTCACCCAGGTCACCCAGGGTCACCCAGGGTCACCCAGGGTCACCCATGGTTACCCACGGTCACCCAGGGTCACCATGGTCACCCAGGGTCACCCAGGGTCACCCATGGTCACCCAGGGTCACCCATGGTTACCCACGGTCACTCAGGGTCACCCATGGTCACCCAGGGTCACCCAGGTCACCCAGGGTCACCCAGGGTCACCCAGGGTCACCCAGGGTCACCCAGGGTTACCCATGGTCACCCAGGGTCACCCAGGGTCACCCAGGGTCACCCAGGGTCACCCATGGTCACCCAGGGTCACCCAGGGTCACCCATGGTCACCCAGGGCACCCAGAGGGGGTCACACTGGCCTTCTCCACTCCCCCAGCCCTGAGCTTCCCGCCTGGTGGCTCCCCCACACAACATTACTCCATAAGACAGCAGCACGAGTGGCCATTACCCCTCCTCCCTGGCACCCGAGAAACTAGTGATGAGGTTTAGAAGAAACAGACCTTTACTTCCCAGCCAGTCATGGGTTAACTAGGGCACCTGGCACCTCCAGTCATGGGCCATAGGCCAAAGGCACTCCCTGAGCTGGGCGTGGCCCTCATTGTGAGTGGCTGTCTGCTCTTGAGGGGGGGAGGGGAAGCACTCAAAAACCCTGTGTTTTGAGTGCTTTAAATCTAAGCAAATAAATGATTGCTAGAATTCAATCCCAACAACTGTAAGGTAATGAAGAATTTTTTTTGCAGGGATATTCCTGCACGGGCCCTAAGCCTATGATTAGCCCACTAAGTGTTACTTGTTTCTTGTTCCTTTTTATTTAGGCGGAGTATGAATATTATGACTCGTATGGTCGCTTCAGTAAGATTGTGCCATATGTTTAACAACTTCTTCTGCTCTGTTGAATCTAAGTTGAAATCTTAATGGGTTTGTACTGTGCACTGTGTAGATAATGTTCCAGTGGTCTGTTGTGGGTGTAACTGTGCACTGTGTTAGATAATGTCCAGTGGTCTGTTGTGGCTGTAACTGTGCACTGTGAGATAATGTTCCAGTGGTCTGTCGGGCATTTCTCCACAGTGTTGACATTTCCTCTCATCTTCCGGAACCTGTAAGCCTATTTCCCATGCACATGGGTATCCAAGCCTGATGCGATGTAAGTGTACTTCTGTTGCTCTACTGCTCCCTTTCATCAAACTAAGTGGTTCGTAGTTGGTTGAATTCTTGTACCAACCCGCAGATCGTGATGTTGCAACTGCTGTGTTGTGGTCACTGTACATCTTTGGCATTGCTCTGTTTCTAATTACTTTCTTAATCTGTGATAGACTCTGTGGTACGTAAATGTCTACATTTTTTTCTCTTAGTTGCAAGTTTTGCAGCTTCGTCTGCAATGTCATTTCTTATTATTCCCACATGAAGGCACCCAGTTGATAAGTACCCGACGGCCTTGTCGTTTGAGTGTTTGCATTAAGGATATGACATTTGTGATCAGATGGATGTTATCACATATGTGCTCTTGTTGCAAGGTTTCAATGGCAGTTCTCGAATCTGTATGTATGATAACATGTTGTCGGTGTTCAGCAAGAGCATGTTCCAAAGCTTTTTGAATGACTAGCATCTCTGTAAAGTTGAACACTCGTTTGAGAGTCTCCAACTAACTACAGAATGTCCTACCTTAACTACAGCTCCGGTTTGTTTCCCATGGAATAGAAAGGCTGTCTGGATACTGTTTCTCTCCTGGTCATTAATACATGTCGCAACTCACACCTGTCCTGGCACTTCCTGGAGTTTCCTCCACACAATGGAGACTGTAAACCAAAAGGGTGTACGCCTCTCTCCTGACCAATTTGCCAGCTTGTCACACATAATGGCTCTCAAACAACACCTAAACCCAAAGCCTCCTTAAACCCCACATGGACCCCAGAGAGGACCCCAGGACCAGGCAACTTTTATGTTACATGCGCTGTGGTGGTATGTTCACTAAAGAATGAGTGGCACTAGCCTCCTGCCGCTGAAGAAGAACTCAGCCAAGACCGAAAACATGACTCCAATCCAAGGTGGAAAGGCCACCGAACTTTCAAGCCTCCTCTCTCCACATCCAAATCCTCTTCCAAGAATTTCACTACCTCATCCTTCTTCCTTTCCAAACCCTTTGGAAATCTAAGTTAAGTTAAGACTATTGCACTCAGTATCTTGTATGTTGTGATCATATTCCCTTGTTTCTTGTATTCTCTAGGGTTGTGAGGTCGAGTTCACTTAATAATCTACATAGCTTACTCCTCTTAGCTCTGGCACAATCTTGTTGTAAACCTCTGTACTTTTTAAATTTTATTTTATGTTTTGCAAGGTGAGGATTCAAGAACAGTCCTGGATATTCCAGTATTGGTCTAACATAGGCTGTGTATATTACCTCGAAAGAGTCCTGATTTAGGTTTCTAAACAACCTTCTAATGTTTGGTTGCGTCCCATATGCTGCCAGCGTTATTCTGTTTATGTGTGCCTCTTGCAGTTAGTGGTAATATCCACTCCCAAATCTTGTTCTTTTCCTTGTTTCTTTAGTTGTCTTCCTCTTATGGTGTAGATACCACCTAGTCTACATTCTGTGTCACATCTTCATTACACTCAAACGTCAAGGCCGTCGGGTACTTAGCAACTGGGTGCCAAGTCACGTGGGAATAATAAGAAATGACATTGCAGACGAAGCTGCAAAACTTGCAACTAACAGAAGAAATGTAGACATTTGCATACCACAGAGTCTATCACAGATTAAGAAAGTAATTAGAAACAGAGCAACACCAAAGATGTACAGTGACCACAACACAGCAGTTGCAACATCAGGATCTGCGGGTTGGTACAAGAATTCAACCAACTACGAACCACTTAGTTTGATAAAAGGGAGCAGTAGAGCAACAGAAGTACACTTACATCGCATCAGGCTTGGATACCCATGTGCATGGGAAATAGGCTTACAGGTTCCGGAAGATGAGAGGAAATGTCAGCACTGTGGAGAAATGCCCGACAGACCACTGGAACATTATCTAACACAGTGCACAGTTACAGCCACAACAGACCACTGGAACATTATCTAACACAGTGCACAGTTACAGCCACAACAGACCACTGGAACATTATCTAACACAGTGCACAGTTACAGCCACAACAGACCACTGGAACATTATCTAACACAGTGCACAGTTACAAACCCATTAATATTTCAACTCAGATTCAACAGAGCAGAAGTTGTTAAACACATGGGGCACAATCTTACTGAAGCGACCATACAAGTCATAAATACTCATGCTACGGAGGCCCAAATAAAACAGAAACAAGCAACGCTTAGTGGACCAATTAGAGGCTTAGGGCCCGCGAAGGAATATCCATGCAAAAAAAATCTTTATTACGTTACAGTTGTAGGGACTGAATTCTAGCAACCATTTATTTGCTTATTCTCGGTCTTTGCTAAGATCTTCCTGTAACTTTCTGCAGTCCTCCTCTTTTTATACATTCCCCGCTAGCTCTGCGCCGTCTGCAAACATTGATTTACAACAGATCATTCACACAAATTAAAAACAGTAGTGGTCCCAAGACCGAGATTTGGGAACCCCACTTTCTACATTTTTCCAGCTCGAAATCTCCAATCTGACTGTGATTCTTTCTTTACTCCCTTACCCAGTTCAGTGCCTTCCCAGTTATCCCAGCTTGCTTCTCCAACTTGTTCCTTAACCTTTCACGAAGTAAAGAATCAAATGTGTTTTCACAATCTAGGGAAATCAGTCTACGTTTCTTGTCTTTCTCTCTCAGTTGCTCCTCATATGATTCTGCTCACTCTCCAAGCTCCAAACGGTACAACTGGCAAGCTAGCATGAACTAACACATAAAAAGATACTCATTCCCAGGATTTGCCACTGACATGTAGGTGGTGAGCTACCCCTAGTAGTGCTAGGTGATACATCTTCCTCAAGTGCTAGGTGATCCATCTTCCTCAAGTGCTAGGTGATCCATCTTCCTCAAGTGCTAGGTGATACATCTTCCTCAAGTGCTAGGTGATCCATCTTCCTCAAGTGCTAGGTGATACATCTTCCTCAAGTGCTAGGTGATACATCTTCCTCAAGTGCTAGGTGATCCATCTTCCTCAAGTGCTAGGTGATACATCTTCCTCAAGTGCTAGGTGATACATCTTCCTCAAGTGCTAGGTGATCCATCTTCCTCAAGTGCTAGGTGATACATCTTCCTCAAGTGCTAGGTGATACATCTTCCTCAAGTGCTAGGTGATCCATCTTCCTCAAGTGCTAGGTGATCCATCTTCCTCAAGTGCTAGGTGATCCATCTTCCTCAAGTGCTAGGTGATCCATCTTCCTCAAGTGCTAGGTGATCCATCTTCCTCAAGTGCTAGGTGATACATCTTCCTCAAGTGCTAGGTGATACATCTTCCTCAAGTGCTAGGTGATACATCTTCCTCAAATGCTTCATAATACATCTAAATGTATATATTATTAACCCAAAGGACAGACTACACAAAGGTGTAGGTTGGATAGAGGGCGAGCCAGACACCTGCAGGCTCAGTGGGCGCCATATATATGTAGAGCAGAGCGCGGGGCGGGTGTGAGGGCGCCCTTGGCTGCCGAGGCCGCGTCAGGCCCGCCACATCAAAATGTTGATCGATGTTAATACCGCACCAGCGGCACCATCGTGGGGGGCGGTGGCCGCCGGCCTCCTGCTGACTTCTGTAGGTTACAGCAGCCTTCCCCCCTTCTACACACTCTGTGCTCGGTACTCTCTCCAAACAGTGTTCACTGCTGGTGGTGATGACGTGTCTCCCCCCCCCTAGTGGAGACCTGTCCCCCCCCTAGTGGAGACGTGTCCCCCACTAGTGGAGACGTGTCCCCCACTAGTGGAGACGTCCCTGAGGCGGTGACGTGTCTCCCCCTAGTGGTGTAGTAATGAACTTATCTACAGGATGTTAGGGCAAGATATTTGAAAGGATGTCAGAGAGGCAGGTGGTCGTGTGCTCCCTGGTGAGTCCTGAGGCGCTTGTCACGTGGTCGTGTGGTCCCTGGTGAGTCCTGAGGCGCTTGTCACGTGGTCGTGTGCTCCCTGGTGAGTCCTGCGGCCCTTGTCACGTGGTCGTGTGGTCCCTGGTGAGTCCTGAGGCGCTTGTCACGTGGTCGTGTGCTCCCTGGTGAGTCCTGAGGCGCTTGTCACGTGGTCGTGTGCTCCCTGGTGAGTCCTGAGGCGCTTGTCACGTGGTCGTGTGCTCCCTGGTGAGTCCTGAGGCGCTTGTCACGTGGTCGTGTGGTCCCTGGTGAGTCCTGAGGCGCTTGTCACGTGGTCGTGTGGTCCCTGGTGAGTCCTGAGGCGCTTGTCACGTGGTCGTGTGGTCCCTGGTGAGTCCTGAGGCGCTTGTCACGTGGTCGTGTGCTCCCTGGTGAGTCCTGAGGCGCTTGTCACGTGGTCGTGTGGTCCCTGGTGAGTCCTGAGGCGCTTGTCACGTGGTCGTGTGGTCCCTGGTGAGTCCTGCGGCGCTTGTCACGTGGTCGTGTGGTCCCTGGTGAGTCCTGAGGCGCTTGTCACGTGGTCGTGTGCTCCCTGGTGAGTCCTGAGGCGCTTGTCACGTGGTCGTGTGCTCCCTGGTGAGTCCTGAGGCGCTTGTCACGTGGTCGTGTGGTCCCTGGTGAGTCCTGAGGCGCTTGTCACGTGGTCGTGTGGTCCCTGGTGAGTCCTGCGGCCCTTGTCACGTGGTCGTGTGGTCCCTGGTGAGTCCTGCGGCGCTTGTCACGTGGTCGTGTGGTCCCTGGTGAGTCCTGAGGCGCTTGTCACGTGGTCGTGTGCTCCCTGGTGAGTCCTGAGGCGCTTGTCACGTGGTCGTGTGCTCCCTGGTGAGTCCTGAGGCGCTTGTCACGTGGTCGTGTGGTCCCTGGTGAGTCCTGAGGCGCTTGTCACGTGGTCGTGTGGTCCCTGGTGAGTCCTGCGGCCCTTGTCACGTGGTCGTGTGGTCCCTGGTGAGTCCTGAGGCGCTTGTCACGTGGTCGTGTGGTCCCTGGTGAGTCCTGCGGCGCTTGTCACGTGGTCGTGTGGTCCCTGGTGAGTCCTGAGGCCCTTGTCACGTGGTGTATGCTCCCTGGTGAGTCCTGCGGCGCTTGTCACGTGGTCGTGTGCTCCCTGGTGAGTCCTGCGGCCCTTGTCACGTGGTGTGTGCTCCCTGGTGAGTTCTGAAGCCCTTGTCACGTGGTGTGTGCTCCCTGGTGAGTCCTGAGGCCCTTGTCACGTGGTCGTGTGCTCCCTGGTGAGTCCTGAGGCCTTGTCACGTGGTGTGTGCTCCCTGGTGAGTCCTGCGGCCCTTGTCACGTGGTGTGTGCTCCCTGGTGAGTCCTGCGGCCCTTGTCACGTGGTGTGTGCTCCCTGGTGAGTCCTGAGGCCCTTGTCACGTGGTGTGTGTGCTCCCTGGTGAGTCCTGAGGCCCTTGTCACGTGGTGTGTGTGCTCCCTGGTGAGTCCTGAGGCCCTTGTCACGTGGTGTGTGTGCTCCCTGGTGAGTCCTGAAGCCCTTGTCACGTGGTGTGTGTGCTCCCTGGTGAGTCCTGAGGACCTTGTCATGGGGTCGTGTGCTCCCTGGTGAGTCCTGAGGACCTTGTCACGGGGTCGTGTGCTCCCTGGTGAGTCCTGAGGACCTTGTCACGTGGTGTGTGTGCTCCCTGGTGAGTCCTGAGGACCTTGTCACGGGGTCGTGTGCTCCCTGGTGAGTCCTGAGGCCCTTGTCACGTGGTGTGTGCTCCCTGGTGAGTCCTGAGGACCTTGTCACGGGGTCGTGTGCTCCCTGGTGAGTCCTGAGGACCTTGTCACGGGGTCGTGTGCTCCCTGGTGAGTCCTGAGGACCTTGTCACGTGGTGTGTGCTCCCTGGTGAGTCCTGAGGACCTTGTCACGGGGTCGTGTGCTCCCTGGTGAGTCCTGAGGCCCCTCACACCTTGAGGAAGGTGTAAGGTGGGTCTTGAATGACTTCTAAAGATACCTTGTATGGTGACGCCTCGCACTGCCCAGTGTCAAGCCTCTCTACTTTCCTTCATTAAAAAGTTACTTGTTTAGTAAAAAAATACCATAAAAATTACATATCATATATATATATATATATATATATATATATATATATATATATATATATATATATATATATATATTGACAAAATGTGTGCTTTAGTTACATTTTTCATAATGATGCACATGCCTCATTACAAGTTTTTGTTGTATATTTAATAAAGTTCTCTCAACTGTATATTTAGAGAAGTTAATGTTGAAGGCGTGAATTCTCATATCAGTTGTTTGATCATCTGACTGAAGCATTTACTCGGGTCTCTACCCGGACAGATCCAAAATAAATGTCCAGATACAGGTAAAGGACTATTTAAAGGACAATGTGTTCCGAAAGGTCAATTATCAGGAGAAAGCGTGCTTTACTAGGACCTTCCCAGACACGGTCTTCACGGGGACCTTCCCAGACACGGTCTTCACGGGGACCTTCCTAGACACGGTCTTCACAGGGACCTTCCCAGACACGGTCTTCACGGGGACCTTCCCAGACACGGTCTTCACGGGGACCTTCCCAGACACGGTCTTCACGGGGACCTTCCTAGACACGGTCTTCACAGGGACCTTCCTAGACACGGTCTTCACGGGGACCTTCCCAGACAGTCTACACGGAGACCTTCCCAGACACAGTCTACACGGGGACCTTCCCAGACAGTCTACACGGGGACCTTCCCAGACACAGTCTACACGGGGACCTTCCCAGACAGTCTACACGGGGACCTTCCCAAACAGTCTACACGGGGACCTTCCCAGACAGTCTACACGGAGACCTTCCCAGACAGTCTACACGGGGACCTTCCCAAACAGTCTACACGGGGACCTTCCCAGACAGTCTACACGGGGACCTTCCCAGACACGGTCTTCACAGGGACCTTCCCAGACACAGTCTACACGGGGACCTTCCCAGACAGTCTACACGGGGACCTTCCCAGACAGTCTACACGAGGACCTTCCCAGACAGTCGCCATGTGGGAGTGGTTCAATGACTGATGTGTGTGTATTACTCAGTCGGAGTAAACATTGTTGTGTGTGTCCAGTAACTGGATGAGTGACTGCGTAGACATCGTTGCCCCTAGTTACCCTTAAAGATACATGGCCCCTACAAAGGTCTATCAGTATATAAGTAGATTTACATATACGAACAATCTGAACGTTGGCTATGCAACTAGCCCGTCACTGGAGTAGAAAAGAAAATGGATTGAAATGATCACCACATACAAAAATACTTAAGGGAATTGTAATGTTAAACAACAGACCATTTACAGTGGTATTGTAGACGAACAATAGGGGAACTTTTGTCAAGCCGCCGTCTTCCTGTCTCCACCGATATTACTAGAGATTGTGGTTATCGAGTTTAAAACTAAATTATTTCTGAAAGGTATTAAGGCAGTGAAATGAATTAGAAAGTGAAGTGATGAAAGCAGACTTCATATAAATCTTCAAATGTAAATATGCCAACCCAAAGGGCTGAACTATGAAAAGTGGTAACCAAAAGCTGCAGCTCAACCCCCGCAGTGACAGCCAGATGAGTACACGCTCCAAGGCGACCTAAACAAACAGTTCTGTTTTCACCTGTAGTACAAAACGTGAGACTTAAGAAACGTTAACATTAGGGTTTTCTGCCCGAGAAGCCTTGAGTACTCGTCGAGTTGTACTCACTTAGTTGTGCTTACGGGGGTTGAGCTTTGGCTCTTTAGCTCTGACTTCTGACCTGACCCTCCCACACGGGGCAGCTGACCGCTGACCTGACCTCTGACTTTGGCTCTTGAACTCTCCCCCTAACTGTCAATCAACTGGTGTACAGATTCCTGAGCCTACTGAGCTCCATCATATTTCCATTTAAAACTGTGTATTGAGTTCACCTCATCACTGCGTATTTGTGGATTTGCATGAACATCAATCTTATGTACTCTCAAAGTCCAATGTACCTTCTTGTATATAAGTATACAATAAATAATTATAATAAAAATAAGTAAAGTGTCGCTGCGTCAGTGGGGCGTCGACCGCGGGAGCTGGGCTGGGCCGTCCTCTGTCCCTGGAGGCCCGGCGCCCACCCTCACTCTCTATATATTATTTAAAAAAAATCCGGCTTTCCTACTTATTGAAACAAGTCACGTAACACGATACTGTGAGATTCGCTAATAAATTACACACCGAATATTTGTAAAAAGAAATTATTTAACGCTACCAAAATAAATTAAAGAAAAAGGGTTCACACATCATCAGAGAAAACGTTGCACTATACACCGTTACACAAGCACTAACTTATTCGTTTTTGGGTGAGGTGATATGACAAAATGTTTTTGGGTGAGGTGATATGACAAAATGTTTTTGGGTGAGGTGACAGAACACAAATCAATGGGTAAAGATAATTTTAGATAGTCAGAACATGAATGAATGGGTATATTGCGTATTTTCTCTTCTTGCTTCTGTGGTTCTTTGATTTGATTTGTGTATGCAATAAATATGCGAACAAGCTTAAATGGTCCCCAAGCCAATATGCAGCTTGGATTCAACCACACTCCAGAAGGATTCGAACCCAGATATCCAGGAGCACTATGCAACTGTCGTACCCGGTACCTTAACCACTCGACCAACCGTGACCGTACAAGACATTCATAGCCTCGGCTACCAATGGTTAAGGAACCGAGTACGCCAGTTGCATAGTGCTCCTGGATATCTGGGGTCGAATCCCAAGAGTTCTTACATTCTTGTACAACCACAAGCACGCACAGCGTTTTGGGCAGGTCCTTATTTTCCCTGGAATATGACCCGCCAAATTGTTTAACAACCAGGTACCCATTCACTGCTGGGTGAACAGAGGCAACAGTTAATAAAACTTTTTATACTAAACAGATAGGATAAGATTGGTACTCACCGTTTTTTTTTAATTTGTGAAAACACCTATAATGAATAAATGCAATTCATTGTAAAAAAAAATGGTTGAATTGAAAATTATAGTGTTTTAACATAATAAATTTACAGGACTTAAACCAGGAATAAGCGCGATAGTTATGGTCTCCGGTGAGGGGCACAAAATCCATAATAAATATACTAATGACACTAACTAATAATTATCCTAAAATTGCCACCTGCTTCCCGACATTCTTGCTACTTCCTTAAGGCTTCTGTGGCGGCCTTAAAAATACTCCAGCCGCTGATAAGCCTTAACCCCAACACCACACCAATAATAATATTATTATTACACAATAATAATAATAATAATAATAATAATAATAATGTAATAATAATGATACACACAAATAAGTAATAATACCAAAATAGGAATACTGGCCTCTCTTGTTGTTTGTGGTGTTGCTGACGACGCCAGTAACAGCCGTGTTGATCATGAGGCCCAGCCTGGTGAGGCTGGACTGGCGGATCATGCCCCTGGCCACCATGCCTGACATCCACACCAGCTCCTCCCGTCGACCCCTCACACCACCGCCCTTCCCGCCGCCCACACCCACGCTACCTTCTTCCTTCTTCACGTGGCTCCTCTTGCCTGTTGGCCCTTCCTCTTGCCGCCTTCTCCCACCTCCTTCCGCCTCTCTCTCTCTCCTATCTTCTTCCACTTTGTTAGGCTTCAGTTCACTGAATTACGACCAAAGTTTAGGAAAACTTCACATGCTTTGGCCTCATACGTAGCGCCTTCAAAGTGCGCTCAATTAACCCTCTTGTTTCCACCTTATACATACGGAGAAGTTCGCATTTTTTTTCTTATGTCATCGTGGTATGTTTCTTGAGAGAGCATAAAACGTTTTCAGATTTGTGTAGCATAAATATACTTTCAGGTGACACAAGGAGGGACACTAGGGATAGGCGCCAGTGTTTCCCAACACAGCCTTTGTAGCTCGGCTCTTATTATTGTACAGTTATTTATAATAATTGTCTTTCGACGGTATTCGTACACGTTCAAATGACATTACAATTTTTGTTACGCTTTTTGTTTAACAATAATATTTCACCTTAGAAATATTGGTATTATTTTAGTTTTTATACACATGATCAACTGAACCTGTCATATATCTTATGATTTATATTAGTATTAATGGATATATAAGCTTTAGATGAAAATAATGACAACTAATATTAAATATAAGCGTATCTTTACTTATTATTAACGTGGGGCCCCGCTCTTACAAACTACTTTAGGTAGCCTGACAAAACCAATTAAAGAAAACGGAAACATAAGTTCATATTTTGGAGTAACTTCTGTATTAGGATTATATTAACTCTTGTTTCTATATTCTTTCCTTGGGGATACACACACACAATTTAACTACAATTTTAATACAGAATACGATTTGCTTTCAAATACTTGGAAGGATTTCGAATCACAGACATAAATATAAGCTCTTTTTTTTTTATCTTACTACTGTTGAATATTTACACTATTTGCCTACACATCCAGTGTCAACTTTGCTAATGTATATATTTTCAGCTGTACCCATCTGTTTATAAATGCTTACCTTTTAAACAGAACTTTTCCAAGCTACGATTTTGTATGTTGTCTTTCTGGAATCTTTTATAATTACGGTTTATTTATGTATTTAAATTTATTTTAGTTATTTAAAATATACCTCGTCTCTGGTACAAGAAGCTCACTTAAACATTAAATAATATAAGACAGTGTTCTTCCCAAACTTGTCTTGAGTGATAAAGTTGAGCAGATGTAAGAGTGCGACAAGAGTCAGCAAGACTCCAGGAATGTCTCGCCTACTTCTCTTCACTGGAATGTGTATCTCAACGGTGACTGACAAAATGTGGAACTTTGTGGTAATTCGCCGATGGAAATTTAAATAACTGGTTGACGAAGGGAAGGAATGTGTCTCTTGAATTTACATAAAAACTGTCGCTGGGGTGGTTTAGTGTAGAGGGGCGGTCGCTGGGTGGGGTTTAGTGTAGAGGGGCGGTCGCTGGGAGTGGTTTAGTGTAGAGGGGCGGTCGCTGGGAGTGGTTTAGTGTAGAGGGGCGGTCGCCGGGAGGGTCTAGTGTAGAGGGGCGGTCGCTGGGTGGGGTTTAGTGTGGAGGGGCGGTCGCTGGGAGGGGTTTATTGTAGAGGGGCGGTCGCTGGGAGGGGTTTAGTGTGGAGGTTGGGGTGGGGGATCAGAGAAGGTTATATGAGATGTACAGTCGCAGGTTAAGAGTATGTTGTGCCTGCTGGTACACAATATAATGCCGTGCCAGAGCAAGCTGCCTGGTGATGGTGGTGTAGCTGTGATTACTGCGATGTGTTTACTCTATAATATATTGATTTTATATATTTGTTATATATCTATCTATGAAATATGTTTAACTATAAGATATATAGATATATGCTATGTAAAATATTGCCTACAGGATATCATATATCAAATATAAGAACAGGTATAGCGAACATATATATGTATATTATTTATTTACACAACACCTGAAAATATTGGTCTCTAATTTTTTACTTCAAAATATATAGGAGTCACAGCCAAGACCGTGAGCTATGATAGTGGCGAGTGAGCGTCACCCGAGGTCCGCAGTCACTCTGCGTGAAGGCTCAGGTGTCTAATGTGTAACACTTGATATTCGGGAACTCTACTGCCAGTACAACTATTAATCTAATCACTAACTAATCTTACTCAAGAATAGGTGGGAATAATCATAAGGGTGTTGGGTGTGGCGAGGTGTAGCCCTCGACGCGGGCACACATGGCCGCCTAACACACTCTCCCTAATGCTTGACACCCAACACGCACTCTCCCCAGCACCTAGTGTGTCTTCCCCCCTCTCTCACTCTCTCACATGCCAGCCACACGTTCTATCAAATCCATTTCCTGTCTTACGAGGTGTTGAATAATGATCTGGAAACAGTATCCTCGCCACGACTGGCTAAACTGACTTTGGGTGTGGCAGGCTGGTGGAGTGCGCTGAGTGACTGATCACTTGCAACTGGTGACGGGGCGAATCTTGTTCTAGATCTCCTTCCTCGCCACTATCCATGCTCGTGGGATGGGCTGTCCAGGCTCTCTCACAGTGCCTGGGAGTCTCCTTGCCCGACGGAAATGCCTCCACTCACTAGCCTCGCTTCATGGTAGCCTACACCAGCAATCTCACCACTGCAACTCATCCTTACTCTTCCGTGTTACGTAGGGCACTTCCCTCTAGGTATTTATGTGTATTATTATTATTATTTTCTTGAGAGACAAACCCTCATCGAGGAATTTAATTTGTTGATTGTTACATGAACGGGACCACTGCAGGAGTCCCACAGGCCACAGAGGGAGTCCCACTGGCCACAGAGGGAGTCCCACTGGCCACAGAGGGAGTCCCACTGGCCACAGAGGGAGTCCTACTGGCCGCTGAGGGAGTCCCACTAGCCACTAAGGGAGTCCCACCTACCACAGAGAGAGTCCTATCGATTACTAGGAGTCCTGATTCAGTGTTGTGTGTGGACACTCCAGGTCCAGCCCTTGTTAACAATGTTATACCGGGAGCGGCAGTGATCTTGTTGACGCTTTAAGACCAGAGAAGTGGGACCAGGATGACTGAGGGCCGAGCCGGGAGAGACTTATAGGCACACTTGAGGGATGGGGGAGGCGTGGCACTCAGTGGGATGCCCACCAGGTGTGTAGATGGGCAGGGCGTGTAGATGGCGTGGCTGATGGTGGGCGGTGGGGCAGCAAGACACCTTCTGGAAAGGGAAAAATAGAGGTGTTAGTGATGGGTGAGAGAGAGAGCCTTGCACTACTCTGTTTCCCTTTACCTCATGACCCACCATCACTCACCAATGACATTACTCCACTCACAGCTGAGTCCAGACACTTACTAATATACACTCGACTCTTGTACTCACACACTCAACACTGGCACTCACACTCGACATAACACTCATACCAATATATCTTGGCGTTGGAGTAAGAATTGCTGCTTTGATCTTGTGGATTCAACTACTGGCTAAGTGTGTAACCTGTTTGAGTTGACATACAATGTAAATAACACGTGAATGACCCATATTCACATATAAACATTTGAGGCGTAAAATAAATGAACGATGAGCGTAACACTTGACGGATGAGTCCCAAGCACAAAGAATATGGAGCTGGGGTTCCCCTTCAAGGAGGAGGAGGAGTCTTAAGCTCCCCACACTGTTCTACATCTCGATGACTGTCATTGCTATTATAGAGTTTTAGGAAAGAGTACAAAAAGTGGGATATGCAGATAGTGTCATGATACAAGCCCCCGCCCTTATATAGATGAAGCAGTCCATTCAACTTCTTGGTGGAACTGAACTAACTTGGCTTCATTTCATTAATAAGACAGAAGCGTACTCCCATCTCAAGAGGCGAGAAAACGAAGACCTGCAAATTAATGGTGAAGTTCTTGAATGGGTTGAGCATTCTCGGTACCTTGGGGGTGACTGTCAGTTCTAGCAAGGGACAACAAATAGAAACTTGATCAACTCACAGGCACAAGTAAAAGTTATCCCAGGGCCCTGAGAGCCAGGTCCTGGAATGATCACCGAGCTTCTATTGTTGTACATGAAATGATAAGTACTTAAAACTGTACTTTAAAGACTATACCGCAACAGTGTTATGCCCGTACTCGTCAAACGACATGAAGGAACTGGAAAACATACAAAAGGAAGCCATGACAATAATCTTGAAGTACAAAAATATCCCAAAGAAGGAGTCTACGACAAGAGGTAAGTCTCTCTAGCAGTAAAAACAGAATCAAGGAACCAAAAACTAAGATTTTTGTCAAGATTATCACAGACCCTCACTACAGTGACATTGTCAAGAAAAAAATGAAGTCTTCAGTAGTTATAGGAAGAAGAAGAGACAGCTCATAGTGGATAGATCGATCAGTATACGTTCTCAAACAACTCCACCTACTTGAGTAAGAATGGGACGACTGTAAAGATTTCACCTCCTTTGGAGGAAAAAAAAACATGCAAGATTCTAATATATAAGATGCCAATGAAGAAGTCCAGCATGTTACCTCAAGAAACGAGACATATCTAGAAGACATTAACAGAGAGAGAGTCAGGAAATGAATTAGATCAGAGCTACACTGGAGGATGTGTTAGCCCTACTAATGGCAGAACAGCAGCGGTGTACACTGCAATCAGAAATAATGCTGCCTTAACGAAAATTAAAAAAAGAACACGGACTGAGGACCAAGTCTCCTCAACGCAAGCGGAGTTCACAGCCATTGTTATGGTGTTAATATACTTAGAACGAAACGCATGGGAAGCAGTGATCTGCACTGACCCAAGACCATCACTGCAAAGCCTCAGAAAAAGTCAGTCAGAAAACAAAGGAAAGTAACAGAAGTGAAAGGAACGGTGAAAGTGTAATGGAGCCAGGGACAGACGATCAAGTCCCGTGGATTCCATCTCATGTTGGAATCTTTGGAAAGGAATGAGCACATGTGTTACCTACCAAAGGTGCCGAAGGAGACCATATTGAACATTTCATCTCCAAGACCATTTTAGAAACCAGGGGCGTCATCAGACAACATGACCGCCACAAGGTAGTCCAGGACTGGAGGACACAAGAGCAAGTCAGTCACTCTGTACGCTGATACAATGCCGTCGCAGCCCACAACCTCATTCACTGTGGACGAAAAGTAGGTGACCACACTGGCAAGAATTAGGAATGGAAACAACAGTTGAGCAGCGAAGGAGCGCACGTGGAAGCTTGAGTGAAGGACATGGTCGGGACCTGACAGATTGTGCCCATCTAAGTGACAGAAGAAATATGTGTAGTATATTAATTAAGTCCCACATTGTTTGACCCGTGAAGGCACATTTTGTCAAACATAGATATTGTCCTTAAAATGTTTCCCCAGTTTGTGCCCGCGAGATAACGTCAGTTGTGGGTTGTAAGATTTTAATTCCTGGAGCGTTATTTTTGAGTGGAATTCAGGGTGATTGCACTTATCTGGATTTTGCAATTACGACTCTTATACAGGAAAATATGCAAATTAGTGAAAAAAGCAATTTGTCATTTTTGCCCAAACTGACTTGCATTTTTTCAAAATACGATGGCCTATCAGAAATATGATTCTAGAGCGTTATTTTTGATCGGAATTCAGGGTGGATTGTACATATTTGGAGTTTTAAATGATAACGTTTTATACCGAAAATATGCAGATTAGTGAAAACGGCGATTGGCCATACTTGGCCCAATTTACCTAAATTGTCAAAATACGGCCTATGCCGTGGACATCTTCAAGAGGAAACTAGATTGTTTCCTTCAAGGAGTGCCGGACCAACCGGGCTGTGGTGGGTATGTGGGCCTGCGGGCCGCTCCAAGCAATAGCCTAGTGGACCAAACTCTCACAAGTCGAGCCTGGCCTCGGGCCGGGCTTAGGGAGTAGAAGAACTCCCAAACCCCATCAACCAGGTATCAACCAGTATGCCATCAGTTTCTCTCTCTCTGTTCTGTCTGTCTCTCTCTCTTTTGTTTTTGGTTTTTTCTCTCTCTCTCTCTCTCTTCCTCTCTCTTCTCTCCTCTCTCCTATCTCCTCTCTCCCCCGGTCTCTCCCTCTCCTCCTCACCTCTCTCTCTCCTCCTCCCTCCTCTCTCTCTCTGAAGATCAATAACAGCAAATTCTTCAGAACTCGTCATCTGATTTCTACACGCCACGGGTATATTTACGTGTGGAGTTGTGGGTCAGTCAGGCCAGAAGGAGGGAAAGGACAAGAGAAGGGGAAAGGACGGAAGAGGAGAGGGAGGGAGAGGAAGAGAAGGTGGTGGAGGAATAGGAGAAGAGGTGACCGATATATAAT
>WNGS01004374.1:17260327-17270619 GCA_020271785.1 Procambarus virginalis
TCTGGTACTCGTATTCTTAATTTTTGAGGAAATCTTTGGATCAGGACGAAAGGCTCGAACCAGAGTTCTGGTTCTTCCTGGTTTGTGTGCTCTGATCTGCTCTCTGACACGTGTTTGCTTTCTTCTATCCTTGGACGCTTCATATTTCTTCTGATTTTTCTCATTTTCGATCTTCGTACTTGATTGTTGAAGCGTGAGTTTTTTCTTCAATTTAATTTTTTTTTCTTTAAATATGCTTGTTGTTCTTGTTATCCTGCGCCTGTCTGGAGGACACATTGTGTGTGTCTCTGGAGGACACATTGTGTGTGTCTCTGGAGGACACATTGTATGTGTCTCTGGAGGACACATGTGTTGCTTGTATAGCGAGTTCGCTCTCCCGTTCAATACACCTCTTGGAAATTCTTAGATTTTATACTACCCTAAACTACCTGCAGTGTTGTGTGTGTGTGTGTACTCACCTATTTGTACTCACCTATTTGTGCTTGCGGGGGTTGAGCTTTGGCTCTTTGGTCCCGCCTCTCAACTGTCAATCAACTGGTGTACAGATTCCTGAGCCTACTGGGCTCTATCATATCTACTCTTGAAACTGTGTATGGAGTCAGCCTCCACCACATCACTGCCTAATGCATTCCATCCGTTAACTACTCTGACACTGAAAAAGTTCCTTCTAACGTCTCTGTGGCTCATGTGGGTACTCAGTTTCCACCTGTGTCCCCTTGTTCGCGTCCCCCCAGTGTTGAATAGTTTGTCCTTGTCTACCCGGTCGATTCCTCTGAGGATTTTGTAGGTTGTGATCATATCTCCCCTTACTCTTCTGTCTTCCAGTGTCGTAAGGTGCATTTCCCGCAGCCTTTCCTCGTAACTCATGCCTCTTAGTTCTGGGACTAGTCTAGTGGCATACCTTTGGACTTTTTCCAGCTTCGTCTTGTGCTTGACAAGGTACGGGCTCCATGCTGGGGCTGCATACTCCAGGATTGGTCTTACATATGTGGTGTACAAGATTCTGAATGATTCCTTACACAGGTTCCTGAACGCTGTTCTGATGTTAGCCAGCCTCGCATATGCCGCAGATGTTATCCTTTTTATGTGGGCTTCAGGAGACAGGTTTGGTGTGATATCAACTCCTAGATCTTTCTCTCTGTCCGTTTCATTAAGTACTTCATCTCCTATTCTGTATCCTGTGTCTGGCCTCCTGTTTCCACTGCCTAGTTTCATTACTTTGCATTTACTCGGGTTGAACTTCAACAGCCATTTGTTGGACCATTCACTCAGTCTGTCTAGGTCGTCTTGTAGCCTCCTACTATCGTCCTCAGTTTCAATCCTCCTCATAATTTTTGCATCATCGGCAAACATTGAGAGAAACGATTCTATACCCTCTGGGAGATCATTTACATATATCAGAAACAGTATAGGTCCAAGGACTGACCCCTGCGGGACTCCACTCGTAACGTCTCGCCAATCTGAGACCTCACCCCTCACACTGACTCTTTGTCTCCTGTTGCTTAGGTACTCCTGTATCCAACGGAGTACCTTCCCTTTCACTCCAGCCTGCATCTCCAGCTTTTTCACTAGCCTCTTGTGTGGCACTGTATCAAAGGCTTTCTGACAATCCAAAAATATGCAGTCTGCCCACCCTTCTCTTTCTTGCCTTATTTTTGTTGCATGGTCGTAGAATTCAAGTAACCCTGTGAGGCAGGACCTGCCATCCCTGAACCCATGTTGATGCTGTGTTACAAAGTTCCTTCGCTCCAGGTGTTCCACTAGCTTTCTTCGCACAATCTTCTCCATCAGCTTGCATGGTATGCAGGTTAGGGACACTGGCCTGTAATTCAGTGCCTCCTGTCTATCCCCTTTCTTGTATATCGGGACTACATTAGCTGCTTTCCAAATTTCTGGCAGTTCCCCTGTTGCCAGAGATTTGTTATACACTATGGAAAGTGGTAGGCACAGTTCTTCTGCTCCTTCCTTAAGTATCCAAGGAGAGATTCCATCTGGGCCTATAGCCTTTGTCACATCCAACTCTAGTAAACACTTTCTTACTTCCCCGCTTGTAATCTCAAACTCTTCCAGTGGTTCCTGGTTAGCTATCCCCTCTCCTAACTCTGGGATTTCTCCTGTTCTAGGGTGAAGACCTCTTGGAATTTCTTATTCAGTTCCTCACATACTTCCTTGTCGTTTGTAGTGAATCCTTCTGCCCCTATCCTTAATTTCATAACCTGTTCCTTTACTGTTGTTTTTCTCCTGATGTGGCTATGCAGCAATTTAGGCTGAGTCTTTGCCTTGCTTGCGATGTCGTTTCGTATTGTCTTTCCGCCTCTCTTCTCATCCTGACATATTCATTCCTGGCAATTGGTATCTTTCTCTGCTCTCCAGTGTCCTGTTATTCCTATAGTTTCTCCATGCCTTTTACTTTGTTGCTTAGCTAGCCTACATCTCTGATTAAACCATGGGTTTCTCATCTTCATTTCACTGTTTTCCTTTTGGACTGGGACAAACTTGTTTGCTGCTTCCTTGCACTTTTGCGTGATGTAGTCCATCATATCTTGGGCCGTCTTTTCCCTGAGCTCTGTTTCCATGCTATGTCTGTTAGGAATTTTCTTATCTCCTCATAGTTTCCTTTCGGTATGCTAACCTTTTGGTTCAGTATCTCTCCTCGAGTTCAATAACCCTTCTTCAATCAGGTACTCAAACTCCAATACACTGTGGTCGCTCATCCCTACTGGGGCCTCAAAACCGATTTCTCTTATGTCAGAGTCGTTCAGGGTGAAGACCAGGTCGAGTCTCGCTGGTTCGTCATTTCCTCTCATCCTTGTGGGTTCTCTGACATGCTGGGTTAAGAAGTTTCTAGTCACCACTCAGTAGTTGGCTCTCCACGTATCCTCGCCGCCATGCGGTTCCTGTTCTCCCAATCAATTCTTCCGTGATTGAAGTCCCCATGATGAGCAGGTGGGATCTATTTCTACAGGCAGCAGAGGCTGCCCTCTCAATTATAGTGTTAACTGCCATGTTGTTGTTTTTCTACTCTTGACTGGGTCTTCTGTCATTTGGTGGAGGTTATATATTACTGCTACTACTATCCTTGGTCCTCCCATTGTCATGGTGCCTGCTATGTAGTCTCTGAAACCCTCACAGCCCGGGATAGCCATCTCCTTAAAACTCATTCCTTTCTCATGAGTAGGGCCACCCGCCGCCTTCCCCTACCTTCCTCTCTTTCCTTATTACTGTGTACTCCTGGGGAAACACAGCATTCGTTATGATTCCAGAGAGTTTTGTCTCAGTGAGTCCGATTACATCTGGGTTCACTTCTGTGTTCTTTCCCTTAGTTCACTTGTCTTGCTTGTGATCCATCTATGTTCGAGTACATTACCCTGAAAACTGACTCTTTTCTGCTTCTCCTCTGGGGGGGGACTGTGGGGNAAGGATGTACAGTAAAGAGTGTGCGCCACGTAAAGTGTACATACACTCGAGTTCTTTATCATGATTTTGTTCCAATTTTAAGTATATTTACTGATTGGGCAGATAGCAATTGCGGTGACCCCAATAAAGTTTTTAGAGGTTGATAGATTTTCAATCCAACATAAAATTAACGCAAACCTAAATGAGCTTGCAAGTTTCAGATTTATGCCCCCAGTTTTCAGTCTGTAGATTGGTTAATCCTGTTGCTCTTACATGTTGCTTATCCTATTTGTTTTTGAAGGCGCTCCAACCACTTTTAAACTCTTTTTCGTTTACAAGTCTCGCGCTAAACCTCAGCTCTTGAAGAGTCTGGCGCGGTGACGTTCCTAATTTACATCAGTTCGCCCTAAAGTGTGTATTCATACACTCGCCTAATTGTGCTTGCGGGGGTTGAGCTTCGGTTCTTTGGTCCCGTCTCTCAGCTGTACTTACCTAGTTACCTAGTTGTGCTTGCGGGGGTTGAGCTCTGGCTCTTTGGTCCCGCCTCTCTACGGTCAATCAACTAATGTACAAGTTCCTGAGCCTACTGGGCTCTATCATATCTACACTTGAAGCTGTGTATGGAGTCAGCCTGTGTGTGTGTGTGTGTGTATACCTATTTGTGCCTGCAGGATCGAGCTGTCAGCTCCTGGATCCCGCCATTTAACCGTCGCTTGTCTAATTGACGGGTTCCCGAACTATTTATCTTGTACCTATTATTTATTCCTCGCATACACAATCACATCCCCCAGAATGCAAGATACCAAAGTTGTTTAATTCCCAGGTACCTTTTTACTGCTAGGTAAACAATGGGAAAGAAACTAGTCAATTGTTTATCTGGACCGGGAGGTGAATCCGGGTCCTTGGACTGTGAATCGTTGGTTTTTGCCTATCTATCAGTGACTAATGGGAACTCTTAACTCTTTATGCCTCGCCTCTGCTCTTGTAGTTCCTGTTATAAATGAATTTTCCTGACTTACGAATCCGGACTTAGTTATGGGTGAAGGCGCCTTCATACCTTTTTCTTAAGTTAATTTTTCTTACGTTAATTCATACCTTCTTTCTTAAGTTAATTCCACCTGCGTGTGGTCACCTACTTGTGCCTGCAGCATCTAGGTTTTAACTGTTGGACTCCGCCTTTCCAACCAACAGTTGTCTAATGTCATAATGTCGTGCACGTTTCCTCTATTACATCCACTAGATTAACTACCGACCATCCTCCCCACCAACAGCTGCCTAACTCCCATTGCCTATTTACTGCTTACTGAACAGAAGCATCAAATGAAAGAATAAATTTTTTTCTTGCGATTCAAGGAAGCAGAAGTGACTTCCATTCTCCCTGTGCGTTGTTGCATATCTTTGCAGCGGCTTGATATGGAAAACAATTAAAACAACTCTCAATATTAGACAGGTCCCTGGAGAGAGCTGTCGTGAGCGGAAAGTTGAGCTGCGCTACTTAACTCTCCAATAATCAAGTTAAAGGAAGCACTCCAAACTTTGAAAGTTTATAATCCTCGCTTACACGTCATAGGGGGAGGGGGGAGGAGTTCCTGAAATCCGGGAATAGCTGTGAAATGATCTACTCGATAGAGCTGAGAATCACCTGATGATCCTGAGCATGACCCTGCATAGTTTATGTAATATAAATGGCAGCATACAGAATCCCTCGACCATTATCAGTTACAGCCCCGCTCCTGTGCCAGGTGAGTCCACTACGGGATCACCATAGCCCGTGCTACTTGGAACGTATTGTTTCGAGTAGGTGAATCTAAAACAACAATCCCAATGGGAGCCGGTCGGCCGGGAGGACAGCACGCTGGACTTGTGATCCTGTGGTCCCGGGTTCAATCCCGGGCGCCGGAGAGAAACAATGGGCAGAGTTTCACCCTATGCCCCTGTTACCTAGCAGTAAAATAGGTACCTGGGTGTTAGTCAGCTGTCACGGGCTGCTTCCTGGGGGTGGAGGCCTGGTCGAGGACCGGGCCGCGGGGGACACTAAAGCCCCGAAATCATCTCAAGATAACCTCAAGATAACCTCGACGCTCCCATCGTCACCACCCCGCTTTCCCTGTCCATAAGGGTCCGTAAGAGTCCATTACATTCCGCCACTCTTCCCCCTTCCTGTCCCTTAAAGACGAGACATAAGCCTCACCGACATCTCATCTCTGAGTATGGGCTCACCATAGCCCGTGCTACTTGGGGCTGTTTGTTCCAAGTAGCGAATCTTTAACAACAACAACATCTCATCTCTGCTCTGCTCTATTTGGTGCATCTCAACCGTGCTTGGAGCCTCGAGAGGCACCTGATCGGGGTATGAAAGATCTTCCCATTATTTCGTAACAAACAGCAGCGTCTTCGTCGCTTGTACAGACGGACATAATGAGTGAATCTAATGCTTTTTCATTTAGTTTCGATAAATGTTTTTGCTCAATTAAACCGTTACTAAATTCAAATTGTCATGGGTGGGGCTGAATGATAGCAGTCCCAGGGCTGAGCTCAATGATAGCAGTCCCAGGGCTGAGCTCAATGATAGCAGTCCCAGGGCTGAGCTCAGTGATAGCAGTCCCAGGGCTGAGCTCAATGATAGCAGTCCCAGGGCTGAGCTCAATGATAGCAGTCCCAGGGCTGGGCTCAATGATAGCAGTCCCAGGGCTGGGCTCAATGATAGCAGTCCCAGGGCTGAGCTCAATGATAGCAGTCCCAGGGCTGGGCTCAATGATAGCAGTCCCAGGGCTGAGCTCAATGATAGCAGTCCGAGGCCTGAATGACAGCAATTCCAGGGCTGAATGATAGCAGCCCAAGACTGCTTGATAACAGTCCCAGCGCGGTATGATAAATGCCCTAGCGCTGAAAAAATGATATCAGTTCCATCAGCTCATCCAACGCGTAACAATAAAATAATAATTTCGTCACCGCTGAACTGCCTCAACCTCACTACTGAGGCACTGAAGAGTCTATATAAACTTGCCCTTCTATGCAAAATTTCTGTTCATATACTTACAATACATATTTTTTTGTATTAAAGACAATAGAAAATATTATCCTTTTAAAGTTTTAATACTAATTTATACAATATCTGTTTCTATGTCCAGGTGTATTATGTATACTTAGTCTAATAACTACTCGTACAAGTATTATTACCACCATTTCTATTACTAGTGTTTGTTCTTCCGCTTCTATTACTACTCTTGCTAAAATTATTAATAGTTATATTAATAAAATAACAAATAATCAAAGCCACTGCTTTTCAGTTCAAGTAGCATCGTCATCTGTTCCATATTATTTATGAAGCGGCAACCAAACGCTAAAATGGAAAACATCCACTTTGTATTCTGTTTACAAATGCAGGAGTGAGAGTGTGTGTGTGTGTTCCCCGCTCCCGTGGGAAGCCCTGTGTTAGAAAACGGGAGCCTCTGCCAGAGTGGAGTTAGGACTAAGGCCTGGGGATAAAGTGAGGACTCTCCTACGTCATCCCAACTCTTATGATTGATAAAGATTAAGCCACCCAAGAGGTGGCACGGGCATGAATAGCTCGTAAGTGGTGGCCCTTATGAGCCATTAACAGTATCGAGAGATGATACTGGAGATCTGTGGAGGTGCGACTGCACCCTGCGTGACGGGAGATGTCTCCCGAACTCTTATGTATTGAGGGGGGTTAATAACCCCCCACCCCCCTCGCAACTCTTTTTCTTGGGGGGTTAAACCCCCCCCCCCCGGCTCTAATACGCTTGTTCTAAAGAAACCCAACCCGGTCCAGTTTTCATCTAATTTTATTCAGCCTAACTGAAACTAAACTATCCGACTTAAAGTAACCTACTGAAAATTCGGCTAACAAGCCGAGTTTTCCTGAAATGATATATTAATTGTTTTTAAATCAAAGGATAAAGTTTTTCATCACAATACGTTTTTATTTTTTTTTAATTTGAATTACAGCTAACATAGAAATTTGATCAAACATAACCTATCCCAACATAACTAAGTTAGTAATTTATATTCTTAGTAAAATATTAATTGGTATATTTCAATTTGAACAGAAATATTTGAAAACGGAAATCACTTTGCCTGTTAGGCAAATCGGGCCTTGAATACTAGGCCAAGAAGTGCGGTTCTGGTTATGAGGCACAATAGTATATTATATATATATGTATATATATATACATTAATATATATAGATATATATATATATATATATATATATATATATAATATATATATGTAAATTACATATGTAAAATAAATCGGCACCGTCACAGTAGTGCATGGGAGAGGGATAGAGCCATGCTGATAGTGCATGGGAGAGGGATAGAGCCATACTGATAGTACATGGGAGAGGGATAGAGCCATGCTGATTGTACATGGGAGAGGTATAGAGTCATGCTGATAGTACATGGGAGAGGTATAGAGCCATGGTGATAGTACATGGGAGAGGTATAGAGCCATGCTGATAGTACATGGGAGAGGGATAGAGCCATGCTGATAGTACATGGGAGAGGGATAGAGCCATGCTGATAGTACATGGGAGAGGGATAGAGCCATGCTGATAGTACATGGGAGAGGTATAGAGCCATGCTGATAGTACATGGGAGAGGGATAGAGCCATGCTGATAGTACATGGGAGAGGTTAGAGCCATGCTGATAGTACATGGGAGAGGGATAGAGCCATGCTGATAGTACATGGGAGAGGGATAGAGCCATGCTGATAGTACATGGGAGAGGTATAGAGCCATGCTGATAGTACATGGGAGAGGGATAGAGCCATGCTGATAGTACATGGGAGAGGGATAGAGCCATGCTGATAGTACATGGGAGAGGGATAGAGCCATGCTGATAGTACATGGGAGAGGTATAGAGCCATGCTGATAGTACATGGGAGAGGGATGGAGCCATGGTGATAGTACATGGGAGAGGTATAGAGCCATGGTGATAGTACATGGGAGAGGTATAGAGCCATGCTGATAGTACATGGGAGAGGTATAGAGCCATGCTGATAGTACATGGGAGAGGGATAGAGCCATGCTGATAGTACATGGGAGAGGGATAGAGCCATGCTGATAGTACATGGGAGAGTATAGAGCATGCTGATAGTACATGGGAGAGGGATAGAGCCATGCTGATAGTACATGGGAGAGGGATAGAGCCATGCTGATAGCGGCTTTGGAAGGTCAACTATTTTGATTCGTTGTTGCAATGCTGTTCCTCCTCCCCTTCCTTTGCAACACTTCCCCTCCTTGCATCTCTTGCTACGTCTTCGTCTCCTCTTCTCCTTCCAAGACACATGTTTCCCGCCGTTCTGCCATAACCGGTCAATCTCTTCCTGGCAATCTCAACATGTTTTGCCAACGCTGCCATTATGGCAACTCCTGGCAGTTAGTTAACCTCAGGGTGGGGTGGTGAACAGTGCGATGAACAATGTGGTGGGGTGAACAGGGCGGTAGGTGTGAACCATGTGATGAACACTGATACGGTAGTGAACATTTAACATTAAACACAAGAGTTGCCATAGAATGAACAACAACCGAAGAACCGGGGGGGGGGGGGGCACCGCCTGACAATGTAAATCCATGCGTGGATTTATGCATGATATAACATCCATGCTTAAATAAATTTATTTAAGCATGGATTTAAATCCGTAAATCATACCCTTGAGAGTATGGGACCCAAGTAATTGGGACCCCATGGTACCCGATCTCTGAATATTCAAAACAAAAAAGGCAATTACACGCAGATATCACAATAGCGTGATGCATCAAATGAACAAATCCACAAGGGCCGTGACGAGGGTTCGAACCTACGTCCAAGAGCATCCCCCAGACGCTGCCTTGATCGACTGAGCTACGAAAAAAAAGCAACTTATCTCTGTGAAACGGACTTCTCTGCATTATTGAACCTGAAATCAGAGTGGAGAAATCGACTTAGTGTGTCAGATGACAAGAAAAAATTGTGAGTAACTTTACCTCTGTTCCATGCTTGGATTCCATAAGACCAGATCAAATCTCACTAGCTGTTGGTAGATTGTGTTCTGGCATTTGCCGTGTTTTCTTTATATAGACATTACAAAATCTGTATAATCGACTTGAGAATGGTCCAGGACGGACCGAAACGTCGTCGTCCCTTCACCTTCTAGTGTGTGGTCTGGTCAACTGTATAATTTTCTTTCGGCTGTTCTGTTCCTAGATATCCATAAATAAAATAAAGCCAAACTATTGATATCTTTTCATGTCATACTGGTCCCTAATAGAACTGCTGGTGTGTGCTCCTCCTAATAGAACGTCGCATTTTGACGTATACGCTAAGGCAAAAAAAATTGTCGTACTAGAAAACTGGCAGCGGCTCGCGAAATTATCCCGTTTTCCCCTTGAGGTTATCTTGAGATGATTTCGGGGCTTTAGTGTCCCCGCGGTCCGGTCCTTGGCCAGGCCTCCTTTTTATTACACTTCCCCCAGGAAACAGCCCGTGACAGCTAACACCCAGGTACCTATTTTACTGCTAGGTAACAGGGGCATAGGGTGAAAGAAACTCTGCCCATTGTTTCTCTCCGGCGCCCGGGACGAACCCGGGCACACAGGATCACAAGTCCAGTGTGCTGTCCGCTCGGCCGACCGGCTCCCTCTCACTTCTTGTTTGGTGGACCGCGGGAGTTCACATTAGTGGTCCGCGGGGGTTATTATTATGAATTTGGTGATTCTAAAAGGTTGGCGACCACTGATTTAGACAATATGGCCAAGGGGGGGGGGGGGGAAGGGGAGGTTATGGGGTGGCTATATTTGATAAGCCATTGGTAATAACCAGTCGTAGAGAGGTTAAGATCCTCTGCCCTAGACCCTAAGGCGTGAAACTAAGCGGTTTGCCATCAAATA
>WNGS01004374.1:17312032-17329029 GCA_020271785.1 Procambarus virginalis
TTTTCACCCTATGCCCCTGTTACCTAGCAGTAAAATAGGTACCTGGGTGTTAGTCAGCTGTCACGGGCTGCTTCCTGGGGTGGAGGCCTGGTCGAGGACCGGGCCGCGGGGACACTAAAAAGCCCCGAAATCATCTCAAGATAACCTCAAGATAATGCTTTCCTGTTGTTGTTACAGATTCAGCTACTCGGACCAAGTTCCAAGTAGCACAGGCTATGGTGAGCCCGTAGTGGACTTACCTGGCACAGGAGCGGGGCTGTGTATGCTTTCCCTCTCTTCCGTCTTTTTGAAGCTTCTCTCACTCGCATCTTTAACTTTCTAAAGTCTGGGGAGGCACAGTATCAAAGGCTTTGCTGAAGTCAAGTAAAGAATGTCGCAATTCTTCCCGCTGTCAACTGCTTGAATTGTTCTGGGAAAGAATGCGAGTAGATTTGTTAAACACAAGCGGCCGGCCCTTGGTAAACCATGTTAATTGTGTCTCCTGGTGTTAATACATGCTTTTTAAGATGTAAACTAATAGTTTTTGTGATGTATTCGTCTTAAGGGGTCCGAACGTTCTCAACTTTTCCTCAAACACTCAAATGTTGTACATGTTCCACATTGTACATGTTCCAACATTTCCTAATGGATCAATGCTCAAGTATAAACAGGATAAAAACTTTTTTTTAAAAAGGAAATTTTCACAAATTCAAATTCTAGTGAAAAATAGAAAATTTCGCCAATTTTTAATTTAAATCATTGTGGGTTCAGAATGGAATAAAGTTCATTGCCTTAAATATTGTTGTAGAGTATAAGTTACTGTAAAAAAAATAAATGTGGCCTTCAAAATATTCACGATTTTTTAGACGGAAAAATTGTATAACTTAAAGTTATGGGTTTATGAATAAACGGAAGCAATGTAACTTTAGAACTAAGAACTGTGCACATAATATGTATAAATAGTGAGAATCGTTCAAAAACTGGCTTTTTCATTACGTCTCAAAGTTGAAATGCTAGTTTGAGAGATAATTGAAGTTGAAGATATAGACAATGAATAATGGTAGTTCTAATTTATGAATGTTCTTGTATGTTTTAATAAACATTACTTGTCATTCGTGCTCTAATATGTCAAAGTTGAAGATCAAAATGTGTTGAAATTAAGTAAAGCAAAAATAACTCTTAACAAAAATACTGATGAGCATAATGGGCTAATAAGGGTAATAAATTTACTTTACATAAGTGATAAGACCCTCGCATCTGGTCCCCATTCATCAATGTAACCTGAAGAGACGAATGGAGTTTGAAATATGTAGATTTTTCGGTCAAAAAAATAACATTTTCGGCCAAAAAAATTAATAAAAGTCAGTCAACTTCTACCACCTGTGGCTAATTAACATATTAATATTAATTAACAATATCGTTCAAACTTCAAATACTTAGTGACGTATGTATGCATTTTCCAAGATATAGAAGCTACAATAGAAAAATTTATAAACAAAGAACAAAAAAAGATCCCCCCCCCCCAAAAAAAAATGGTGGAAGTAAACATATATTGACATAAGGCAATGTAATTATATGATATATAACAAAACACAGCATAATAACATAGTCATAACTAGTTGTGTTATGATGTAATACTCGACAACAGTTGAAAGACATGAGCTGCATGTCCACACCTTTTGGACCCTCCTTACTTCTATTCTTCTTAATGAACCAATCCACAAGGGCCGTGACGAGGATTCGAACCTACGTCCGAAAGCATCCCAGACGCTGCCTTAATCGACTGAGCTACGACAGGGTAGCGTCGTATTCTTCGTATTATTCTATTGTTTTTTTGTGCATCGGACAGGTGTTTGTATCTCCTTATTACTGCAGTATCATTCACTTATTACTGAATTATCATTCACTTATTACCGTATTATCATTCACTTATTACTGAATTATCATTCAGTTCCAGTTAACATGAGCTGTTTTCTTTGTCAACAAAATGACTTTATTTTTTAAACATTCACATTAAATCCATTTCTTATCATATTGGGATGAAACTGTCACGATGCTGATGCCAAATAATTGAGTTTTGTTTAACATTTTTTTTTAGTAATTTTCATATACCTGTAATTCGAATTGTTAAAGAGTTCCGGCCCCTTAAAAACTGTAATACAATTGTAACCCCTAGAGAGAGAGAGAGAGAGAGAGAGAGAGAGAGAGAGAGAGAGAGAGAGAGAGAGAGAGAGAGAGAGAGAGAGAGAGAGAGAGAGAGAGAGAGAGAGAGAGAGAGAGAGAGAGTTGGAAAAAACTCTTACTCATACTCTTAAAGTATGAATAAGCCAAGTACTAAGATTGCTTTTCAATCTTTATCTTTGCGTTCGTTAGCAATAGTATTTTCTCAGACTACCAGAGACTGGGTTCCTACAAGCCCCCCCCCTTTCCCCCCTGTCACCTAGAGACTATATAAATTTATATAACTAAATACGACGAAAAAAATAGAATGAAGAAATCATTGCATTAACTAGCGAGGTTGGGGAGCTGCTGTTCGACCCTGTAAGCGCAACTAGGCAAGTACGGGACCAAAGAGCCAAAGCTCAACCCCCGCAACCACAGCTAGGTGAGTACACACGTTTCATTTCTAGCGGTGGAAATAACAATGGTGGGGGCGGGGGAGGGGGGGGGAGAAGTTATCAGTCGAGGGCTCCAGCGAGGCACTCCTCTGATACGAGGCACTCTGGCAGGTCAATGTGCCAATGGTATGATATAATAATCAATATGAACCAACGAACCAACAAGGCACAGGAACGTCATCACCACAACGCTGACAACGTCACGAACTCGTACCTTGTAGTGAGCCTGTAGGAGGTGGGGGGGGGGGGGGGCTTCTACTCTCCAAGCCCGGTCCGGCCAGGCTTGTTTCAGGGTAACTTGATCCGTCAGGCTGTTGTTTGCAGCGACCCCTCCTCCCCCCAGAGACATATTCACTACGACCTACCTGACCCGAGACTTCCTGTAGACTTTTTTTCCAATTGTCTCTTAAAAACATCCACTTTTGTTCTGGAATTGCTTTTGTTTACAATGGTGAGACAGACACCAGCAGACAGCCACCAGCAGACAGCCACCAGCAGACAGCCACCAGCAGACAACCACCAGCAGACAGCCACTAGCAGACAGCCACTAGCAGACAGCCACTAGCAGACAGCCACCAGCAGACAGCCACTAGCAGACAGCCACTAGCAGACAGCCACCAGCAGACAGTCACCAGCAGACAACCACCAGCAGACAGCCACCAGCAGACAACCACCAGCAGACAACCACTAGCAGACAACCACTAGCAGACAACCACCAGCAGACAGCCACCAGCAGACAACCACTAGCAGACAACCACTAGCAGACAGCACCAGCAGACAACCACCAGCAGACAGCCACAGCCGTCCACCGTATCTGTCAAAAGCCCATTATAGGGTAAACTGAATTAATTCACCACTAGGTAGCGTGCCTATTAGGCGTTAAACTCCCTTTAAAATGTACAAAAGTATTTAATTTTCTCCGCCATGTATTATCATTGATTTGAAAACGAGAATTAACGCAGTTTTAAAAAAATGTCTTATTCCCTCTTCATGTCTTCCTTTCTCCGTTCCGAGTCTTGTAATCTTGCGGCTCTCCTCGCCTCGTTAATTTCCAAGACGTGCTTCCGTTAATTCATTCACATAAACGGCTTGTGCATGCAAAACAAACGGCCAGGCTGATATTAAATGCAATTTCCGCTTTAGTTTCACGCTCCTCTGGACGTTTGTTAATTTCCATGTTTCAACCTTGATATTTTACTTTTTGGGGGAAAATGCATTCAGCTGGCGTCAATTTTCTTGTGTGGTCCTTGGCTCGTGCTAGGCTGTTTGTTTGATGCGTTCAGGTGGTGCTAGGCCGTCTATTGGAGACGTTCAGGTGGTGCTAGGCCGTCTATTGGAGGCGTTCAGGTGGTGCTAGGCCGTCTATTGGAGACGTTCAGGTGGTGCTAGGCCGTCTATTGGAGGCGTTCAGGTGGTGCTAGGCCGTCTATTGGAGGCGTTCAGGTGGTGCTAGGCCGTCTATTGGAGACGTTCAGGTGGTGCTAGGCCGTCTATTGGAGGCGTTCAGGTGGTGCTAGGCCGTCTATTGGAGACGTTCAGGTGGTGCTAGGCCGTCTATTGGAGGCGTTCAGGTGGTGCTAGGCCGTCTATTGGAGGCGTTCAGGTGGTGCTAGGCCGTCTATTGGAGGCGTTCAGGTGGTGCTAGGCCGTCTATTGGAGGCATTCAGGTGGTGCTAGGCCGTCTATTGGAGGCATTCAGGTGGTGCTAGGCTATCTATTGGGGGGTTCAGGTAATGAGTGACTGGGAACGCCAGCCCTTCCTGCACCCGGATGCTATGCTCTGTCCAGCGTGGAAAATTAATCCATTAATTTAACTATAAATGAGCAATCTCACTCGTTCAAGGGTGTAAAGGTCTCCAGGACCGTCGGAGCGTAGTTTCAGAGGCGGATCGCAGGAGCTAAAGCTTATTTCGTACCCAAGAGATGAGTGAACAGACACCCAGCGAAATATTTGATCGGGCGAAGCCTCACAACGGTGACCCAGGAATGCGATCTCGCCCTCCACTGGAGGTTTTTGTTTGGGTGGGAAGGTTCACGCTTCGGGCGGGAAATTCTTGCTCTTTTGGTGGGAATTTTCACGCTTATTGGGAAATTTGAACCTTGCTGCAGGCAATTTTCAGAACGAGAGCCTCGTAGTTTTTATCGAAGTTCAGTGCCGTTAATGGGATCATTTTACTTTTGGCTGAAGTTTCAAGCGTTTCACACTTTTGACGGGAACTACCGTGTACTTTTTTGGCGCGAACCTTGCACGCACAAGCACCCACACGTAGCTTTTTGGCCGCAATTTCCCTCCTTCACTTTTGGCGGGAGTTAGGCGCCCTGTATTTAGTGCCAATGGAACATCATTATTTTGGCGTTTTCACGAAGTTTGTGGCGCCGAATGTCTAATTTTACGAAATCTGAGCAAGAGTATGTTTTCCCCCGTCTGCTTGTTGCTAGCAAGGAATACTTACTGTGTTGCAAAAGATGACGATTAGATTCATTGCGATACCTTTTTCTTTTCAATTTGATGATGTCCGCGCGATTGATATTCCCACCTCCCTCGTCCCTTCCTCGCCCTGCCTCTCTCTTCCTCTCCCTACGTTTCTCTTCCTCTCCCTACCTCAATATTACACCCCCCTACCACTTCCCTTTGTCATGTTAATACTGCTCCCAATCTCCGCCTTAGCACATTTTCCACTTATGATGTGGGAAATGTGCCCCCCCCCCCACCACCACCACCATTCCTAGCGTGTCTATGTTGTTGTTGTTATAGATTCAGCTACTCGGAACAAGTTCCAAGTAGCACGGGCTATGGTGAGCCCGTAGTGAACTTACCTGGCACAGGAGCAGTGCGAGTGTGTCTATGCACTGCTCCCCATATTAAACATGTAACAGTGGGTGCCTCTAACTACTCCCTCTTCCTTTACCCGCTCCCACACGGACGCTAACGAGAGAGGGTTTTGCAGGCTTTCAGTAATAGCAAAGGCTAATGGGATGTGAGAGAGAGTGGCAAGGGGGGAGGGAGAGTAATAGCTTAATAATAGTCTCTGAATTGGAAAGTATTTTTGTCATTACGAAACATAATTCACTGTTAACAGTTTGGGGTATTTCCGGTATTTTTTCGTAACTAGTACAGCAGACTTAATGAGCGTCACTGTCGGGTGAACGAGCCAATTAGCCAGTGACCCTCCCCCCCCCCCATCCCTCATCTATATGGCGCCATGTGAGCGAAACAATTAGGTCTGACCCCCCCCATCCCCCTCTACCCCCCCTCCCCGACATCTATATGACAACGCCGCCCTGCCACGTTGGTCCTCTGTCCGCACCGCTCCTGTGCCAGGAAGTCCACTACGGGCTCGCCATGGCCCGTGCTACTTGGAACTTGTTCCGAATAGCTGAATATATAACACAACAACAGCCACGTTGGTGGTGACACGAGGCTGTGTGCGGATTGTACCACTGGCATATCTTGAGATGAAATGAGGTTATCTTGAGATGATTTCGGGGCTTTAGTGTCCCCGCGGCCCGGTCCTCGACCAGGCCTCCACCCCCAGGAAGCAGCCCGTGACAGCTGAATAACACCCACGTCCCTATTTTACTGCTAGGTAACAGGGGCATAGGGTGAAAGAAACTCTGCCCATTGTTTCTCGCCGGCGCCTGGGATCGAACCCAGGACCACAGGATCACAAGTCCAGCGTGCTGTCCGCTCGGCCGACCGGCTCCCCCGCATGGTGGAACATGGAACCCGACCTGCGCACAGTTGATGCTGGTGTTACCATCATCTAACGACTGTAACCATCCAAGGGGCACACTAACGGGGCTGCGAGTCTTGGGTCAGACACCCAACAGCAGCAGGGCCCGATAGTCTGGAGGAGGCTATCAGAGACCGGGCCGCGGGGACGTTGAGCGGCGGAAGGTATTGGGAATACAGAGAACATATTCGGCGGACCCGGCCTGCTGGGACAGCTTGTGCTAAAACTGCGCCTCTTATGCCGCCCAAACTGCTCTGGGACAGGATTCAAGTTGCTAGAGATTATTGTTATAAACAATACAGACAGACAGTCTTCACAAACAAACGCCAAATGTTCGTCAAGCTGGCCAGCCCCCCCCCCCTCCCTCCCCCTATGAATGAATACAAATTGCTTTAAAAACGACTCTGTTGATGACGTTGAACTTTTCTCGAACAATGCTTCGCTCAGGTCCTCTGTAATAATTAAAGTAACGAAATACATGACCATAGTGATACTTCACAACATGTAGCAGCAGCAGTAGTAGTACAGTCATCCATCAGTGTCAGGAGACTATGGAGTGCCGCTCTGGTTGTCGGTCTGGAGTGGCCTCTCCAAGGCGCAAAGCCTGGGTAGGTTGATACGGGGGGAGGGGGGGATAGAGAGAGAAGCTGTCACCCATGCAGCAGGTCCCCCCCTCTCCACGGCGCCGCAAGTCTCCAATGGAAAGGCAAACGCCAATACGATTGGTTCCAGCGCCGTCGCAGGAACTGTCAGAACGAGGTCGAAGGCAACAACGAACGAACTGCCTTAGAGGTTCCAGCTGCGGAGGTTACCTCTATGTTGGTAAAACATGAGGAGGTCAATAGAGGTCAATAGGAATAACACGTAAAGTAGACCGATGGATACTTCATTCTGTCAAACAAAGCGCAAAGAGTAACAATAAAACAACAACAAGTTGGAGCATAATTTAAATATGTGTGCCTCAGGGCACATTACTTCCACCACTGCCTTTCCTTATTCTCATGTGTCGTATAGACAGAAATACAAGTCACAACTTCACGTTATCTTTTGCAGACACAAATATCCGCATGAAAATTACTTCTGTAGAAGACATTGAAGGATTATAAGCTGATATTAATCAAGTTTTCGACTGGGAAGCAGAAAATAGCATTTAACAGTGATCAATTCCAGGTCCATAGGTATTATACAAATTATGACCTTAAATAAAATGCTGGGTATAAAACACAATCAAAATCTACACAACAGAAAAGCAAAATATAAAGGATCTGGGAATATCTGATGATCTAAAGTTTAGGAAACGACGAGTCACCATAACGTGGCTAAAGTAAGTTCTCACAATCGAATGGTCCAGGACGGACCGAAACGTCGTCGCCCCTTCACCTTCTCTAACGTTTAGGAAGCCTAAACTACCAAATAAAGCATCAGCAACAATATGATTTATTTAAAGTAGGAAAATTCACCGAAATGGAGAGAATACAGAGAACATATTCGGCAGACAGACACGGTGAAATACCTTAACTATTGGCAAATGAAAAATCTCAAAATGTACCTGTCTAAAAGGAGACAAGATAGGTATCAAATAATATGTATCAAGTCAAGTCAAACCTGGTCCCGGGTCGGGTTTGGAGAGTAGAAGAACTCCCAGAACCTCATCCAGGTAACTTCAAGTTCACTACTCTTTAGAAATCTACGAGCACTATGTGGCCAAGTAGTTTTAAAACATATCGCTCGAGTGATCAGAGAGCCCCTAATTACAAATCACTAAATAACAGCATTGCCACCTCTACTGCCACCTCCCCTAATCACCACCACCAGCAACACACCACCACCACCAGCAACACCACCACCACCACCAGCAACACCACCACCACCAGCAAACACCAACACCACCACCATTCTCGCCGACGTAAGCAAGCTAAAGCAACACCTATAATATCCTTGACCACCGTCACGCAAGGTCTGACCAACATACCAGCGAAGCCAGTAGTCAGCAGCGCTGCCAGCGTCAGCAGCAACCATGACTTGCATAGTGGCACCAGTTCACCGCTACCACCACCACCAGCTAGCTACACCACCGCCACCACCACCACCACCAGCTAGCTACACCACCGCCACCACCACCACCACCAGCTAGCTACACCACCACCACCACCACCAGCTAGCTACACCACCGCCAAAATCGTCAACTTATGACGCACCAGGTACAACAAAGGTTGTATGTGGGGCATAAAGAGTTATACCTCAGTTAGGTAAGCACCGCCACAAACACCGCACTTCCGGACGTTGCACAAACGGCATCATTAGCACCTCCACCAAGAATGCTTAACATCAGCAGCGTGCAAATGCCGTCCGTACCTTGGCGGGAGAAGCGCCGCAGCAGGGAGTAAGCGCCACGACCAGCAGCAGGAGGGAGGGAGGGAGGGTAGGCTGTGTGGTCATTCTCGCCACCTCCTGGTCATGTTGGAGTCATTATTAAACAGCGGTGACTCTCTCTCTCTCGGGGCTGTCAGGTATCGACGCCTCACCACAAGCTCGCGCGCCTCGCCAGCCTTCGCTCCTGCTGGCGCCCTCCTCGCTACAGCCCGTCCTCATCAACGACGGCCAGAAGTGCGTTAATCCAGCCGCCAGACCTCCTGTGTGTCTTCCTCCAATCACAATGAGTCAAATACGGACTTACACTTAGATAAGTCAAGTGTTTGACGTAAACAGGAGATAACCGACATGATGAATCTTACACATGTTTTATTATTAAAAAAATATAACATAAAAATCGGTATTAATACATATTGTGGGTTTATGCCTAGTTATGTCTGGTTGATACCTAGTTGATGGGGTTCTGGGAGTTCTACTCCCCAAGCCCGGCCCGAAGCCAGGCTTGACTTGTGAGAGTTTGGTCCACTAGGCTGTTGCTTGGAGCGGCCCGCAGGCCCACATACCCACCACAGCCTGGTTGGTCCGACACTCCTTGGAGGAATAAATCTAGTTTCCTCTTGAAGATGTCCACGGTTGTTCTGTCTAAAGAGTCATGTAAGGTGTTCTGGCTACGGTCATTTAGCAAGTGTTTATACTACAAAGTGAACGAAGCACGTTTCGAGTCAGAGCTTCGAGCATGGTCACGTTGGCCATAACAGTCAAATGCTGACTTTTGTAGATTTTAATCATTCAGTATTTGACTTTCCCGTTGCGACCCTATCGGCTCTTTATTACGATGCTGGGCTGGTCTATGATTGCGTTCCAACTGCAGATTGAACGAGCACAACCGGAGATGGGTTGGGAGCATCGACCCCAGTACCTTTTGAAACCAGAAATGCAAAATTCGAGCAGCTGGATCAAGCACTGATAAAACTTTTAGTGAAACATGCAGATTGAAACATCAAACTTCAAGTAAAACCTATTCCTCTCCCACAGTTTATTCTTCTCCTCTTCCCACTAACCTCCCTTCTCCCATGAGGGGTGACCTTATCTGATTTTTCTTGATTGATTCATTCATTCATTCACCTCATGAGCTTGAAGCAATTCTTCATTACTGCCTCAAAAATGAGTCAAATCATAGTCTGCCTTGTAAAGCAGCGTCAATCTCCAAGTCTGAGTGACTAGTGAGCAAGTCAGATTACTGGTCTGAGTGACTAGTGAGCAAGTCAGATTACTGGTCTGAGTGACTAGTGAGCAAGTCAGATTACTGGTCTGAGTGACTAGTGAGCAAGTCAGATTACTGGTCTGAGTGACTAGTGAGCAAGTCAGATTACTGGTCTGAGTGCTTCGTGAGCCAAGTTCGAGGGCTTCATTGAGATCATGGAGCTTCGAGAGAGACATAGGGAACATGTGTGGATCAGGAGGAAGGTCCCCCAGCTCAGGCGTCGTGCGGGTGCATATTATCCGGCCCCACACCCGGCCCCACGCCGGTGTCTGCGCTTGTATAAGGATCCAGCGGCCTTTTGTGTCCGGATATCAGAGTGCGACGAAGCACATACTCAAATTAACGCACAGTTGGACGAAGTAATTGTGTTTACAATTGTGCTGGGAAGAAGTTCTTCCCGTTTTCTCGAATTTCGTTTTATTATGAAATCTGATATTTTTTTTAACCTTATTTGTAGAGGATTACATGAAAGATTTACGAATAATTATATATACTGTGGATTGTAGGATATTTATATGGCACACGTGTGTGTGTGTGTGTGTGTGTAATTACCTAAGCGTAGTTACAGAATGAGAGCTATGCCTGCGGTGTCCCGTCTTCCCAGTACTCTTTGTCAAATAATGTTTTGAAACTACTGTGTGTATGTGTGCGAGGACACCTACACTAGTTATTATTACTCCGTCACTCAAGCACACAACAGACGTAGTTTACTGATCTTCTACATTGATATGTACAATGTCGGGATTATTAAGTAAAAAATCCTTGTCATCTGTGATTCATTCGTCAGGCTGTGCGAGCAGCCTCGTCAAAAAGCCTGGTTGATCAGTCCAGCAACGAGGAGGCCTGGTCGACGACCGGACCTTGGGGACGCTAAGCCCCGGAAGCACCTCAAGGTAACCTCAAGGTAAGGGACCAGTCCAGCAACGAGGAGGCCTGGTCGACGACCGGGCCACGGGGACGCTAAGCCCCGGAAACACTTCAAGGTAAATCTACTAGTCTACAGCGCTGTAGTTTTATTCGACAGCTCTCCCCGCATGTATAGGCCTAAACATGCCGTTAAAACGTGCGGAATATTGCATGAGGTCTTGTGACTCTTGAGAGAGGCCAATACAACTATATTCACGCCTGTATATGTATTCAGGCGTGAATATGTCCTCTACTCTAGGACATACTTAGCGCATGCGAGGTAGATCTTGTATAGGCCCAAGCTTTGCAGTAGGCCTACTGGCTTATCTGGGGCCGCACCACAAGACAACCCTGGCTCCCCCAAGCCGGGCTTGAGACATGGAAGACCTCCCAGCAGCCACTCCAGGTATACCCAAACATTATATCTGGTATGCGTGTCTACTCTCATCATAAAAGTTTACCCCGAGGTATTCGCCTCAATGACGGTGTTTGGCACAGAGCTCCGCCAGCTCCCTCTCGTGCCTGCCAGACCCGTTTTTGTCCACATCCGTTCTAAATGTGTTTATATAGCTGTGTGGTATAAAGGAACCGTATTTATACTGCGGCACTTGCGTGTGATGCTATAAGTAAGTTCCCACCCCTGGTGGAGGGGCCAACACCCCTGGTGGAGGGGGGGCCAACACCCCTGGTGGAGGGGGGGCCAACACCCCTGGTGGAGGGGGGGCCAACACCCCTGGTGGAGGGGGGGCCAACACCCCTGGTGGAGAGGGGGGTCCAACACCCCTGGTGGAGGAGGGGGGGGCAACACCCCTGGTGGAGGGGGGTCAAGCCAAGAATCCTTCACAGGATAACGCAATGTTAAAAAAGTTAGTCCACATGATTGTCAAAATGGGAAGTACTGTCTGTAGAAATTTCAGGAACAAATGACATGGTCCAGTCAGAGAGGTTGTGAGGCTGTCACCCCTGGTGCTCTAGCGTGTATATGATCCAGGGTGGCTCTACATAGTTCATTGTGTCGGGGGGGACAGGCAGCCACTATATATACACATACAGTACATGTTAGGCTTGTATCGAGGTCGTCCCTTCCCCCCCCCCTCCCCAGGATGCAACCCTACAACAAGCTGACTTCACGAACAACTCCACAAGGGCCGTGATGAAGGTTCGAACCTACTCACGGGATGTTCCCAAGAAGCGCCTTAGTCAATTGTACCACGACGTGTGATGTGATGTATCACGTTACTGAGACTTTTGTGTGTAGAGCTCACATAACTCCTGGTACCTATGTACTGCTAGGTAAATATGAGCATTAGGTGATTAGGAAACGCGCCCAGCCATTTCTGTCCCGCCTGCGATTCGGAAGGGAGAAGGATGAGGGACGGAGGGAAGGGAGAAGGATGGGGGACGGAGGGAAGGGAGAAGGATGGGGACGGAGGAAAGGGAGAAGGATGGGGAGGGACGGGCAGAGGGCGGTGCACCGCCGCCTCTGGTGGTCTAAGGTTGGGTGGTGACGTGTGCCTGCTCACAAGGTATTTCCAGTCGCCCGGGGTTACCTCGGGACCTTCCTTGGGGAGGGTGGTGGGGGGGGGAGCATCCTACAAGGAGGACTACGAGGACTTGTACCTTGTACTTACCTAGTTGTGCTTGCGGGGGTTGAACTCTGGCTCTTTGGTCCCGCCTCTCAACTGTCAATCCCTCTCTCTATCCCAGTCTGCACTTCTTCATGTAGTGCAGACTGAAGTCGACATACGCAGTATATATAAATGAAAACTACTCACCCCAGAAGGGACTCGAACCCGGACCTCCAGGAGCACATTGCAACTGGCGTCACGGTGACTTAATCCACTCGACCATCAATGACCTCACTAAGGAGGTGATAGCCGAAGCTATTTATATATATATAAATATACATATATATATATATATATATATATATATATATATATATATATATATATATATATATATATCACGACCGGACATAATGAGGTGATAGCCGAAGCTATTTGAACCACCTCACCGCCGGCACTCGGATGGTTATCTTGGGCATAGCATTTTACCAAATCCCTCATTCTTTGGGGCACACGTGAGGAACACAAATGCGAACAAGCCATCTATTTCGGCTATCACCTCATTATGTCCGGTCGTGATGGTCAAGTGGTTTAAGGCGTCTTGTACATACCAGTTGCGTTGCTCCTGGGAGTATGGGTTCGAGTCACTTCTGGGGTGTGAGTTTTCATTCGCATATAGTCCTGGGGACCATTCAGGCTTGTTCGCATTTGTGTTCCTCACGTGTGCCCCAAAGAATGAGGTGATTTGGTAAAATGCTATGCCCAAGATAACCATCCGAGTGCCGGCGGTGAGGTGGTTCAAATAGCTTCGGCTATCACCTCATTATGTCCGGTCGTGATGGTCAAGTGGTTTAAGGCGTCTTGTACATACCAGTTGCGTTGCTCCTGGGAGTATGGGTTCGAGTCACTTCTGGGGTGTGAGTTTCATTTTCATATATATATATATATATATATATATATATATATATATATATATATATATATATATATATATAATTGTATGCAGGCGATGAGTCACAATCGACTTGAGAATGGTCCAGGACGGACCGAAAGGTCGTCGTCCCTTCATTTCTAGTGTGTGGATTGGTCAAGATATTGTATATTTCATTGTGCTTGCTCTGAAATTCCAGCTTAGTTTGAGCCTTGACTGGTTGGGCGAGATCTCTCTTGAGTAATCTTTGCTACGTAGAATTCGTGTGTGTGTGTAATCTTGTGTACGTTGGGCGTGGTGCGGTGCCCAGTGTTACCTGCTGGAGCAGCGAGGCTTCTGGCGCTCGCAGTCCCCGGGTCTAATATATGCATCACGGCCCGACCCACCTATTCAAAACGCTGCTAAATTTTCATTTTGAGTCGGGTCTTTGTTACTGCATCTGATGAAGGGCTGTTTTAGCAGTTTAAGGAGAGAGGAGGGAGATTCTCCCTCCCTCACTATGTATGTAGGGAGAGGCGTCCGTTATTATAGTTTGGGGAGGGAGAGAGAGGGGGAGGGCCATCACTATGCATGAAGGGCCGGGGATAGATGAGGCGTGCTGGACACTTTATCAGCTGTTGTACATTATGTTGGGATTGCAATTACCGCAGTTAAGCGCTGTGTGCCGGCACTTTGAAAATAATTACTGGGGGAGGGGAGTGAGAGGTAGAGGAGGAGAGGGTGGGGAAGGAATGGGACTGGAGTGGGATGGAGGGGAGAGGAAGTTACTGTGGGAGAGGATAGTTTGGATGTTTTGAGTCTATTAGAGGCATTGTTTTCATTGTTGTTGTTGTTGTTGTTGTGGCGAGCCAGGTGGAGACGGGCGGACGCCCTCCGACACATGAGGTAAACAATGTGAGTGTCGCGTGGCAAGGTAAAGGGGGATGTTGCCTTCACTTCCGGCCCCGCTCCTATTGTTGGCCCTCTACACGCACACGTACACACACACACACACTCACACACACTCACACCACACACACTCACACACACCACACACACCACACACACACCACACACACACACACACACACCACACACACACACACACACACACACACACACTTGATTGACGGTTGAGAGGCGGGACCAAAGAGCCAGAGCTCAATCCCCGCAAGCACAACTAGGTGAGTACACACACACACACACCACACACACACACACACACACACACACACACACACACACACACACAACAGAAAACAGAAAACAGAAGAGTTAGGGGAGACATTTCACCTATGTTCACCTGTACAATTCTCAGAGGAACTAACAGGTGGATAAACTGTTTTAACACAGGTGGGACGCGAACAGGGGACACAGGTGGAGACTGACTACCCAAATGAGCCACAGGGGCGTTAGAAAGAACTTTTTCAGTGTCAGAGTAGTTAACAATTGGAATGCATTAGGCAGTGATGTGGTGGAGACTGACTCCATACACAGTTTCAAATGTAGATATGATAGAGCCCAGTAGGCTCACCGTTGACGGATAGTTGAGAGGCGGGATCAAAGCGCCAGAGCCCGACCCCCGCAAGCACATCTAGGTGAGTACGCACACACACACACACACCAAGATAAAAACAAGAGCGGTAATGCCTCTTTTTAGACTGCCAAAAAGCCGTGATACAGTCCCCCATAAAAGGCTGATAAAGAGGAAGCCATTTGGGATAACGGGAAGTGTACTGACCTGTGTGAGGGAGGACATCCGGTAAACAGGAAACAGACGTTATACAATAGTGAAGGGAAGAGGCAAACGGGGTCACATGAGGCCAGGTCCGTTACCCGTTGAGAATGTGTACTCGCGCAAGGGAGCCGGTCGGCCGAGCGGACAGCACACTGGACTTGTGATCCTGTGGTCGTGGGTTCGATCCCAGGCGCCGACGAGAAACACTGGGCAGAGTTTCTTTCACCCTATGCCCCTGTTACTTAGCAGTAAAATAGGTACCTGGGTGTTAGTCAGCTGTCACGGGCTGCTTCCCGGGGGTGGAGGCCTGGTCGAGGACGGGCCGCGGGGACATTAAAAAGCCCCGAAATCATCTCAAGATAACCTCAAGATAACCCTCCACATGTGTGTAGATTTCTCACATGTTGAGGTCCGAGGTTAGGCTCCTTAACTTGCCAGGAAGACAAGTTTGTGTGTGGCTGATGACTTGGCAAGTTGACCAGGCCACTAACACCGTCACCCTAGCCGGAGTGGAGAGAGAGACCAGGTATCAACCAGAGACTTAGCTGATGCATCTTATAATCACTGAACCTTAATCACTGAGCCATAATAATGACTAATCATACTCAAAATAATATTTGTATTAATTATATTTTGGCTTTGGCTATAATAGCACTGCAATTATATAATAATTGTTTATTAATATTTCAGTACAAATCATTGTAACTGTTCATTGTTAATATAATTTGCAGGACAACAGTTTATGTTCATCCTCGTTGAACACCACAAAAGCGGAAATTTATCTCATCCGCACCAAAATGACACATAATTTCAATCAATCCATCATGTTTTCCTTTTTATTTTGCGATGATCGGATTCTTAATTTCACACAATACATACACGGAAGAATGCACACACGTACATAGCTAGAAGAATATGTACACGCTAAAAGCACACGCACATACTAAGAGACAATGCCAGTGGTAATGCTGCAAGGGAAGGAGCGACTTGACATGCTGCAAGGAAAGAAAAGGTGGAGTTGGCAGTACTGCGAGCATGGAAAGCCCAGACAAGCAGTGTGGTCAGTTTCTCCGGCATCTACTGACTGCGTCTTTCCCTCCCATTCTTACTTGTTTGTAAGAACACGCACAGGCACGCTTAGGAAGGCGGGGTCCAAAGGCTAACCTTATCCTACAGGACAAATAGGTGAAACACACTATGACCGCATGACCGTTAAATTGAATCGAGTTTACTTGGGGAGGAACAAGGGGCGCGTCACCTTCGCCAGCCGCTTCCATTTTCTAGTCCAACAATTTTTGGCCTTGTGTAACGCATACGAGGGAAAAGCGACGTTCTTTGTAGGAGGACAGGTTGTAGGAGGACAGGTTGCATGGCGGACACGTCTACACGTCGTGGTCACATGTACAAATGTGAGTGAACTCTTTCTCTCGCCACAAGGGACATTGACCTACAACTTAGCCAAATAGACTTGAAATTTATGATTAGGGCTTTTTAGTTATTCGGGGCAAATTTGGGACAGATAGACTGTTGGGTCTATCTATCCAAGTCCCCGACACAACGCTGTGGTCGCGTTCACCCTAGGTGTCGGCAAACCACTGTCGGAGCGGCCCTGTAGCAGTTCGACATCGCCTCTGGAACCACTCTGTAACGTTCTGACGTTCCCCTCTGGAACCAAGACTAGGGAGGTAGGTATCTTGTATTTACACACATTGGTACCATCAGTATTGTGTCTGGGGGAATTTCCTCATTTTATTCAAGGTATGATGGGGCCATGGTCCTGGAAGGATAAGAGGGATAACTGCATATTTGGGGGTATTAGCGCACCTCTGCTTGCTTGCTAGGGGGAAAGGATAGTCTGCTTGCTTGCTTGCTTCTCGAGCCTTGTTGTAAGGTCCCGCACCTCTCTA
>WNGS01004374.1:17420651-17432454 GCA_020271785.1 Procambarus virginalis
TGGTTGGTGTGGTGGGTGGGGGGGTGGTGGGGTGGTGGTGTGGTGGTGGTGGTGGTGGTGGTGGGGGGGGGTGGTGGTGTGGTGGTGGTGGGGGGGTGGTGGTGTGGTGGTGGTGGGGGGGGTGGTGGGTGGTGGTGGTGGGGTGGTGGTGGTGGTGGGTAGGGGGTGGTGTGGTGGTGGTTAGGGTGGTGGTGATTGGTGGTGGTGGTGGTGGTGGTGGTGGTGGTGGTGGTGGTGATGGGGGTGGTGGGTGGTGGTGATGGTGGTGGTAGGGTGGTGGTGGTGGTGGTGGTGGTGGTGGTGGTGGTGGTGGGTGGTGGTGGTGGTGATGGTGGGGGTGGTGTGGTGGTGGTGGTGAGTGGTGGTGGTGGTGATGGTGTTGGTGAGTGGTGAGTGGTGGATGGTGGTGGTGGTGGTGGTGTGGTGGTGGTGGTGGTGGTGGTGGTGGTGTGGTGATGGTGGTGGTGGTGGTGGTGGTGGTGGTGGTGGTAGTGGTGGTGGTGATGGTGGTGGTGGTGATGGTGGTGATGGTGGTGGTGGTGGTGGTGGTGGTAGTGGTGGTGGTGGTGGTGGTGATGGTGGTGGTGGTGGTGGTGGTGGTGGTGATGGTGGTGGTGGTGATGGTGGTGATGGTGGTGATGGTGGTGGTGGTGGGTCTATTATATCCTCAAGGTAATAGGTTCATTAACCAAGTTCTCTGTTCCCACCCCAGTATTGGGAAATGGGGGGGGGGGGTTACATCTCTGAAACTGCAGGGGGAGGATGGGGGGGGTTTACATCTCTGAAACTGCAGGGGGGGAGGATGGGGGGGGTTTACATCTCTGGAACTGCAGGGGGAGGATAGGGGGGGGGTTTACATCTCTGGAACTGCAGGGGGAGGATGGGGGGTTTACATCTCTGGAACTGCAGGGGGGGGATGAGGGGGTTTAATCTCTGGAACTGCAGGGGGAGGATAGGGGGGGTTTACATCTCTGGAACTGCAGGGGGGGAGGATGGGGGGTTTACATCTCTGGAACTGCAGGGGGGGATGATGGGGGGTTTACATCTCTGGAACTGCAGGGGGGGGGGAGAAGGCTATATTTGGCTTCTTCCGTAGAGTCTGCTGTTGAAGGTTTGTGTACGGTTAAGCTGATAGACGACACAGGACGGGAACGCATTGGGAAGGTAGAGACTAAGGGTGTATGCTGGCAAAAACGGGCTCACCATAGCCCGTGCTACTTGGAACTTTGTTCCAAGTAGCGAATCTTTAACAACAACGTACGCTGGCAGGAAGACAGTGCAGTGTGTATGAAAAAAAAAGGTTTATGTATTAATAAAAATAAATAATAATAATAACAATAATAATAATTTATTCACAAGAAGTTACGATGGTTTGGTGAGCTTAATGTAGAACGAAAGGGTCAATTAGCATGGGCCAATAGCCCCATTCTTATGTTCTTATCCTCTTAATATGCACGTCTCCAAGAATTTGTACAATGCAATTCACAATAACATGATGAATCAATGACATATTGAGTCAGTACCACGGGATCGAACCCCTGTCTCCTGATCTGCCAAGACTAACAGTCTACCTGGCCGCATTTATGCTAATCCTTCGTTAATCACCGAGGACCCTTGTGGTGGGCATAACGCCACTGGCTAAGGGTAAAGAAAACAATGTAGCGTAGCTGGTTACCTCTGAAGTTCCCCTCAGGATAGCTGGAACTCGTGGGATGAATTTCATCCGGTAAAGCGAATGATTAGAGGCCTTGGGGACGAAACGTCCTCAACCTATTCTCAAACTTTAAATGGGTGAGATGCCGAGCTTGCTTGAACGCTGAAGCTTCGGCGACTGTGTATATGATGTGCAAGGTACGCTTGAGAGACATCTCCTGTCCACGAGGCTCACCATAGCCCGTGCTTCTTGCCCAGCTCCTGTGCCAGGTAAGTTACGGGCTCACCACAGCCCGTGCTACTTGCCCAGCTCCTGTGCCAGGTAAGTTACGGGCTCACCATAGTCCGTGCTACTTGCCCAGCTCCTGTGCCAGGTAAGTTACGGGCTCACCATAGCCCGTGCTACTTGCCCAGCTCCTGTGCCAGGTAAGTTACGGGCTCACCATAGCCCGTGCTACTTGGAACTTGTTCCGAGTAGCTGAATCTATAACAACAACAACAACAGCTTGATAAGGTCACGGGAGACATCTCCCGTCCACGAGGCTCACCATAGCCCGTGCTTCTTGCCCAGCTCCTGTGCCAGGTAAGTTACGGGCTCACCATAGCCCGTACTACTTGGAACTTGTTCAGAGTAGCTGAATCTATAACAACAACAGCTCGATAAGGTTCTCTTGATAAGATATAACGGTATGATAATTGTATAGTTAACTGGCAGTTTTGTAAGACGGGAATATTGTATTAACAAGTGATTACTTTGATGGCCAAACCACTCATCCGAACACGAGGAAAAGACGACGTTTGAGTCCGTCCCGGACCATTATCAAGTCATGTGATCACACGAGGTGATAATGAATGGTCCAGGACGGACCGAAATTTAATTTCCTTGAATTAATTTCGGCACGAATTCAACACGTTAATACGATGTATTATGACGTGTTGCTAGCCACTGTAGGACACACAAACGTTATCATTTCCTCGTTTTTTGAGACTTGTGGGTTTTGGCGTTATCTTCATCCACTGTATTCTGACGTATTGTGGGGCATCTCTGGTCGACTACGCAGCGCCTGTCTTCTCTCACACGGGGCAGGTCACGCTAAACCATTTACAAAGAATCTCAAACAGCAACAAATCATTAGATCGAAACTACGATGTTAATGTTGGTCCAATGTAAGGCGTCGATTTGAAGAGAAGTAATTCATTCTATTTATACATGTACATACACGCGGCATTACACTGCTGGAACTTGGAATGTGTGTGTCAGTGTTCACTGTGTAACTGAAGAAAGTTACACAGTGTAACTTTGTTTCGTGTGGCTGAAAATGGTCACCATTAAATATAATGCCATGAGGATTATTCTTGTGTGTGTCAAGGAAATGCAGAGACACAGTTGATGAAACAAGAACGCTATACACCGAGTTGACAAGGTTCGCATTATTAATACTAGGACAGATTCCAACTATATAATACGTGCTATTATCTACTCTCTATCCATGGTTAGGTTAGGTTAAGGTTGCTTTCGGTTAATTTGGTTTGGTTAGATTTCATTACGTTTGGTTACATTAATACAATGTATTATTGACTTTAATTTGAAATATGGCATTCAAAAACTTTTTCAGCATGCCCGCGAATTCCGTTTACAGAAAAACAAATTCTCCAAAGAAAACGTTTTCAGCACACACTTTATATTTTATACCAACGATTTACATTACAATAAAGTTATAACTTGAGAATAATCTCTGTTTAGGATAATGGTTCACTTGGCAGTTTTCATGCAGACTACTACTACTACTGGAACCATAATATGTTTTCAGACCATCACAAATAGTGCACAGAAGACGCCTAGTGCCCAGGTGAATGAAGTGTTGTTATCCACTGTCGTGTTATCTTGAGGTTATCTTGAGATGATTTTTGGGCTTTAATGTCCCCGCGGCCCGGTCCTCGACCAGGCCTCCACCCCCAGGAAGCAGCCCGTGACAGCTGACTAACTCCCAGGTACCTATTTACTGCTAGGTAACAGGGGCATACGGTGAAAGAAACTCTGCCCATTGTTTCTCGCCGGCGCCCGGGATCGAACCCGGGACCACGTGCCAGCGTGCTGTCCGCTCGGCCGACCGGCTCCCAAAGTGTGGTTCTCAATTTATATGTGGCAGCCAAGCCAGGGAAGCCTTAAAATTCCAGTTGGGCAGCAGTCAGTTGCTTTTGGAATCCTTCCTTATTCAGGTGTCCATGGTCCAGTTGATAGAGCTACTGTCTCCCACACCTGAGGTCAGGGGTTCGAGATTCCCTAGTGCCCAGGTGAATGGTTATGTAAATACATAACAAAAAAAAACATGAAACCGATGGATATGTAATGGAGAAGTTTAGATTCAGGAAAGAGCTGGGTAAATACTTGCTTCGAAACAGGGTTGTTGATTTATGAAACAAATTACCGGGCAACATAACATTTGCGAGAAACAACTGCTGTATTGTTTCAAGCGTAGGCTAGACATATGAGTCTGGGTGGAAGAGCTGTCTTGCATGGGGCAGTTGGCCCCCTTGCAGTGATCTTTATTCTTACGGCCTTAACGTGTACAACATTACTCCCTTGCTATTCGTACAATGTTCCCTCTGAACGTATACAAATTTCTAGCTACTATTGCAATATTACCCATAAAAGTAAAGAAAAAAATGCTAGCTACTGCCCACACAATATTACTTTTGAACGTAAAAGAGAATTCGTATTTTCAAAGCTCCCGTGTTTCCACGCGTTGTTTTGAAGTGCCAGATTTGACACCAACCTCGCTGGCACTATTGTTACAAATATTTTTTCATTTTTTAATTTAAAAAATAGGAGACAGAATATTTCGAGGGCTGAATTACTTTTTCCATCACAAGGGGGTCAAAGTTCCTCAAATTAATGCTAATTACTTCACGAGAGCAATTAAGCTCGGGTCACACTTGGAAAGGGAGCGTAACTGACGAGACGATGATAGGAGAGACTGCATGGTTTCCAGGCCATTCCTGGAACACCAAATTAAGAACACAAGAATTAAGAATAATTCAGAGGGGCTTCTGCCCCCCATACGTGGAATCTCCTATTTATTTCCTCTGAAACTCATACATATATATGTGCCTAACCTTAGCTAAGGCGATCACACAGATATTACTTTACCCGGTATTCTCTTCCAGAAATCAACAGCCTTGTTTCCACACCAATATTTACCCCATGGTTATAAAAAATAGTAATATATGTACTGCCGAAGCGAGTACACCATAGTTATCAAAGAAATGCAAAATATCTTCAGCTTGGGAACACAGGGTAATGTGTAGCGAACTGTTCCACACAGGTGAGATATCGGAGATGTGAGATATCGTGAGATATCGCGAGATATCTCACAAGTTCACAATTGAGGTAGCAAAGTGAATCCTGGTAGTCTATGAACTGGTCAAATTACGTCACAAGTTATACGAATCTTTAAGGTGATTAGGAGTCAAATCTTCAATCTTATCTAGAAAAAGGGAAGAACACAACCTAGGTAAACATGGGTTTAGAGCCAAAAAGAGCCTGCCTTTGACAACTACTAAACCCTAAACTCACGAAAATATTCAGAAGGAAAATCCGAAATCAGATTATGCATACATATAGACCTTACAAAGACATTTGACAAGTGTGATCATGGAGCGATAACCCCAAAAAAGGGAATTATAGGCAAAGTAGGAAGGCAGACATTAAAGTTTCCGATAAACAGCTCACAAAGAGCATCAGTAAACCAAACAAAATCCAGCCCCGAGCCCAATAAAAGGCTGTGCACCTGTTCGGTCTAGATACACCTGTTATGATTTGTATAGATCACTTACCTGTAAAAAATAAAATCAATTAGTACCAGAAGACAAGGTCTTCAATACCACTACTCTCTCTTATGATCACATCACACGAGGACACAGGCCACAGCTTCCGGCCATCCTTTGCTGATCAGGGCGGGTTAGTCACCACGAGGTGAGGGTCATCTTGATTTCTGCATTTTTGCTTTCAATTCAGAAAAAAAGATATTCTATTTATAAGTTTACAGTGATTATTTTGAATATTTCTTGGGTTTTATAAACATTTTTTTTATTAAACTATTTCATACTTATTTTTTTCATGTTGCGGTATTCTCAGTGACGGGGACACAAGAAGCGTCTACAGAAGGCACCTACACTCTGGCACTCTTTATACGTACGAGTGCTGTTGGCCATTGTAAGAGGTTATAACCTTTCGCCAGTCTCCAGTATGTGCAAGCAGGTAATGCTTATAGTCCTTTAGTCTACCTCAAAACCACAATTTGTAAGCCTCAAGCTGAAAACGTTTGGACCGTCTGCCAATCACAGAGCCATTAGCCCTCTGACGTCATAACTACAGGGCAGGGAGTACCCACTGTAGGTTGATGCTTCAGTTCAAAGCACCAGACTACAGCAGGTGAACTTTGGTCCGTAGGATAACCTTTGGTGTGTGTGTGGTTGACGGCTAGTCTATGGCACGAGTTTTTGAAGGCTGGGAGAATCCCACCGCTGCCACCAGTATTACAACTCTCTTAGTCGTGCTGGTGAATGGTTGATTGTCATACCTGCCATGGGTATGACAATGACAGATGCACAATTGATGTCTTTTCGCTTTATTATTAAAGAACACAGACCAACCAAGGTCCACCCTGCTCTAGTCTGGTGCTCTGAACAGAGGGGTCGACCTACAGTGGGGGCCCTCCCTGCCCTGTAGCTATGACGTCTAGTGGCTCTTCGATGGCAGGCTGTCCAATCGTCTTCAGTTTGAGGTTCACATCACAGCCTCAGGCAACAACCCACCACCTCAGCCACACCCCATAACCACCAACCCCACACCACCTCAGCCACACCCCATAACCACCAACCCCACACCACCTCAGCCACACCCCATAACCACCAACCCCACACCACCTCAGCCACACCCCATAACCACCAACCCCACACCACCTCAGCCACACCCCATAACCACCAACCCCACACCACCTCAGCCACACCCCATAACCACCAACCCCACACCACCTCAGCCACACCCCATAAGTACCAACCCAACATCACTTCATTCAACCCCATACAACAACCCCAACGCACTACCAATACCCTAAAAGCCATCCCCCACACCACCATCACATCCTCACCCTCCAACCCCCCACCACCAACCTCACTAAGCATACCAGGGCACGTAGCGAAGGGTAAAGAGCCAGGGGACATATTCAGGTAAAGCTAGGCGCTAACGAGAGGGTCATTATCGACAACTAATGACTGGTAAATGACCTCGTTATCTGGAGCGTCGAGGCGGCCGCCATCTGCAGCATTTGCAACACATTTACACAGTCGGAAAATTAATCTTAAGTGGAAAGTTGAGCATTGATTTTTTTTTCAGGTAGAACTAAAGTTGAATCTGCATATTTGAGGCAAATTCATCAAATAAGTCTGTTTCAATTAAATAAGGTGCTGTATTCTAATGAAGATAATACAGTACATACAATTAATACATGATACATTTGAAAATTAGTAGGTAAGAAATGGACATTACCTGAAGCGAGCGTTTAGTACATATTCCAAATATTAATTTAATTATATTTATAAACAGTTTGTGTGTTAATATTGTTAAGTTCCATAGACCCAATTGAAGTATATTCAACCTATTGACATTTGGTAAGTCACGATACGCTGCTCATGTTTTATGTGGTATAAAAAGGCCAATTGGAAACTATTTGGAGATTAACCAGAATTTCTGAAAGAGGTCAGATAACCTTTCTTTAAAAAGAGCACGTCTCTAGAAATGATTGGTTTCGGGAACGAGCCAATAACAGGTGAGTTGTTAAGGTAATGAAGGGGAAGGTAACTATCAGGGGGAAACACAAAGCCATTACGACTATATATATATATATAGCACTTGGAAGGGGTCAGGGTAAGGATTTGGGATGGGACGGGAAGAAGGAATGGTGACCAACCACTTAGACGGTCGGGGTTTGAACGCCGACCTGCATGAAGCAAGACTGTCGATCTACCGTCCAGCCTCTACCGTTAGTGATCTAATCATAAGTTCACAAGTTGTTTGTGAGCGCTTTGTAGAGGCGAAACAGGAACTGTTTTCAATTGCGAAGTGCTCATGTGTTTTGTTAGAGTCGAGGACAACACCCGACGACCACCACTGTACCAACAGTACCACCATGTGGCCCCATACACCCGACGACCACCACTGTACCACCAGTACCACCATGTGGCCCCATACACCCGACGACCACCACTGTACCAACAGTACCACCATGTGGCCCCATACACCCGACGACCACCACTGTACCAACAGTACCACCATGTGGCCCCATACACCCGACGACCACCACTGTACCACCAGTACCACCATGTGGCCCCATACACCCGACGACCACCACTGTACCACCAGTACCACCATGTGGCCCCATACACCCGACCACCACCACTGTACCCACCAGTACCACCATGTGGCCCCATACACCCGACGACCACCACTGTACCAACAGTACCACCATGTGGCCCCATACACCCGACCACCACCACTGTACCACCAGTACCACCATGTGGCCCCATACACCCGACGACCACCACTGTACCACCAGTACCACCATGTAGCCCCATACACCCGACCACCACCACTGTACACCAGTACCACCATGTGCCCCATACACCCGACCACCACTGTACCAGCAGTACCACCATGTGGCCCCATACACCCGACGACCACCACTGTACCACAGTACCACCATGTGGCCCCATACACCCGACGACCACCACTGTACCACCAGTACCACCATGTGGCCCCATACACCCGACGACCACCACTGTACCACCAGTACCACCATGTGGCCCCATACACCCGACGACCACCACTGTACCAACAGTACCACCATGTGGCCCCATACACCCGACCACCACTGTACCAGCAGTACCACCATGTGGCCCCATACACCCGACGACCACCACTGTACCAACAGTACCACCATGTGGCCCCATACACCCGACCACCACTGTACCAGAAGTACCACCATGTGGCCCCATACACCCGACGACCACTGTACCACCAGTACCACCATGTGGCCCCATACACCCGACGACCACCACTGTACCACCAGTACCACCATGTGGCCCCATACACCCGACCACCACTGTACCACCAGTACCACCATGTCGCCCCATACACCCGACCACCACTGTACCACCAGTACCACCATGTGGCCCCATACACCCGACCACCACTGTACCAGAAGTACCACCATGTGGCCCCATACACCCGACCACCACTGTACCAGAAGTACCACCATGTGGCCCCATACACCCGACGACCACCACTGTACCACCAGTACCACCATGTGGCCCCATACACCCGACGACCACCACTGTACCAGCAGTACCACCATGTGGCCCCATACACCCGACGACCACCACTGTACCAGCAGTACCACCATGTGGCCCCATACACCCCGACGACCACCACTGTACCACCAGTACCACCATGTGGCCCCATACACCCGACGACCACCACTGTACCAGCAGTACCACCATGTGGCCCCATACACCCGACGACCACCACTGTACCAGCAGTACCACCATGTGGCCCCATACACCCGACGACCACCACTGTACCAGCAGTACCACCATGTGGCCCCATACACCCGACGACCACCACTGTACCACCAGTACCACCATGTGGCCCCATACACCCGACGACCACCACTGTACCAGCAGTACCACCATGTGGCCCCATACACCCGACGACCACCACTGTACCAGCAGTACCACCATGTGGCCCCATACACCCGACGACCACCACTGTACCACCAGTACCACCATGTGGCCCCATACACCCGACGACCACCACTGTACCAGCAGTACCACCATGTGGCCCCATACACCCGACCACCACCACTGTACCACCAGTACCACCATGTGGCCCCATACACCCGACGACCACCACTGTACCAACAGTACCACCATGTGGCCCCCATACACCCGACGACCACCACTGTACCACCAGTACCACCATGTGGCCCCATACACCCGACGACCACCACTGTACCACCAGTACCACCATGTGGCCCCATACACCCGACCACCACCACTGTACCACCAGTACCACCATGTGGCCCTATACACCCGACCACCACTGTACCAGAAGTACCACCATGTGGCCCCATACACCCGACGACCACTGTACCACCAGTACCACCATGTGGCCCCATACACCCGACGACCACCACTGTACCAACAGTACCACCATGTGGCCCTATACACCCGACCACCACTGTACCAGAAGTACCACCATGTGGCCCCATACACCCGACGACCACTGTACCACCAGTACCACCATGTGGCCCCATACACCCGACGACCACCACTGTACCACCAGTACCACCATGTGGCCCCATACACCCGACCACCACTGTACCACCAGTACCACCATGTCGCCCCATACACCCGACCACCACTGTACCACCAGTACCACCATGTGGCCCCATACACCCGACCACCACTGTACCAGAAGTACCACCATGTGGCCCCATACACCCGACGACCACCACTGTACCACCAGTACCACCATGTGGCCCCATACACCCGACGACCACCACTGTACCACAGTACCACCATGTGGCCCCATACACCCGAACCCCACCCTGTACCAACAGTACCACCATGTGGTCCCATACACCCGACCACCACTGTAACCAACAGTACCACCATGTGGCCCCATACACCCGACCACCACCACTGTACCAACAGTACCACCATGTGGCCCCATACACCCGACGACCACCACTGTACCACCAGTACCACCATGTGGCCCCATACACACCGACCCACCACTGTACCACCATACCACCATGTGGCCCCATACACCCGACCACCACACTGTACCAACAGTACCACCATGTGGCCCCATACACCCGACCACCACACTGTACCAACAGTACCACCATGTGGTCCCATACACCCGACCACCACTGTACACCAGTACCACCCATGTGGCCCCATACACCCGACCACCACCACTGTACCAACATTACCACCATGTGCCCCATACACCCGACGACCACCACTGTACCACAGTACCACCATGTGGCCCCATACACCCCCACCACCATGTACCACCAGTACCACCATGTGGGCCCATACACCCGACCACCACCACTGTACCACAGTACCACCATGTGGCCCCATACACCGGACGACCACCACTGTACCACCAGTACCACCATGTGGCCCCAACAATGTTGCATACACTATACACGGGCGTCTTACTGAGCCTGAACCATACGGCATATATTGCTGATATAGAACACGATAGGAAGTAGACATTCTCCTCGCTACAGAGCATAAGAGGACAGTAAACTAGAGAACACGAGACAGAATATTGGAGCGAGAGGCTTGCGTCGGGCGGCCCCATGTTTGCTGAACAATTACCTTGTTCTACCTGGCACCAGGTCAATGGAAGGTTATTGTTGGGTCTTTTTGATGCGTTAAATATACACAAATTATGTTCATCTTTGCCTGTGTATAATTTAATCCCAGATAAGTTACGCAAATGAGTAGATGAACCTCGTCTTGGTTCTGGTGGGTGTGGAGTGAGGTGGTGGGTGTGGCGCATGTGGTGTTGGGTGTGGAGTATGTGGTGTGGGTGACCACATGCCTGGAGGTTCAACATAGCCATATTGAAACCTGGTGTACCGAGGGACTAACTGTATTTCGTGTTCCTTTCAGTGTCGCTGGCTCGTTCTCCCCTCTCTCACCCGAGGGGGAAATTGTGTTACGTTCCTTAAAAAACAACCAGGAATAATACGCACGCATTCCTGTATCATTATCCAGCACATCCCGGCTGGTCCAGCACATCCCGGCTGGTCCAGCACATCCCGGCTGGTCCAGCACATCCCATCTCACTATCCTCATCTTCAGAATTTTCTAATCTTCCTCAAATTATGTTCTTCCTCACCTCCCTCACCTTAATGTGTTCCCACTAATATTGTATTCCAGAATTCAATCCTTTATTGGACATCACTTTCATCTGGGCCTGGACAACATTCCTCCCCCCCCCCCTCCCCCGGACACCGCCCCCAGGGGCTGGATACACGGGGCTCTATAATATATATATATATATATA
>WNGS01004374.1:17460860-17477538 GCA_020271785.1 Procambarus virginalis
AGAATGAAGCTTTATTCTACTTTGTTCTCATTGCTCTTTCCCTTCAGAAGCTCTACAAGCATTTTCCTCACAATCATCTCCATCACCTTACAAATACACGTTAGGGAAACTGCCTGTTACCCTTTTCTTTAAATTGGGACTACATTAGCTATCTTCCAGCTTTCTGGAAGATCTCCTGTTTCCAGTGAGCAGTTATACACCATAGAGAGCGGCACACTTAGTGCTTCTGCACCTTCGATTAGTATCCACGTTGAGATTCTGTCAGGCCCAACAGCCTTTGTCACAGTCAGTTCCAGCAGATTCCTGTTGACATCATCACTGGTGAGCTCAAATTCCTCCAAGGCTGCTTGATTTGCCTCCTCCTCATTTAGTGCAGATGCTTCTTGCTCCATTTTGAAGACGTCCTGGAATTTCTTGTCGAGTTCTTCACACACCTCCTTGTCATTCTCTGTATATCTGTTCTCCCCTTTTCTCAGTTTCATCACTTGTTCCTTCACTGCTGTTTTCCTCCTGATGTGGCTGTGGAGCTGTTTTGGTTGGGTCTTAGCTTTACTCGAGATGTAATTTTAATACTGTCTCTCTGCTTCTCTCCTCAAACTGTGGTACTCATTCCTGGCCCTCTGATATATCTCCCTTCTCTCTGAGCAGTTCTCACATGAACTACATTCATGTAGTTTCTCCATGTTCTTGTACTCAATGCTTTGCTGCCTTTTATTACTGACTGAACTATGGATTCTTCTGTTGCTTTTAATTTTTCTCCTTTTGGGCCGGGATAAGTCTGTTTGCAACTTCCAGGCACTTCTGGGCGATGTAGTCCATCATATCTTGGCCTTTTTTGTTCATACTTTTCTTCTGCAGTATGTAGAGGAATACTATTTCTGTATTCCTCCATATTCTGCAGATGACTCTTCCTTTCCAGAATAACCTCCTGTGTGTGTGTGTGTGTGTGTGTGTGTGTGTGTGTGTGTGTGTGTGTGTGTGTGTGTGTGTGTGTGTGTGTGTGTGTGTGTGTGTGTGTGTGTGTGTGTGTGTGTGTGTGTGTGTGTGTGTGTGTGTGTAAGTGTGTGTGTGTGTGTGTGTGTGTGTGTGTGTATTCACTAAGTTGTATTCACTTAGTTGTATTTTACGGGGGTTGAGCTTTGCTCTTTCGGCCCGCCTCTCAACTGTCAATCAACTGTTTACTAACTACACTAACTACTTTTTTTTTCCCACACCACACACACACACACACTGTGTGTGTGTGTGTGTGTGTGTGTGTGTGTGTGTGTGTGTGTGTGTGTGTGTGTGTGTGTGTGTGTGTGTGTGTGTGTGTGTGTGTGTGTGTGTGTGTGTGTGTGTGTACTTACCTAATTGTACTCACCTAATTGTGCTTGCGGCGGTTGAGCTTTGGCTCTTTGGTCCCGCCTCTCAACTGTCAATCAACTGGTGTACAGATTCCTGAGCCTACTGGGCTCTATCATATCTACATTTGAAACTGTGTATGGAGTCAGCCTCCACCACATCACTTCCTAGTGCATTCCATTTACTAACTACTCTGACACTGAAAAAGTTCTTTCTAATGTCTCTGTGGCTCATTTGGGTACTCAGCTTTCACCTGTGTCCCCTTGTTCGCGTCCCTCCAGTGTTGAATAGTTCATCCTTGTTTACCTGGTCGATTCCCCTGAGGATTTTGTAGGTTGTGATCATGTCCCCCCTTACTCTTCTGTCTTCCAGTGTCGTAAGTTGCATTTCCCGCAGCCTTTCCTCATAACTCATGCCTCTTAGTTCTGGGACTAGTCTAGTAGCATACCTTTGGACTTTTTCCAGCTTCGTCTTGTGCTTGACAAGGTACGGGCTCCATGCTGGGGCCGCGTACTCCAGGATTGGTCTTACATATGTGGTGTACAAGATTCTGAATGATTCCTTACACAGGTTCCTGAACGCCGTTCTGATGTTAGCCAGCCTCGCATATGCCGCAGACGTTATTCTCTTTATGTGGGCTTCAGGAGACAGGTTTGGTGTGATATCAACTCCTAGATCTTTCTCTCTGTCTGTTTCATTAAGTACTTCATCACCTATTCTGTATCCTGTGTCTGGCCTCCTGTTTCCACTGCCTAGTTTCATTACTTTGCATTTACTTGGGTTGAACTTCAACAGCCATTTGTTGGACCATTCACTCAGTCTATCTAGGTCATCTTGTAGCCTCCTACTATCATCCACTGTTTCAATCCTCCTCATAATTTTTGCATCGTCGGCAAACATTGAGAGGAACGAATCTATACCCTCTGGGAGATCATTTACATATACCAGAAACAGTATAGGTCCAAGGACTGACCCCTGCGGGACTCCACTTGTAACGTCTCGCCAATCTGAGACTTCACCCCTCACACAGACTCGTTGTCTCCTGTTGCTTAGGTACTCCTCTATCCACCGGAGTACCTTCCCTTTCACTCCAGCCTGCATCTCCAACTTTCGCACTAGCCTCTTGTGTGGCACTGTATCAAAGGCTTTCTGACAATCCAAAAATCTGCAGTCTCCCAACCCTTTCTTTCTTGCCTTGTTTTTGTTGCCTGGTCGTAGAATTCAAGTAACCCTGTGAGGCAGGACCTGCCATCCCTGAACCCATGTTGATGCTGTGTTACAAAGTTCCTTCGCTCCAGATGCTCCACTAGCTTTCTTCGCACAATCTTCTCCATCAGCTTGCATGGCATTCAGGTTAGGGACACTGGCCTGTAGTTCAGTGCCTCCTGTCTATCCCCTTTCTTGTATATCGGGACTACGTTAGCTGCTTTCCAAATATCTGGCAGTTCCCCTGTTGCCAGTGATTTTNGTTCCAGAGATGTAAACCCCATCCTCCTCCCTGCAGTTCCAGAGATGTAAACCCCCCCATCCTCCCCCCTGCAGTTCCAGAGATGTAAACCCCCCATCCTCCCCCCTGCAGTTCCAGAGATGTAAACCCCATCCTCCCCCCTGCAGTTCAGAGATGTAAAACCCCCTATCCTCCCCCTGCAGTTTCAGAGATGTAAACCCCCCATCCTCCCCCTGCAGTTCCAGAGATGTAAACCCCCCCATCCTCCCCTGCAGTTTCAGAGATGTAAACCCCCCCCATTTCCAATCTGGGTGGGAACAGAGAACTTGGTTAATGAAACCTATACCTTGAGGATATAATAGACGCTGGAGGTTGTCAAGCGAAGGATAGACACGTATCTGAATGAGTTTGGGGCTGATGTAAACAGGAGCTGCTTTGTACAGGCCAATAAATTGTCTGCATTTTCTTAATTCTGTGTGTCTAGAGTAGAATAACATTGTGGACTCACTCGTAGAGTAACACAAAGATATTCCTGCAGCAACAGAACCAGGTCTTCCAAACTAAGCTGTCTGCTGCTTCTGAAAGCTCAAGGTGCAGCAACAATGCAGGTCAAGGAGTCGAACAGAAGTACCTGTTAATTCAATTACAAACTGTATACATGTCATAACAGGTTGGGTGCACATGTGTCACTGATGAGCGAGCAGTCTCACCTCCACTGTCATCACGGCCCTGTGAATAGTCGGCGGGTTTGTTCACACACCTGTTGTTCACACCAGCTGGCCTGGAGCCTTGGCGCTGTTCGTCAATCACTTGCAATTTCTGGTACAAGTCGTCACAGCCGCGACATTGCAGCAGTAAGAGAAGGAAGGGAATTATCAGGGGAAAGCGCCAAGCCCTTACGACTATATAGCACTGGGAACGGGGTCAGGATAAGGATTTGGGATGGGACGGGGTGGAAGGAATGATACCCAACCACTTGGACGGTCGGGGATTGAACGCCGACCTGCATGAAGCGAGACCGTCGCTCCACCGTCCAGCCCAAGTGGCTGAGCAGTAAGAGGAGAGTCGTCGTCGTTGTCGTCTCCTTGAGACTCGTCACATACCTGGTGGTGACGACCTGCAGGAGTCCGTGAACCAGGCGGTGTGGTTGACCTGACTGAACATGTTAGCGTCACGTGTGGCGTCACGTGTGGCGTCACGTGTGGCGTCACGCACGCTACTCGCCACACAGCCATGAACACGCTCAACGCAGCTGTTGGTTCTAGGAGAGAGGCTCCGTCGCCTTACACCGCACGCTACCTCACTACCGGCCAGGCCCAGGAGCCGGCTAGCTCACGACGGGCCTGGCCAAGGAGCCGGCTAGCTCACGACGGGCCTGGCCAAGGAGCCGGCTCCTGCACGCTACTCTACGACATAATGCGGTTGATCTGGCAAACAGAAATTGTGTTTACCGACATGATTTTGTCTGAGCAGACAAGATATGCACCCGGGCGTCCGGGTCTCAGTCCTGTCCTCAGAGCTGACAGGTAAAAGACCGAGGATTGGGAGCCTCAATACCTGTAGCCACCTGTCAGAGGTGACGGTAGTGGAGCCTGACCCGTCTAATTACGCTCATTCTGTCTAGTGGACGTTTTGGACTTGGTATTATGAGAGAGCACCAGGCTTGTGTTGGCAGTTGTAGAGGATATGAGATTACCTGAACATCATCATGGAGGGGTTTAAGTGGTCTACGTTCTAGTCTCTCAGAGACCTTTCCTTATTGTGGGCACTCATAGCATAGGTAGTAGGACTAGGGGCTTTGCTTTTGTGGTCCCGAGTTCGAGTGAATGATTATTGCCGTGCTATTTGAATAATTTATAGGTTATGGATTCATTTATGGTTTCATCCTTGTGTCGAAGGTGAGGTGAGTGAGTGAGTGAGTGAGTGAGTGAGTGAGTGAGTGAGTGAGTGAGTGAGTGAGTGAGTGAGTGAGTGAGTGAGTGAGTGAGTGAGTGAGTGAGGAGACGGGTCCAACTCTTGAGTATTACATCCATTCATCTGGTCCGTGTCGTCAAGACTAGCGACGTGTCGTGTAGACTAGCTCATGTCGGACGACATACGGTAATTACATTCCTAGTGAGAGACTTAAGTAGGTGAGAGGGTTGGGTCCTGCTGCACCCCGCCTCACACGTGCCTCCTGCTGCTGCTGCCCGTCTCACACCTGCCTCCTGCTGCTGCTGCTGCTGCTAACTACCTCACACCTGCCTCCTGCTGCTGCCCCACAGGACAACAACCACCACCATCGTGGAACGTTCATATGGTAGTTCACAGCCGTAGTTCAACCCAGCAGACCCACCTTCTAGAAACACGTTAACCAACAAAAACACTCGGCATGGCGCGCGTTCGCACTTCGCAGAACATTTTGTCCTTTAACCGATGCTGCGCCTGGCTGACGAAGCCACTTGCAGCAGGAGGTGGCGCGGGTATGAAACCTGTGGTGGGTGCGGGTTTCCGGGACGATGACGCCAGAAAGGGAATCGCAGAGACCAGACGCTGCTGTTGGGGACAGCCACGACAACTCCAGACACCTGTAGGTAAACACACGCTAATGAGGAAATGCACACACGACATCAAAAGCTTTTCTCTATGAGAGAGAGAGAGAGAGAGAGAGAGAGGAGAGAGGAGAAGAGAGAGAGAGAGAGAGAGAGAGAGAGAGAGAGAGAGAGAGAGAGAGAGAGAGAGAGTGAGAGAGAGTCGGGATTACGGTTATCCACTTTCCTCAATGCAAGTGGTTAGGTAACCAGCCAGATTAGCTACTAGGGGGTGCTTGTTGACGTAGTTGAAGTCCATGCTAGACAAAGTTCTCATCCTTCCTTTCATAACTCACATTTGAAACATTTGCTACCTTTTTTTGGGGACAAGATTTAGTTCGTACTTGGTCCGTATAGCCTCTCGACTTGCTGTGCCAGACCTCTTGTCCTCTTTTTGTTTTTTTTGTTGAGAACTGCCATTAGTGGGATGCACCGTCAGCACCCTGGCCAGCACCGAGGGGAAAAATACCAACATTCCAGCTGGGACAGTCCATTTGAGGAGAGAAATGGCGAGGCTCTGTTCTTGGTCTCAGTGACTCGTGAGGAGAGCGCAGGCCACAAAGCCACGAGTGACCTCGTTGCCGAGGACGTTCTGTTATCAGAACTCATGAGTGCAACATTCACTTGTCTTGCTGCAGTTCACATGGAGTACAATGTACTTGCAAGAAAGTGGTCCAGTATGACTTGCATTGCACGGCACTGTGGAAGCTTCAAGTATTGGCACGCAAGATACAATAAAGTTAATGGTATCAAGAGAACCCTTGCCACATGCCAATGCCCAAAAGATAAACAACATAATTTTATCCTGTACTAAATCCTCACACTCTCTCGTTTCTCCAAGATGCATCCTAAGAAGCATGCAGGCAATGGGTGTGATCCTATCCATGTTTATCCACCTTGGCTGGCACCCACATCCCCTCCAGTGTTGACCAAGCAGGTAACACCTCCACCAAGACAACAGCAGACTGTTCCAAGAAGTAATGGCAACAGGTAAATCGGTACACAGTTGTCCCCATAGCGTCTGAGACCTCCTTGGCTCTCTGGGGCAAGGGTGTGACATAGTTTTGTTCAGTTGGGTTCCTGGTTGTTTGAAAGCCTGAGGAAGGTGATCCAGAGGTGAGACGCTTCCTCTTGTAACCTCCAACATGTCTACAACTTTCGTAGAATTTGTAATATATATATATATATATATATATATATATATATATATATATATATATATATATATATATATATTTAAACATCAGAGAAAATGTGATATAAAGGAATTAAGAAGGGAATACACGGGACGTCCAACTTGGTTCCCTATAAAGTAACTACAAAGTACTTGGCGTGTCAGTGCAATCATGTCTCGTCACGTAAGCAAGTCTGTCAGGCCTAACACAATTACCTTGTTTTACTGCCTAGTTTAGTTAAATGTCTAATCCTCCTCCTCCTCAGCGTCTTGCTATTGTTGAAGGATCTTTGAGGTGGTGAACAGATGCCCGAGCACCCAAGGACTGAGTGTTCTCCTCCATGGTAAGTGTGAGCTGACCTCACAGGTCTTGTGTTTAACCTTCAAGTCAGACCCCCTGGCACCTGAGGACAGTTCCCCCGGCTTACTGGGAAGTGGGGGAACCACTCGCCTCACTGGCAAGTGGTTCCATAAATGGAACCACTTAAATGGCAAGTAACATTTTGCAATCCACGTGTTGTAATATGTTTGGGAAGGGTAAGTAGGGAGGCAGGCCAGGTAAGGCGTCTCAAGCAGAGTGCCTGGGAGGGGAGGGGGGGGTGCCAAGGAGAGTGGCCAGGGGGGGGTGCCAAGGAGAGTGGCCAAGGGGGGGGGGAGGTAGTGCCGGTGAGGAGGGTGCCAACTGCCAGCGGCACCTTTTCAACCCTACTCCTCAGACAGGTGGAGTCTCACCCAAACTCACCTTTGGCACCTTTGGCACCTTCTCTTAATTAACTTGCATTAACGAAGAAGACTTTTAAGACAAGGAAGAAGGTGGAAATATTATTTTGGCGACTGACAATCCTTTTAGTCCGCGAATAATTTTGGTGCGTTTGGCGAGATTTTGTTTTAGATTGGCGAAATTTATCAGCAACTTTGTAATCTAAAGAACGTTTGAAAATACAGTAAAACTGTAACGCTATTAATCCCAATATCTGAGTAAAATGAATTAATATTATGAAGAAAACGCAGAATTTGTTTATGAAATGACAGTAAATTGGCGTGTAATATATATTTATATATAAAAAGAGATCTCTCGGAATTTATATGTTTTAATATTTAGTAGCTTGTAATGTGTGTTCACCAGGTGTAAACTCACCCTATTAAACTAACCCAACTAAATCTAATCTCAGCTACATCCACTACGGGCTCACCATAGCCCGTGCTACTTGGAACTTCTTGTTCCAGGTAGCGAATCTTTAACAACAACAACAACAACAATCTCAGTTAACCTAAGCTAAGCTTGTTACAGTTAATGAAGCAGGTGTTACAGTCATACGGTACAGTAGCATATTGTATGATGTTCTTCCCCTCACATGTTGCCTAGAGATCTGTCCCTCACATGTTGACGGATAGTTACCCCTCACATGTTGACGGATGGTTCCCCCTCATATGTTGACGGATAGTTCCCCCTCACATGTTGACGGATGGTTCCCCCTCATATGTTGACGGATAGTTGCCCCCCTCACATGTTGACGGATAGTTCCCCCCTCACATGTTGACGGATGGTTCCCCCCTCACATGTTGACGGATGGTTCCCCCTCACATGTTGACGGATAGTTCCCCCTCACATGTTGACGGATAGTTCCCCCTCACATGTTGACGGATAGTTCCCCCCTCACATGTTGACGGATGGTTCCCCCCTCACATGTTGACGGATGGTTCCCCCCTCACATGTTGACGGATAGTTCCCCCTCACATGTTGACGAATGGTTCCCCCCTCACATGTTGACGGATGGTTCCCCCCTCACATGTTGACGGATGGTTCCCCCCTCACATGTTGACGGATGGTTCCCCCTTCACATGTTGACGGATAGTTGCCCCTCACATGTTGACGGATGGTTCCCCCTCATATGTTGACGGATGGTTCCCCCTCACATGTTGACGGATGGTTCCCCCCTCACATGTTGACGGATAGTTCCCCCTCACATGTTGACGGATGGTTCCCCCTCATATGTTGACGGATGGTTCCCCCTCACATGTTGACGGATGGTTCCCCCTCACATGTTGACGGATAGTTCCCCCTCACATGTTGACGGATAGTTCCCCCTCACATGTTGACGGATAGTTCCCCCTCACATGTTGACGGATAGTTCCCCCTCACATGTTGACGGATAGTTCCCCCTCACATGTTGACGGATAGTTCCCCCTCACATGCTGACGGATAGTTCCCCCTCACATGCTGACGGATAGTTCCCCCCTCACATGTTGACGGATAGTTCCCCCCTCACATGCTGACGGATAGTTCCCCCTCACATGCTGACGGATAGTTGCCCCCCTCACATGTTGACGGATAGTTCCCCCTCACATGTTGACGGATAGTTCCCCCCCTCACATGTTGACGGATAGTTCCCCCTCACATGCTGACGGATAGTTCCCCCCTCACATGCTGACGGATAGTTGCCCCCTCACATGTTGACGGATAGTTCCCCCCTCACATGCTGACGGATAGTTCCCCCCTCACATGCTGACGGATAGTTCCCCCTCACATGTTGACGGATAGTTCCCCCCTCACATGCTGACGGATAGTTCCCCCCTCACATGCTGACGGATAGTTGCCCCCTCACATGCTGACGGATAGTTGCCCCCCTCACATGTTGACGGATGGTTCCCCCTCACATGCTGACGGATGGTTCCCCCTCACATGCTGACGGATAGTTGCCCCCTCACATGCTGACGGATAGTTGCCCCCTCACATGCTGACGGATGGTTCCCCTCACATGCTGACGGATAGTTGCCCCCTCACATGCTGACGGATAGTTCCCCCCTCACATGCTGACGGATAGTTCCCCCCTCACATGCTGACGGATAGTTCCCCCCTCACATGCTGACGGATAGTTCCCCCCTCACATGCTGACGGATAGTTCCCCCCTCACATGCTGACGGATAGTTCCCCCCTCACATGCTGACGGATAGTTCCCCCCTCACATGCTGACGGATAGTTCCCCCCTCACATGCTGACGGATAGTTCCCCCCTCACATGCTGACGGATAGTTCCCCCCTCACATGCTGACGGATAGTTCCCCCCTCACATGCTGACGGATAGTTCCCCCCTCACATGCTGACGGATAGTTCCCCCCTCACATGCTGACGGATAGTTCCCCCCCTCACATGCTGACGGATAGTTCCCCCCTCACATGCTGACGGATAGTTCCCCCCTCACATGCTGACGGATAGTTCCCCCCTCACATGCTGACGGATAGTTGCCCCCCTCACATGCTGACGGATAGTTCCCCCCTCACATGCTGACGGATAGTTGCCCCCCTCACATGCTGACGGATAGTTGCCCCCCTCACATGTTGACGGATAGTTCCCCCTCACATGCTGACGGATAGTTGCCCCCTCACATGCTGACGGATAGTTCCCCCTCACATGCTGACGGATAGTTGCCCCTCACATGCTGACGGATAGTTCCCCCCTCACATACTGACGGATAGTTCCCCCCTCACATGCTGACGGATAGTTGCCCCCTCACATGCTGACGGATAGTTGCCCCCCTCACATGCTGACGGATAGTTCCCCCCTCACATGCTGACGGATAGTTGCCCCCCTCACATGCTGACGGATAGTTCCCCCCTCACATGCTGACGGATAGTTCCCCCCTCACATGCTGACGGATAGTTCCCCCTCACATGCTGACGGATGGTTCCCCCCCTCACATGTGACGGATAGTTGCCCCCCTCACATGCTGACGGATAGTTGCCCCCTCACATGCTGACGGATAGTTGCCCCCCTCACATGCTGACGGATAGTTGCCCCCCTCACATGCTGACGGATAGTTGCCCCCTCACATGCTGACGGATAGTTGCCCCCCTCACATGCTGACGGATAGTTCCCCCCTCACATGCTGACGGATAGTTGCCCCCTCACATGCTGACGGATAGTTGCCCCCCTCACATGCTGACGGATAGTTGCCCCCCTCACATGCTGACGGATAGTTGCCCCCCTCACATGCTGACGGATAGTTGCCCCCCTCACATGCTGACGGATAGTTGCCCCCCTCACATGCTGACGGATAGTTGCCCCCCTCACATGCTGACGGATAGTTGCCCCCTCACATGCTGACGGATAGTTCCCCCCTCACATGCTGACGGATAGTTGCCCCCCTCACATGCTGACGGATAGTTGCCCCCCTCACATGCTGACGGATAGTTGCCCCCCTCACATGCTGACGGATAGTTGCCCCCCTCACATGCTGACGGATAGTTCCCCCCTCACATGCTGACGGATAGTTGCCCCCCTCACATGCTGACGGATAGTTGCCCCCCTCACATGCTGACGGATAGTTGCCCCCCTCACATGCTGACGGATAGTTGCCCCCCTCACATGCTGACGGATAGTTGCCCCCCTCACATGCTGACGGATAGTTGCCCCCCTCACATGCTGACGGATAGTTGCCCCCCTCACATGCTGACGGATAGTTGCCCCCCTCACATGTGACGGATAGTTGCCCCCCTCACATGCTGACGGATAGTTGCCCCCCTCACATGCTGACGGATAGTTGCCCCCCTCACATGTTGACGGATAGTTGCCCCCCTCACATGTTGACGGATAGTTGCCCCCCTCACATGTTGACGGATAGTTGCCCCCCTCACATGTTGACGGATAGTTGCCCCCCTCACATGCTGACGGATAGTTGCCCCCCTCACATGTTGACGGATAGTTGCCCCCCTCACATGCTGACGGATAGTTGCCCCCCTCACATGCTGACGGATAGTTGCCCCCCTCACATGCTGACGGATAGTTGCCCCCCTCACATGCTGACGGATGGTTCCCCCTCACATGCTGACGGATAGTTGCCCCCTCACATGCTGACGGATAGTTGCCCCCCTCACATGCTGACGGATAGTTGCCCCCCTCACATGCTGACGGATAGTTGCCCCCCTCACATGTTGACGGATAGTTGCCCCCTCACATGCTGACGGATAGTTGCCCCCCTCACATGCTGACGGATAGTTGCCCCTCACATGCTGACGGATAGTTGCCCCCCTCACATGCTGACGGATAGTTCCCCCCTCACATGCTGACGGATAGTTGCCCCCTCACATGCTGACGGATAGTTGCCCCCCTCACATGCTGACGGATAGTTGCCCCCCTCACATGCTGACGGATAGTTCCCCCTCACATGCTGACGGATAGTTCCCCCTCACATGCTGACGGATAGTTGCCCCCTCACATGCTGACGGATAGTTCCCCCTCACATGCTGACGGATAGTTGCCCCTCACATGCTGACGGATAGTTGCCCCCCTCACATGCTGACGGATAGTTCCCCCTCACATGCTGACGGATAGTTGCCCCCCTCACATGCTGACGGATAGTTGCCCCTCACATGCTGACGGATAGTTCCCCCCTCACATGCTGACGGATAGTTGCCCCCCTCACATGCTGACGGATAGTTGCCCCCCTCACATGCTGACGGATAGTTCCCCCTCACATGCTGACGGATAGTTGCCCCCCTCACATGCTGACGGATAGTTGCCCCCCTCACATGCTGACGGATAGTTCCCCCTCACATGCTGACGGATAGTGCCCCCCTCACATGCTGACGGATAGTTGCCCCCCTCACATGCTGACGGATAGTTGCCCCCCTCACATGCTGACGGATAGTTGCCCCCTCACGTGCTGACGGATAGTTGCCCCCCTCACATGCTGACGGATAGTGCCCCCCTCACATGCTGACGGATAGTTGCCCCCCTCACGTGCTGACGGATAGTTGCCCCCCTCACATGTTGACGGATAGTTCCCCCTCACATGCTGACGGATAGTTGCCCCCCTCACATGCTGACGGATAGTTCCCCCCTCACATGCTGACGGATAGTTGCCCCCTCACATGCTGACGGATAGTTGCCCCCCTCACATGTTGACGGATAGTTCCCCCTCACATGCTGACGGATAGTTGCCCCCCTCACATGCTGACGGATAGTTCCCCCCTCACATGCTGACGGATAGTTCCCCCCTCACGTGCTGACGGATAGTTGCCCCCCACACATGCTGACGGATAGTTGCCCCCCTCACATGCTGACGGATAGTTCCCCCCTCACGTGCTGACGGATAGTTGCCCCCACACATGCTGACGGATAGTTGCCCCTCACATGCTGACGGATAGTTGCCCCCTCACATGCTGACGGATAGTTGCCCCCCTCACATGCTGACGGATAGTTGCCCCCCTCACATGCTGACGGATAGTTGCCCCCCTCACATGCTGACGGATAGTTCCCCCCTCACATGCTGACGGATAGTTCCCCCCTCACATGCTGACGGATAGTTCCCCCCTCACATGCTGACGGATAGTTCCCCCTCACATGCTGACGGATAGTTGCCCCCCTCACATGCTGACGGATAGTTCCCCCTCACATGCTGACGGATAGTTGCCCCCCTCACATGCTGACGGATAGTTGCCCCCCTCACATGCTGACGGATAGTTGCCCCCCTCACATGCTGACGGATAGTTCCCCCCTCACATGCTGACGGATAGTTCCCCCCTCATGCTGACGGATAGTTCCCCCCTCACATGCTGACGGATAGTTCCCCCTCACATGCTGACGGATAGTTGCCCCCTCACATGCTGACGGATAGTTCCCCCTCACATGCTGACGGATAGTTCCCCCTCACATGTTGACGGATAGTTCCCCCTCACATGTTGACGGATAGTTCCCCCCTCACATGCTGACGGATAGTTCCCCCTCACATGTTGACGGATAGTTCCCCCTCACATGTTGACGGATAGTTCCCCTCACATGCTGACGGATGGTTCCCCCCCTCACATGCTGACGGATAGTTGCCCCCCTCACATGCTGACGGATATGCTCTCGAGCCAAAACTTTAGCTATCGTAATCTATATTTAGAGCCTGTGAAGACCCACAATTATCTCTGGCGAGGTGGGAGGTGCTTAAGGCGGGTCCTGGCACCGAGGGCCAGCCAGGTGCTGCAGGTACTTGGGCTCCAAACTTTACACGCTTCAGAAAAGAGAGTAAAAAAACACACACACATCTTTCACCCCAAAATTCTGCCAACTAATAAAGTCTTAGAGATCTTTCATATGATGAAAGAATGTAGTGTTGAAGATGCTAAGGCATAAGAAAAGGGTATTAAAACAGTTTAATAAGGAGGAATCGTCTCCTGTAGCCATCCTCCCAGCCTACTTGCATGTCATCCTGGTTAAAAAAAAAATTTTAATTTTGCCCCTAGGGGCGAGTTTATTGGGCAGCGCCACTCATCTTGTGAGTGGACACACCGCCATAGTGACAGTATTGGGCAGCGCCACTCATCCTGTGAGTGGACACACCGCCATAGTGACAGTATTGGGCAGCGCCACTCATCTTGTGAGTGGACACACCGCCATAGTGACAGTATTGGGCAGCGCCACTCATCCTGTGAGTGGACACACCGCCATAGTGACAGTATTGGGCAGCGCCACTCATCCTGTGAGTGGACACACCGCCATAGTGACAGTATTGGGCAGCGCCACTCATCCTGTGAGTGGACACACCGCCATAGTGACAGTATTGGGCAGCGCCACTCATCCTGTGAGTGGACACACCGCCATAGTGACAGTATTGGGCAGCGCCACTCATCCTGTGAGTGAACACACCGCCATAGTGACAGTATTGGGCAGCGCCACTCATCCTGTGAGTGGACACACCGCCATAGTGACAGTATTGGGCAGCGCCACTCATCTTGTGAGTGGACACACCGCCATAGTGACAGTATTGGGCAGCGCCACTCATCTTGTGAGTGGACACACCGCCATAGTGACAGTATTGGGCAGCGCCACTCATCCTGTGAGTGGACACACCGCCATAGTGACAGTATTGGGCAGCGCCACTCATCTTGTGAGTGGACACACCGCCATAGTGACAGTATTGGGCAGCGCCACTCATCCTGTGAGTGGACACACCGCCATAGTGACAGTATTGGGCAGCGCCACTCATCTTGTGAGTGGACACACCGCCATAGCAGCATGTACAACACTCCCCAATAGGAAGAAAACCCGCTGGGTTGTTCATCCTGTCACTGGTGTGCTCTCCATGCCTTCAAGATCTCTCTGTCAAATGCCTACAACCATTTTTGTTTTTAGCCCTCCAACCCCACCTGCGAATTCCTGTACGCTCTTATCGTTCACCTGGTACCCGACCCTTCCACGTCCCACTTACATACTTTACGGCCCTTCCCCTCAACCCAGAATGGACCCAACTCACTCACCTCTCCCATGCTGCCCACAACAGGCTGCTCTTACCACCCACCCTACTGAGCACCTCCCCCCCCCCCCGCTTCCCCACACCCAGAAGACATATAGGACAGGAATTCCAGAGAGTGAGATAAGGCTCAAAGGAAAGAGAGCTTTAAAGTCATGTACACAAATGTGGATAACACACATTAACGTGAAAGAAGAATCCAGATATAATTGTACTTACAGAAACCAAACTGTCAGAGTTATAACATATGCAATCTTCTCAGATGACTACTCAATAAGAAAGGAGAGAGATAGAAGGGAGGGGATGACAAAAAACGACAAATGATCAGGGAAAAATTAAGGATAAGAGAGTAATTAAAGTCTGTGAACTATTCAATGTTAACATAAAGATTCCACAAGAATGAAAGTGGCCCAAGACAATGTGGTTGAACTCCTGCACTGCTCGATAGAGCAGTCCAGGGAAACTCTGCGAGAATGAAAGTAATATTACCTTTGGTATCCCATGGTACACAGAGCTCAGTACACAGTGATGAATTTCATACCAAAACAAATAATAAACGTTGTGAAGCAGCTGATAAACACGTTCCTGTCAGAAGGTTGTTGTTGTTGTTGTTGTTAAAGATTCGCTCTCTGGAACAAAAAGTTCCAGGTAGCACGGGCTATGGTGAGCCCCGTAGTTGTCACGAGAACTTAACAATGTAAGACATGACCAATCCATCACTTAACCAGCGGTGGCAGAAGACAAAGTTGGCAACCACGAGGACATGGAATAGATAAATCCGGGATGCAGAGAATATAAAATCCCACAGAAAGATGAAAAGAGGATTATTCTCAGAAAAGAAGCCGAGAGGCAATTTGAGAATGACAGCAAAGTTAAGACCCCATCACAAACTGCTCTGTACCACCATTAGCGAGAACACTATGACTGTCAGACAACACTGTCATGGAGAATGACAGATGTGGGAGAAGCTTGACAGACAAGTCTTGGATATTAGACGGAAATTATCGGGGGAAAGCGCCAAGCCATTACGACTATATAGCACTGGGAAGGGGTCAGGATAAGGATTTGGGATGGGACGGTGGGGGGGGGGAGAAGGAATGGTTCCCAACCACTTGGACGGTCGGGGATTGAACGCCGACCTGCATGAACCGAGACCGTCGCTCTACCGTCCAGCCCAAGTGGTTGGGTAGAACATAAGAACGCAACCCCGCAATAGAACGTAACCCCACAATAAACATAACGTATTCCAACAAAAGAACAAAAGAACGTATCCCCACAATAGAACACAAGAACATAACCCCACAATAGAACATAAGAACAGGAGAGAACCTAACACAGGTGAAGGAATGTCAGCATGGAAGATCATCTGGACTAAAGAGACGTGCATCAAACCACCACTTGGAAGGCTGCCATTTATACACCAATGGAGGAAAAACATCTACCGGAATTGATCAACAAATTGCCATATTCCAAACAAAATATCGTCATGGAGACTAATAAATGGCGGCGAAGCAGTGCGCTCACAGGCATCCATACTCGCTGGCAGCACGGAGGGGGGAACTGCCACTAAGCTGGAAGATACCCAATGTTGTGTCAACATAGAGAGATTGACATGCCGTGATATATCAAATGAACAAAGCCACAAGGGCTGTGATGAGGGTTCGAACCTGCGGCCGGGATGTAGTCCAATTTATGGCATTATAAGACTTGAGACAATTGTTTGCGTGGGTATTAAAAGATTCAGCAAACACTTTTTGGAAAAAAATGATTCAATAATGTTATTTCAGGCAGCCTGTTTAGAATTATTTTTTTTTTTCCTGCTATCTTCAGGAAAGGCTCAGTCACCCACTACGGCGTCTTGAACTTCGGAGACGAGTCTTTCAGCCAAACTTTGACGAACTTGAAGGGTA
>WNGS01004374.1:17500179-17515799 GCA_020271785.1 Procambarus virginalis
AAGGAGAGAGAGATAGAGAGAGAAGAGAAGAGAGAGGGAGAAGAAGAGAGAGAGAGGGAGAGAGAGAAGAGAGAGAGAGAGAGAGAGATATATACAACAGGTTCATTTTTGAGTGTACAAAAAACATCAAGTCGTAGAGAGAAGAATGGGTGACGAAAACGCTACTATGAAAATCCACGCTATCCTTAAAGTCAATTCGCTGGACGGGGAGGCGCTGACCTTACCCCAGATATCGCCCATCCTAACGGTGAGGTATTTAAACTCTGAGGGGTATTTTGTGAGGTCAACCACGACCGATGACTCCTCCAAGAAGATGGTGACGAGGCAACGGGGGTGAAGACTCTTCATCTGAAGGAGATTTTCTCAGCTGCTTATGTGCGCGACGAATGTCCTCCCTGGACATTAATCCACTTTGGAGTCAGGTATCGTTCACCCTGAAGGGCTATCAAAAAATGCTCCTCGCTGGGTAAAGTCCTTAAGGAAATTTATGGAGGGCTCTCAGGTCCCCCTAAATAAAAATTCGCCTGGGTAACCTGTTTCCCAGCTCCAGTCCGATTCGGTTGGGAATCCCGTCCCCGTAACCCTGGGGATATTTCTGCACAGGCCTCCCTACAAGGTTCATTCTAGTCTCTGTCATTGGTTTCAAATCCGAGAAATCCTCCGATGAGACTGCGTCCCTGTAGTCTCTGAGGGAACTCCTACAGGTCCCATCCTTACTGCACTTATACTCGATGTCCAAGAAATACTCCGAGGGTCTTTCGGTAGACATGACAGGAGGGGGGGAGTCTGTAAGGAGCTGTTGTATACAGCAAAGAGGATATGTATTAACTATTCCCAGCCTGTGTCCCTACACTGTGGACATAACATAATCTCAAGACGTACATTCCGAACGGTTGCTCCAACACTGCTCATGTGGAACCACTCGGCGCACATATCACACTGTACCATAAATTTCCTGTCATATGGCTGCCTACACACACACAGTTAAGGTCTTTATATGGTAATGATGCTTGTTCCTGAACCTGTGCCGTGCGCTGTTTAATGTTGTCGTCCACCGTTTCTTCTTCATGCTTTCCACACGTCCAGAGTTAGACATTTATTATCTGTACCTCCTCTGTTGTCCTAATATTTCGGTCGTCACTCGCATGCTTCAGTCTGTCGCCATCATACTTCCGACTCTCGTCATCATACTTCACCTTCCCGTCTTCATACTTTACTTTGTCGTCTTCCCAGTCGATCCCTTCTTTCGTCTCCTCATTAATTTGTAACTACATTCTCTTCGACTTCCTTCGAATCTTTGACTTTCTTCTACTCCTCCGTCTTTGCATTATTATCTTTCTCTTCTCCCAATCTGCTCTATTACAGAACCCTAATTCTTCTACTTCAGGGGGCGTTTGAATCCCATATTAAAATTTGTTCAATGTCAACCAATATTATTTGACTAGTTGTATATGAAAAGGGCTGAAATTGTCCCAAGTTTCAGTACTGCAGCGTAAATAGAAAGAGTTTTTTTTTTTTTCAACGTTTTTTACACATTTTCAATTCGACACTTCTTCACACACGTTTCAGATATAATTATTCTGTGACCCTTTTCTGACACATTGGCATATAATAAAGGATTGCAAGTAAAAGAATTTCCAAAACATCTTTAGTTTTCCTAATACAAATGTTCAAAGTTCCCCCCAAAAATTATGCAAATATGGCATGTTTATTGCTATTATAAAATCAATAAATGAACTTAGAGAAACATGAATACTTGCACATGTAGAGAGATGCCATACATTATATACTGTGTAAGTTTCATGTAAATTGAATAAAAAATGAAAAAGTTTTGTAAACGTTTGTGTCAATTGAAAAAAAAACAGAAATTAATAAAGTCTAAGGTTCTAAAATCTGTGGCTGAGGTTGACATCAACCAATTTTCTCCAAAATTGGCATCCTTACAGATAGGCTTACGTACAGTAAGGTCTGTAAGTTTGATGCAAATCGCCCCAAAACAAATGAAAAAAAAAAATTTTGAAAAAAAAAAAAAAATCTTTTTTTTTTCTCTTAAATTTTTTCCAATTAAACTAATTATAATATTTGTTTAATATATGCTATTGTGATAGCAAAGAGTCATAGCTATGATTTCAGTTGACACTTTTGATTCATAATCAATTTTGACCATTTTGGCATAATTTTCACAACTACTTCAATATTTTTTTCTCCCTTCCTATTTATGCTACGATGCTGAAACTTGGACCAGATGAAACACTTTTCATATAGAACTTGTCAAAAAAGTTTGATTGAAATCGAACGAGTTTTCATTTTTTGCATTTTTGGAGCCAAACTGGATTGGAATGCCCCCTTCAACTCTTCCTCGTTCCCTCAGAGCTTCCTCAAGTACTGTACTACACTCAACCTTACTCGACCGTACTTGTTGCTCTACCTCTTCTGAGTGCTAGTAATCCTCTCTCTGCACATACTGTCACTTATCACTTCCTCTTCTTGGCTATCACTCGTCTTCGCTATCTCCTCTTCATGCCTCCCGTGAAATGCGTCAACTTCCGACATCTCACACAACTCAACTTCATCATTTCTACATTTCTGTTCCTCTAGACAACTTGTCTTTCTACTCTTGTCCTCAGTCTGTCCAAATTCTTCTTCACCTCAGTTCAGCACAGTTATCTCCAATTTCTGGTTCTCGAATTCTGCTGGTTGGGCTTCCCTTAGGTCCACTCTGTTCAAATTACTCTTCTCCGGCAGGGTCATTTTAACTTCTGACCTATCCGTGCCCTCACTTTCAAGAGCTGTACTTTCACTAAACAGCAATGCTATCTCCATATCAGTCTCTTCCTTCAGTGGAGTCGACATTGTCACATGCCCTCCAGTGTCCACCTTGTCGGCAACCTCTGCCCTCGTCACTACATGGTATACAATGACTTGGCTGTCCTCTGATTCATCCTCTAGGATGCTAGCCAGGTCTACTCTTTCAGGTGTCCCATCAGTACCATGGCCCTTCTGACTCTCCTCTGGCACAGCTTCCACTATGAGCTTCGGCAACACCTTCGACCCGCACAGGTCATTACCAAAAATCACTTGTATCCCTGGAACAGGCATGTCGGAACACACTCCCAACATCACCTCCGCCAAATAATCTGACTTCATCCCGACAGCACATATTGGCATGTCACCCTCAGATAATAACCCATATACCATTATTTTCTAACTGCCAGCTAAAAGTCGATCATCCGCGATCAGACTTCTCAAAATCAAACCCTGGTTCGCTCCCATATCTCTTCGGATACTTACTTCCACTTCAGGTTGGCCTTCTATGCTAACCCAACTTTACTAATCAACGGGCTATACCTTTCGTTTGTCAAGTTCATTTTCTGCGGTTTGTCCTGTAGCTACTGACAATCTTTCATCATGTGACCACGTCCGATACATTTATAGCATCTTACTTGAGAGAAGTCTTTTCCATATCCCACCGAGTGGCTTTGACCCTGTCCACTCGGGTTGGAGGTTCTCCAACCCGAGAAGGTGGAGGTTCTCCACAGGTGGAGGTTCTCCACAGGTGGAGGTTCTCCACAGGTGGAGGTTCTCCACAGGTGGAGTTCTCCACAGGTGGAGGTTCTCCACCTGTGCAGGGGGTGCACAGGTGCACCCCCTGCACTCTGCTAGGTTTGGCTGGATTCCTGATTTCTTTGCACGTACATAGTTTCTCACTTAACTCCTTCATCCTCACTTTCAGATGAAGCAAATTACCTACTTTTCTGAGTTTTAGGATACTTTCATTTATTTATCCATATATCAAACTTTTTTTTCACCCCAGGCTTCCCTGGGTCTACCATAATTGCATCTCACATAACTTTTTACTCTGCTTTCCTTCAAGCTCCGATAAGCCTCTGTAATCATATCTGCCCTATCGGCTGCATCTCTCACATTGTTCACTTCTGCCTCCTTGACCTTAAATTTCGTCTCAGGTGCATAGTTTCTGGAAATTTCTCCATAATCATAAACTGTTTCAAATCATCATAGGATACTACACCGAGAGCTTCTATCCATCTCTGGACACGCCTTTCCAAATCTCTCGCTGTCTCGGCAAACGTATTTGCAAAAGCCTTCATCATCTCTCTGAAACACTTTCTGTAAGCTTCAGGCGTCAACAGAAATGAGCGTAACATGCTGCTCTTCACAGTCCAGTAATCTTGGCATGCCTCCAAAGACAACTGGGTATACGCCTCTCTGGTAGCACCAGTCAGCCGTGACTGTACCAACTGAGCCCACTTCTCTTGGGGCCACTATCTGATGTTGGCTATCTTTTCAAAGTGCTTGAAGAAGCTCTCTGACTCTTCCAGCACGAACCATGGAATATCTTTTTCCCTAACTTTATTATCCGTTGGGTGTGACACATGTGTGGTTCTCTCTGGCAACCCACGTTCGATCCTTTGCTCTGCCAAAGCTGCTTTGACTTCTATCTCCATTTGTTTGGTTTTCTCTTTCTCCTTCTCCTGTTCTAGTTCCAGTTTCCGTGCTCTGGTTTTATCTTTTTCTTTTTCTACCTCCAATTAGGTTTCTCTTTTTCTTTCTCTTGTTCTAACTCCAGTTCCCTTATACGGGTTTTGTCTTTTTCTACCTCTAGTTCAGTTTTCTGCTTTATGCTTCGTTTTTCATCTGAAGTTCTAACCTATACTTCTCCAGTTGGAACTGCCTCTCTTCATGCTCCCATTCTCTTTACATCTGTAGCTCTAGCTGAAATCTTTCCAAGCTTCTGTTCCCGCTACTCCTGCTACTGCAGATGCTCCTACTCCTCCAAGTTGATTCTTGGGACCTCACTTCATCTTGTCCATCATCTTTTTCCCTTCAGCTCCTTTCTGGGCTCCTTGCTCTGCCGCTTCGTTCCTAACTCTCAACGGCCTAAGGCTCTCTTCCTTCCTTCTGAATACTTTAGATGACTTCACCTTAATGCCACATTTCTCCGCTATCTGCTTTAACTGCTCTCTAGTGCAACGTTCGAAATCTTCAGGTTTGCCTGACTCTACAAATGTTTGCATCTTCTCCATCCTGTCCTGTGGGTCTTCCTGAGAGAGAAAAAATCCACCTGCAGTAACACAGGCTACCTACTGCTGCAATGGGAGTGTCAGTCCAGTCTCCTGGACTCGAACTGTGGGTGTGTCAATTCAATCTCCCAGACAGAGTGTGATTGTGTCAATTTGCTCCCGGCCAGAGTGTTGGTGTGTCAATTTAATCACAGGCAGGCCCCCCCCCCCCCAATATTTTATTAGGAGGAGGGTTAGGAGTTGGGGGTTTTTAAAGCCCCAAAAGGGAGCTCTGGTTTTTGCACCAGACTGTTACTTGAGTTCAGGCGGACAATGTCCTCCCCAACTATCACTTAGAATACTTACTTCCTCCCATATCCTCTCTCTACTAATGAACGGGCATAACTCCCTGACAGAACAACAGCCGACCTCGGTAGCCACACTCCCGCTATCGTCGTCCGACCAGCAATAGAAATTGGAGTGCTTGCAATTTACCGAGGAGATCACCCTTTAAACCGCTTGATCATGGAAAGGGGTTCAGCATCACTAATTTAGGAATGCAGCTCCAAAACTGGCCTTGGCCTTGTTGTCTTGTGTACTCTACTCGAGCTGCCGTGACTTCCTACTCTCTCCTTGTTTAGAATAATCTCCTAAATCCCCCTTTTTGTGAATTACTCTCTACTGTCACCCTGTCCGTAGCCATAGCTCTCTCTCTCTCACACTTTTTGATAAACTTCACCAGGACAAAAGCAAAAGCCAGCTAACATATAAAACATTTAATACATAAATAAATGTACACAATAAAAACATATGATAAGCAATATGACCATATAGCACTTTAAACTGCTACAACCCGGTAGCACTCCAATATCTTATTCTGGGTTCACCAACTGTCCATATCAAATGGCTGCACAAGTCTTGGCTTCCAACCTACTACCCCGCTCACTGCTTGGGGCTGAAATCCTGTCTCAACATTACTGTATCCTCAACCATAAATTAATGAGATTCTGCTTGGCAGCTGAAATACCTGAAACATCTAAATATTCATCTCCCAACAAAGGAAGAAATCAATCTCTCATCTTACACTATGTCTAACATGCCAATAAGCATTCAAGCACTCCTCTTGCACAATCATGTGTCCACAATGAACCTCCGTTCTGCTCCTAGAAGCTCCTTAATAAATGCTTATATCTGGGTCCTCNCTCATTGACATCTTGCCCATCATCTGTGTCTTCTTCAGGCTGATTGTCAGGCCGAATGCAGAACAGGCTGCGGCAAAGCGGTTGAGTAGCTGCTGCAGGCCTTCTGCTGTGTGTGTGGTGATCGCTGCGTCGTCGGCGAAGAGGAACTCCCTGAGGATTCGCATTTGTACTTTTGTCTTTGCTCGGAGTCTGGATAGATTATACAGCTTTCCATCAGATCTTGTACGGAGATAGATGCCTTCTGTCGTTATTCCAAAAGCATGTTTGACGAGGATCGCGAAGAAGATGCCGAACAGGGTTGGAGCAAGAACACACCCCTGTTTAACACCACTGTTAATGTTGAATGGTTCAGAAGTTGACCCTTCGAACACGACTGTCCCCTTCACGTCCTTGTGGAACGATTGTATCATGCTGAGTAGGATGGGTGGACAGCCAATTTTGGCCAAGATCTTGAAGAGTCCGTCCCTACTCACGAGGTCGAAGGCCTTTGTAAGGTCAATGAAGGCAATGTACAAGGCTTTTCTCTGCTCCCTGCACTTTTCTTGAAGCTGTCTCAGGGAGAACACCATGTCAGTGGTCGACCTCTCTGCTCGGAAACCACACTGTGACTCAGGGTACACTCTTTCGGCAAGAATCTGAAGCCTGACTAAAACGACCCTAGCGAATAGTTTGCCAACGACGCTGAGGAGGGAGATGCCGCGATAGTTGTTTACATCGCTTCTGTCACCTTTATTTTTGTAGAGAGTGATGATGTTTGCATCTCTCATGTTTTGTGGCACCGAGCCCTCCCTCCAGCATTGGCACAGAAGTTCATGAAGCTCAAATTTAAGTGTTCCACGAGCGCACTTGAGAACTTCATGCGGAATCCCGTCATCTCCTGGGGCCTTCCCTGAGGAAAGTGAATCCAGCGCTTTCTCAACTTCTTCCACAGTTGGTTCAAGATCAAGTTCTTCCATGATGGGCAGGCATTCAATTGCATCCAAAGCCTCTACGCTGACCAAGTTCTCTCTGGAGTAGAGTTCGGAGTAATGTTCCACCCAGCGATTCATCTGTTGATCACGGTCTTTAATGATCTCTCCAGTGGCAGACTTTAGAGGAGCCGTCCGGTTTTGTGTAGGGCCTGTTGCCTGTTTGATTCCTTCGTACATGCCTCTTATGTTGCCGACAGTGACTGCAGTCTGGATGCTGGAACAGAATCGAAGCCAGTAATCGTTAGCACAACGCCTCGCAGTTTGTTGAACTCTACTGCGGGCAATACGGAGGGTCTGTAGGTTCCTTCTTGAGGGCAGGTTCTTGTAGGATAAGAGAGCTCGTCTCTTTTCCTCTATGAGGGGTAACAGTTCCTCTGCACTGGCCTCGAACCAGTCTGCTGACTTGTTCTGTCTCTTACCGAAGGTGGACATGGCAGTGTTGAAAATAGTGCCCCTGAGATGTAACCACCTCTCACTTGCGCTATCGCAGGGTGGTACAGGAAGGGCATTTACCAGCGCTGCAGTGAATTCCTCCACCTTGTGAAGGTCACGGGTCTTGTTTACGTTAATGCGTGGTCTTCCCTCCTTCTTTGCTCTGTGGATTTTCCGGGGCTGGAACTTTACTTTGCAAACGACGAGAGAGTGGTCGGTGTCGCAATCTGCGCTCTGGAAGCTGCGGGTCAGTTTGACATTTCTCAGATTGTTACGCCCCGTAAGCACCAGGTCGAGTTGGTGCCAATGCTTAGACCTGGGATGTCTCCAGGAAACCTTATGCTGGGGCTTGGTGTCGAAGAAGGAATTGGTGATGCAGAGATCATGACGGCAGCAGAACTCCAGGAGGCGCTGCCCACTCTCATTCATCTTCCCAAATCCAAACTGGCCCAGGCAGGAAGGCCAAGAGCTGTGGTCAGAACCAACTCTTGCATTAAAGTCTCCCAGGAGGAAGACTGACTCTTGGTGAGGTATGTCTCTGAGAGCTAGGCCGAGGTCATCATAGAACTTGTCCTTCGCTTCGGTAGAGGAGGTCAATGTTGGTGCATAGGCATTGATGAGGCTGACCATTCCTACTGCAGTATGAAGCTGAAGTTTGATGATCCTTGAAGACCCCTCCATAGGCGGTACTATGGACCCTAACAACCTGTTCCTGATGGCAAAACCAACGCCATGCTCCCTTACCTCTTCTTGTGGTTTGCCCTGCCAGTAGAAGGTAAAGTCCTTCTCCCGTATGCTGCCAGTTGCCGGCAGACGTGTCTCCTGCAGGGCGACTATGTCCATCTGGAGTCTGCGCAGTTCATTGTTGATCACAGCTGTCTTGCGGGCGTCGTTCACTTCCAGTAGATCTTCCGAGAGACCCGGTGTCATGGTCCTTACATTCCATGTGCCCAGTTTGAGAGCTGGGTGGCTCTGTGTTTGTTTTCTTTTGCCTGGTGCATGAGTTGACGATCCGCTTATTGGATTGTGGCCTAAGCCCCACGCACCCAGTGGAGCAGGCGGACCGTGGCGGGACAGCACCTTATTGGCTGGGGGCTGCCCAGCTTGAGGCGGGCGGTAGCTGTCCTATGAAATCGGATGATTTCTCCCACCGACGGAAGCAACCCCTGGCGCCTTACTCTACGCCAATTGAGTGGTAGACTTATCACCGGTAACTGTCGCTTCCCGTGTTGAGCCATCGCCAAGGCGATGCTGGAGTGTCCTCTCCAGGGCACAGGCCTGGGCAGTAATTATGGAGGATCAGCTGTTGCCCATGCAACAGATCCATCCTCTCCACGCCACCGATGTGATCCAAGGGAAGGGCAGGAGCCGATACGCTTGGCACCAGTGTCGTCGCAGGAGTTGCCAGAATGTAGCTGTAAACAGCTGCAAACTGCCTTAGGGACTCCGACTCCGGATTTTTCCTCAGGGTTGACTCCCGAAGTCTTTCCCATGAGTGGGTTTAGCCACAAGACAGCAGAGGTTTGAATTCGGGGTTTTCCTTCCCCTAGATGGGCTGCCTTTCCAGGCTAACGAGTCCCATCTGCCCGAAGCAACTGGTTTTAAGGCGCCAGAGACCCGCCTTCGCCCCTTCTCCTGTTGGTAGAAGCAGTTCCGCCAGGCCTAGAGGCTAAGCCACACGTTCAGGCAAGGAGCTGGACTTGGTTGTCAGAGGCTATTTGAGACGCACGCCATCAGGGGCACTTTACAGGCTGTGGGAGCTTATCTCCACAACCCTTCCCCCCGGCTGTAACAAACCTTGGAACCATCTACCCTCTCATTATTAATTACGGCATTAACTTTACACATAGTCGGTGTGGACTGGTGCAACAATGCGGATGTTAACTATGATATGGTGGGTCTGAGGCTTGGGACATGAATACATGTTGCTAACATGAGTTTCACTGAAAAATTTCACCTGCCACAGTTACCAACACCGCTCTCTACACTTCACTCTCACGCTGTGTTCGTAAAATACTGATTCTCACTACTGGTTTCCTGTCTACGTTGGGGTGGGTGTCCCAGCAAGACTGCTTGTGTGCTTGAGTTAGAACTGGTCGGAGTGCTCGGGTGGCGAGACAAGCCCACTTGCTGGTGAGCTTTAACAAACGAGGATTGAGTATACCTGCAACATTGTCTAGATAATCCGGCAAGATTTCTTAAAGCAGGTCGTCAGGTGCTGAGCGGACACCGAGGCCACAGAGTCTGACGGGGAAGGTAAATGGTTTCCAAATTACAATTCATAACAGGTGTGAGAGATAACCAACAAGACCACTTGTTGGTGAACAAGAGATCAGATAAGTACCGTCTATACTATTTGTTACACTATGTTCTGTGTTCATTTTAGATCATTTGTGTACGACTTTCCTCGATTCACTTTTCTATACGATTTCGACAACAACAATAACGTCTCATGAAACTGCTAAACGAAAACTTGATGACGATGTTAATTAATTTTCCATCACATTGAAACTGTAATTTATCTTACAGTTGCACATTGTGTTGGGCAGACACAGATTATGTTCGGGGGAGACTATGGTAAACATTATTTCAGTGCTACATGCGAATTCTGCAAAATTCATGCAATAAAAAAGGGATAATAATAAAAGTTTGCATCATTTGATCTACTTGAGCCTTGCAGAATAAATCGTTGAACTAATTAGGTAGCTTGTAATGAATATTGCAATTACTTGCACCCACCATATTGTGACTTAGAGCCACAACTATTTTTAAACAATGATAAAACCATAACAGCACGCTGCATGAGCATGGAAAAGAATTCTCCGAATCTGGATGCAATTAAACTTTTGCATCTAGTGAAAGTTATGATGGAATTAAATTTTCACTCAGACGCAAACAACCTGAGTGGAAATTCCGTGTCCCTGTTCATAGTACAACTCCATAGTCTCCCGAGACTGAAGGATGCCTACTTCAGTAGGCATCCTTCAGTCTCGGGAGACTATAGAGTTGCGCCCTGGTTGTCAATCCTGGTGCAGCGTCTGGTGTGACTGATGAGGCCAATTCGAGAATGGCAGTCCATCCCACACTGAATACAAACGAAGTCCGATTCTGGTCTGTCTTTCTGGCTACCGGCTTTCCTTCTCTGTCTCTTTGCCTCCGATTTCTTGGCAAGTGACTCCTCGAACTTGGAGAGACCTCTTTGAACAGACTGCCTCCAGGCAGAACAGTCTGCGTCCAGTGTTTCCCACGTAGCAAGATCGACGTCCATGGCTCTCAGGTCAATGTTGCATACGTCTTTGTACCGTAGCTGGGGCTTGCCTGTTTGACGCTTTCCCTGCATTAGGTTTCCATACAGGATATCCTTGGGGATCCTGCCGTCACCCATTCACACCATGTGCCCAAGCCAGCGCATTCGTCTCTGTTTCAGCATTGCGTACATGCTTCTGATTCTAGCTCTACCCAGGACGTTGTTGTTTGTCACCTTGTCCTGTTAGGTGATGTCCAAGATGTGTCGAAGGCAGCGCATGTGGTAGGCATTCAGCTGTCTTTCCTGACAGATGCGGAGTGTCCAAGACTCAGTGCCATAAAGGAGAGTGGTCAGGACACAGGCTCTGTAAACATGAATCTTTGTGTACTCAGTCAGCCTATTGTTGGCCCACACTCTCTTTGCCAGTCTAGACATGGTATTGGATGCCTTACCGATACGTTTGTTTAGCTGCGAATCAAGAGAGAGGTAGTCAGGAGTCAGAGATTGTGGATCCCAGGTACACGAAGTCACGAACGACTTCCAGTTTGGAATCGGAGATGCCGATGTCAGGTGGGGAGTCCACTCCTTGTCCCATGACCTGTGTTTTCTTAAGGCTGATAGTAAGTCCGAAAGCCTGACAGGCCTCGCTGAAGCGGGTCATGAGCCGTTGGAGGTCTTCGACTGAGTGGAAAGTGACTGCTGCGTCGTCGGCAAAAAGGAAGTCGCGCAGACACCTCAGCCGAACCTTCGTGTCAGCTCTCAGCCTGGTGAGGTAAAGAGCTTTCCATCCGACCTGGTCCGGAGGTAGATGCCTTCCGTGGCAGATCCGAAGGCCTTCGTCAGATCTATGAAGGCTACAAAGAGTGGCTGCTTCTGTTCCATGCAATTCTCCTGCAGTTGTCTGAGGGAAAAGACCATGTCGATGGTGGACGTGTTAGTTCTGAATCCGCATTGTGATTGTGGATAGACTCTCTCTCTCTCTCTGCAAGGACTTGGAGCCTCTTCAATGTGACTCGAGCAAACAGCTTTCCGACAATACTGAGGAGGGAGATTCCACGGTAATTGTTGCAGTCGCCCCTGTCACCTTTATTCTTATACAGCATGACGATGTTGGCGTCCCTCATGTCCTGTGGCATTTCTCCTTCTTCCCAGCAGAGGCAGAGAATTTCATGCAGCTCCATGAGCAGGCTACCTCTGTACCACTTGAAGGTCTCAGCAGGAATGCCATCTTTTCCAGGAGTTTTGCCAGAAGCAAGGGAATCAAGGGCATCTCTGAGTTCTTCGAGGGTCGGTTCGCTGTTGTGCTCCATTAACACAGGCAGGCATTCAATGACGCTCAGGGCGTCTTCGGTGACCACATTCTCCCTGGATTATAGCTCAGAGTAGTGCTCGACCCAGCGCTTCAGCTGCAGTGTCTGGTCCTGAATCACCTCGCCTGTGGCAGATTTCAGAGGAGCGGTCCTTTTCTGGGTTGGGCCGAGGGCCTGCTTGATACCGTCAAACATTCCCTTTACATTGCCTGTATCCGCTGCAGATTGTAGCTGGGAGCAGAGCTGGAGCCAATAGTTGTTGGCACATCTTTGCAGCGGACGGCCCGAAGGATCTGTAAGTTGCGCTGACTTGGGCAGACTTTGTAGGCTGACAAGGAGTTTCTATCCTCTTCGATGACAGGTGTCATCTCTTCCGAGTGAGCCTCGAACCAGTCTGCCGACCTGTTGGTCTTCTTGCCAAAGGTGAACATGGCAGCGTTGAACACAGCGTCTCTGAAGTGCTGCCATCTTTCGCAGGCGGTGACCCCGGCTGGGCGAGGGAGAGCTTTCTCGAGCACACGTGCAAAATCTTCCACCTTCTCCTGGTTGTGGGTCTTGGTGGTGTCGATGCGAGGTCTGCCTTCTTTTTTCGTGTGATGAATCTTCTTTGTTTGCATGTTGACCCTGCTACATACCAAACAGTGGTCGGTGTCACAGACAGAACTCTGGTAGCTACGCGTAATCTTGACGCTGGGTAGACTTGCACGCCTGGTAAGAATCAGGTCAAGCTGGTGCCAGTGCTTGGATCTGGGTGTCTCCAAGAGACTCGGTGCTGAGGCGTTGTGCCGAAGAGCGTGTTGGAGACACAGAGACCATGAAGGCAGCAGAGTTTTAGCACACGTTGCCCGTTCTTATTCATCCTCCCTATGCCGAATTTACCCCGAAAAGTGGGCTAAAAGTTGTGATCGGTACCCACTTTGCTGTTGAAGTCGCCGAGGATGAACGGTGGCTCCTTTACAGGGGTTCTCGCTATGACTCTGTTGAGGTCATTGTAGAATTTTTCCTTTTGCCTCTGCTGGAGAAGTCAGGGGTGGTGCATATGCACTAATTATATTCACTGGTCCTATTTGGCATTGCAGTTGCAGAGACAGAATTCATTCGGTTTCCCCCGTCGGTGGCATAATGTGTCCCAACAGTGCATTCCTGACGGCAAATCTCATGTTCTCTGGTCTCATCTTGAGGTTCTCCCTGCCAGAAGAAAGAGAAGGCTCTCTCTCTCTCAGATCCTGATCCTGGCAGCCTGGTCTCTTGGAGAGCAACAATATCAATCTGCAGTTTGCTCTGCTCCCTATCGATGATTGCTGTTTTTCGGGCGTCATTGATTTCTTGCAGGTCGTCAGAGAAACCTGGTGTCAGTGTCCTGACGTTCCATGTGCCCAGCTTTAGGGCATTGACATTTTCTTTTTAGGTTTGGTATTGCTTGGTGCAAAGTTGTCGTGCCGCTTGTCGGTTTTCACCCTAAACCCCACGCACCCAGTGAGGTTAACGGACCGTGGCGAGGCAACACCTTATTGGCTGGGGTTTGCCCAGCTTGAGGCGGGCGGTAGCACCCCAGTGGGGCGCGATGACCCCTCCCACCGTCGGAAGCAACCCCTGGCGTCGCACTCTTCGCCAAGAGCAGAAGACTTAAAACCAGTAGACTGTCGCTTCCCGTGTTGGGTCGACACTGTGAGGCGAAGCTGGAGTGTTCTCTCTAGGGTGCAAAGCCTAGGTAGGTAGATATTGTCACAGCAAGGTGGGTTGGGGCTCCACTAGCAAGGAGCTACTGGGGGCTTAGAAGGCAGAACACTCAGCCCCTCCCACCAGAGTCGCTTGGTCCCACAGGAGAGGACCAGTAATACCGACCACCGCAGGTCTTTGTTCCCACCACTGGGGGTGCCACTGATTCACCCTGGGAGCCCTTCAGTCAACCATGGGGAAACTGCTATTAGCAATTCCGGCCTAGACCCGTGGAGGAGTGAAAGGCTTACCTTTTAACAATAACTTTCCCTGAGTCTTGCCTGCCAGATAAAAGGTTGCAGGAATTCCTTTCCCGCCTGCCTTCTCTATCTTCTTTTAACAAGGTCGCCAGCTGGGTTGATATATCTGCACTCCAGCAGTGCATTTCAATGGGTGTACTCTATACTGCTTGTTGCCAAGTGTTGCTACTCATACATATTTGACGCTGGACTGACAGCCCAAGGTACTCTTCCACAAATGTCTGTGTTGCTTTACCTCTCTCCAGCCACTACATAGCTTGTTACCAAAGTGTTGTCACCATTTCGGCTCTGATATTGGACAGATGGCCTAGGGTACGCTTTTATATAAGTCTGTGCTGCTTTACCACTCTCCAGCCACTAAGAACTTCTATAGAAAACGTAATGTTTACTAGGTGGGACTATGATATCCCTCGTGAAGGCTCATAGAGATCATTATGGAGGCACATTTAAACACAATGATAAAATATGTGATATTTATTGACATACGTTACATGATTACATATACAATTAATATCAATACAGGGAAAGAAAAAAAGAATAAACAATCTGGTGATCGTCAGCAACTCTTCTTTCACGACCTCGACAACTCCTTCTGCTGGGCAGATTTAAAAGGGGGCTTTACACCCTTTCACAGGGGGGGGCAGTTTCGTCAACGTCGGCCATCTCCTCTTCGACTGCCCCGTCGTCCACACACACTGTCCTCTTCAACAGTTCTGGACACAAGCTGCCCTGCAGCCTATCCTTCTACTAATGTACCAATGTTATACTGTAACATGTATATATAAATATCGTGGCCTATCTAGCCTACTCAAACAAGGGGTAATGGGAGGGGAAATTGATCTACCTTTACATTCCTGGCTCACGACGCCTGTCCCTCGATGGTGAGAGGTTCCCACGCTTCCTGATTCGGTTCTTGACGATCCAGGAACGTTCCACAAGTCCTCAGGTGTCGTGAAGCCTTCGTGTCGTCGCCGAGCCACTCCCAGAGTTTCAGATATCCCAATCCTGGCTCACCAGTGGGCACTGAGCTAATCACTGTATGCACACACTCGTCCCTTCCACAAGACGCTGTTCCTTGCCCTAGGAATGGTGTCGTCCCTCCAAAGTCCTCAGGGAATGTGACCCGGTCACAGCAAGGCCTGCTCGCCACACCATCCAGACCCTCAAGCATCAGGCGGCACCCCTCCAGCGTCGTCGCCGACCGACTCTTCAAGTTTTTGCGCTTCTCTGCTCAATAAACTTTGTTTCTTCTTGCTTCCCAGAAGCACAGGGTATCCAATAACAATAGTGGGCAGCGATGGCTAGCTTTAATCCACTGAGTAAGGCTCCCAGAGCCTCCAATCCTTGGGAGCTGACCGAGAAACGTCCTTCCACTCTCGCAGTCAGACCAACTCTAACGTTGCCGCCAGCGCAGCCAGGGGACTCGGTGACGTCACGGCGGCTCTGATTGGTCGCCCG
>WNGS01004374.1:17517548-17529287 GCA_020271785.1 Procambarus virginalis
GGGTAACAGCTTTTCCTCCATATTATTATGGTGCCCTCACCTTTTTTCTCCAATGAGCCAGCGTTTAAGAGTCATATCAGCTTTCCCTATTGACTCTCTGAGATGCAGGGATTTTTTTTGGTATATGAGGCGACCAGATCGGCCGCATGATAAGGGAGAAATTTACATTATAAGTTTGAAGGTAAGAGGGAAGTGGCGCCTTGATACAAACGAAATGGTACCCCTACCTGCAGATCCGCCATTTTGTGGAGGGCACCAGCTGAGTGCGGATTGGTTGACTTAGGTCACGCGGGTTAGGGGACAGACGTGTCGTCGTCGCGCTCCGTGAAAACACTGGATAAACCGGGATTTTTTAGGATTACAACTATGGATTACGGCCACAGTGATCACCCAGTGCATAGTGACCCGTAGGAAAGTTGAATACAGAAATTAAAATGGAACTTTGAGTTAAATACAGAATAAACGTGGTCCCACGTGGTGAGCCAGTGCCACCAGGCTCATGTGTACAGGCAAAAGCGATATATATCAAATATAGCGAGCAGTGATACGGTGAACAGTGAAGTGGAACGTGTAACATAACATATAAATTAGTGAATAGTGTTAGAGAATTGTTCATAGAAAAAGTATAAATGTAAAGTGTTGGGGGCATCACACTTGTGTTTACACACCACAGCCACGAGGCCTACACAGTGTAAGGGAGTCCCTCAGTAACAGTATACTCCCTCAGTGATAATATACCAGCAATATATACTGTAATACGGGCAAGTAGGTTTAGGAACTAGTAATAGAGTAAGTTAATAACATTGTAAGCCGGAAGAAAGCAGAAATTCCCTTAGGAAAATACAGGCAAATAATCAGTGTATAAATCAAGTAACTGGCAACCGTTGACATCCTGCCCCCGACCTGGGACAACAACGGTCAACTATACGGTCCCAAGAGGACCATATTTTCTCCACAAGGCGATAAGTACCCCCACATAAACTTTAACAAATAAACATATGTAATATTATAAATATACTGTATATATATTATATATACATATATATATATTATAAATATATGCATATAATATTATAACATCACAAACCCAACATGGAGGTGTGTGGAGGCTGCCATAAGGCACTTCGGAAGACTGTTGTAGGCATTGTATGTAATATTTGTAACATAAGATTTCACCTGAGTTGTACAGGATTACCTACACAATATGCAAACCGGGAAGGTACCTACTGGATCTGTGAAAGTGACAGACAGTGTGGGAAAACATTGCCAAACTAATGAATGACATTCCTGAAGTACACAGGCTACAATTCACACAAAAACTACCAGAAATATATGCAGAGTATATAAAGACAGCAACGAACTCTGAGCACAACCCAGGGATTGAGAATTTAGAGAGTCAAAGTAGCAATGTAGAAGGACATAGCGTCGAGGTACACAAAAATGAAGGCAATATTGTAGAGCAAACTGGTGATATGAATAAGGAGATAAAAAATGAGACGAATGAGAAAGACGAAAGCAACAAGGCGAAAGATAAGGGTAATACCGAGAATAAATGCAGAAACGAGAAAGTTGGAACAAAAATCACAGAGGTAGCCAAGTCGTACACGGATACAAACAAGAATAATGCAATCACAGATGAAAATATTTGCAGGTATTATGCAAAAGGACAGTGCAGATATGGGCCAGAGGCACGGAATGCTCATTCATGCACCCACGGAAATGCCGGAACTGGTTAGGGAAAGGCAGATGTCGTTTTGATACTGAGTGTAGATATTTTCACCCTAAGCTATGCAAACTCTCAGTTAATGAGAGGAAATGCTACGATCTTCATTGCCCCGATTTCCACGTCAGAGGTACACAGCGCTATATAAGAGAGGAAGTCCAATATAATAGCCCTGAACATTTTTTAGAGGCAGGCAGAAACAGAGGGAGAAACAGACAGGCAGAAACGTGGCAGGAGTACGGATGGAGAGGGGGAAATGCCCGAGACTGGACTACATTTCGTCATCAAGCCCACACATACTACACCCCCCAACTACACAGAGACTACCACACACTCCCCAATATCACTTCCAAAACTGGACAAACCATTGCCACAACAACACACCCTGGGTCAGGGTAGAGGAGGGAGAACCACCAAAACCTTCCAGAAGTGACACACAATATGGACAATCATTCATTTTTGCAAACATTCAAGGTCTAAAGCCAAAGTCAAGAATAAAGTCAAGTTCATAAATGGTCTCCTATTAGAGTCAAACTCCATATTTGGGGCATTCACGGAAACTCATACAAAAGATTACATGGATGGTGAAATCTGGATTCCAAATTATAATTTATACAGATGTGATAGAAAAACTAGGTCAAATGGAGGAGTAGGTCTGTATATTAAAGAGGACCTGGTATGCACAGAACTACTAAACTCAACTAATGAGGTGGTAGAGGTACTTGGAATTAAGGTAGAGAAACTAAACCTAATTATTATTTTAATATATAAACCGCCAGATACAACGGTTGAGGAATTCACAGAGCAGATGCACAAAATAGAGAACATACTTGATGACCTAGCAAACCCAGCTCCAGATATTATCTTCCTTGGAGATTTCAATTTACCGAGTCTAAGATGGAGAATGGCAAACACAAATATCATAGCAGGGATGACCCGGGAAATAACCAGCCACAGGTCAGAGAACTTTTGAGATTCTGTGACAAATTCTCGCTCAATCAACAGATTACAGAACCAACTAGGAACGAAAACACACTAGACTTGTTATTCACAAACAATGATGAACTAATCAGAGACATAACAATCTCAGATACTTCATACTCAGACCATAAGCTCATTGAAGTGCGAACTAGCATAAATAACGGTAGTAGATCTAAGAGACCCAACAAGCGAGAAGGAATATTCAATCAATTCAATTTCAACAATAAGAGGATTGACTGGGAAAAAATAAATGTAGACCTTTCAACCATTCAATGGGAGACGGTCTTAAGCGACAAAACTCCCACACAGGGAATAGCTCAACTGACAGCTGAAGCTTACAAGGTCTGCTTGAAGCACGTGCCGGTGAGGAGGGGCAGAAAGAGGAACACTCTAGAAAGAGAACGCAGACGACTGTACAGGAGAAGGAAAAAATACGGAAATGCTTCGGCAGACACAACTATCACAAGCAAGGAAAATAAGCCTAAGCAGGGAGATCGAAGAAATCGAACAAACGTTGAAGCGATCATATGAGTCTGAGGAAATGGAATTGGAACAGAGAGCTATACAAGAGATAAGGAAAAATCCGAAATATTTTTTCACATACGCTAAATCAAAATCCAAAACCTCGACCAGTATTGGACCGTTAATTACAAATGAAGGTACGTACACAGAGGACAACAAAGAGATTAGTGAAATTCTAAGAAGCCAGTATGAGGCTATGTTTAGCACACCAATTAACAACATGAAAGTTGATGACCCAGACAGCTTCTTTATGAATGACATTCAAGCTGCAGATAATATAACGGATATTACCACAAACTCGGAAGACTTTGAAAGAGAAATTGACAATATGCCCATGCACTCAGCCCCTGGGCCTGACTCATGGAATTCAATATTCATAAAGAAATGTAAAGTACCAGTAGCGAGAGCACTCAGCGTAATATGGAGAAAGAGCCTGGATACAGGGGAGATACCAGCAGCACTTAAATCTGCAGATATAGCTCCGTTGCACAAGGGGGGGAGTAAAGCCTTGGCAAAAAATTATAGGCCAGTTGCACTAACATCACACATAATAAAAGTGTTTGAAAGAGTGATTAGGAATCAAATTTCTAGTTTTATGGAAAACAATGAATTGCACAATCCAGGACAACATGGATTTAGAGCGGGAAGATCCTGTCTGTCACAGTTACTCAACCACTATGACAAATCACAGAAGCCCTAGAAGAAAAGCAAAATGCAGATGTTGTATACACAGACTTTGCAAAGGCTTTCGACAAATGTGACCATGGGGTGATAGCTCACAAAATGAGGTCAATGGGAATAACTGGAAAAGTAGGACGCTGGATACTCAATTTCCTGTCGAACAGAACACAAAGAGTAACAGTCAATCAGATAAAATCGAGTCCAAGCGATGTTAAAAGCTCTGTACCTCAAGGTACAGTCCTTGCACCGCTACTGTTCCTTATTCTCATATCTGATATAGACAAAAATACACGTCACAGCTTCGTGTCATCCTTCGCAGATGACACAAAAATCAGCATGAAAATTACCTCTGCTGAAGACATTGAAAAACTACAAACAGATGTCAACAAAGTTTTCGATTGGGCAGCAGAAAATAATATGATGTTTAACAGTGATAAATTTCAGGTACTCAGGTACGGCAAAAATGAGGATCTGAAACATAATACAGGGTACAAAACACAATCAAATCTTCCCATAGTAGAAAACAGCATGTCAAGGATTTGGGAATAATGATGTCCGACGATCTAACGTTTAGGGAGCATAACCAAGCAAATATCGCATCAGCCAGAAAAATGATCGGATGGATTACGAGAACTTTCAAATCCAGGGATCCCATCACAATGGTTGTACTCTTCAAGTCACTTGTGTTGTCCCGTCTCGAATACTGCTCAGTACTCACTTCCCCCTTCAGAGCAGGAGAGATTGCTGAAATAGAGGGAATACAGAGAACATATACGGCACGCATAGACGAGATAAAACACCTAAATTATTGGATCGTCTCAAAGCTCTCCAAATGTACTCTCTAGAAAGGAGACGAGAGAGATACCAAATAATATACACGTGGAAAATACTGGAGGGCCAGGTCCCAAATCTACACAGTAAAATAACAACGTACTGGAGTGAACGATATGGAAGAAAATGCAAGATTGAACCAGTGAAGAGCAGAGGTGCCATAGGCACAATCAGAGAACACTGTATAAACATCAGAGGTCCGCGGTTGTTCAACGTCCTCCCAGCGACTATAAGAAATATTGCCGGAACAACCGTGGACATCTTCAAGAGAAAACTGGACTGTTTCCTAAGAGAAGTCCCGGATCAGCCGGGCTGTGGTGGGTATGTGGCTCTGCGGGCCGCTCCAAGCAACAGCCTGGTGGATCAAACTCTCACAAGTCGAGCCTGGCCTCGGGCCGGGCTTGGGGAGTAGAAGAACTCCCAGAACCCCATCAACCAGGTATCAACCAGGTAACCACCACCTTCCCTCCCCTTCACCACCTTCCCTCTCCTTCACCACCTACCCTCTCCTTCACTATCTACCCTCTCCTTCACCACATTCCCTCTCCTTCACCACCTACCCTCTCCTTCACTATCTACCCTCTCCTTCACCACATTCCCTCTCCTTCACCATCTACCCTCTCCTTCACTATCTACCCTCTCCTTCACCACCTTCCCTCTCCTTCACCACCTTCCCTCTCCTTCACTATCTACCCTCTCCTTCACCACCTTCCCTCTCCTTCACCATCTACCCTCTCCTTCACCACCTTCCCTCTCCTTCACCACCTACCCTCTCCTTCACCATCTACCCTCTCCTTCACCACCTACCCTCTCCTTCACCACCTTCCCTCTCCTTCACCACCTACCCTCTCCTTCACCACCTACCCTCTCCTTCACCACCTTCCCTCTCCTTCACCACCTTCCCTCTCCTTCACCACCTTCCCTCTCCTTCACCACCTTCCCTCTCCTTCACCACCTTCCCTCTCTTTCACCATCTACCCTCTCCTTCACCACCTTCCCTCTCCTTCACCATCTACCCTCTCCTTCACCACCTTCCCTCTCCTTCACCACCTACCCTCTCCTTCACCACCTTCCTCTCCTTCACCACCTTCCCTCTCCTTCACCACCTCCCTCTCCTTCACCACCTTCCCTCTCCTTCACCACCTTCCCTCTCCTTCACCACCTACCCTCTCCTTCACCATCTACCCTCTCCTTCACCACCTACCCTCTCCTTCACCACCTTCCCTCTCCTTCACCACCTACCCTCTCCTTCCCCATCTACCCTCTCCTTCACCACCTTCCCTCTCCTTCACCACCTTCCTCTCCTTCACCACCTTCCCTCTCCTTCACCACCTTCCCTCTCCTTCACCACCTTCCCTCTCCTTCACCACCTTCCCTCTCCTTCACCACCTTCCCTCTCCTTCACCACCTACCCTCTCCTTCACCACCTATCCTCTCCTTCACCACCTTCCCTCTCCTTCACCACCTTCCCTCTCCTTCACCACCTCCCTCTCCTTCACCACCTACCCTCTCCTTCACCACCTACCCTCTCCTTCACCACCTTCCCTCTCCTTCACCACCTTCCCTCTCCTTCACCACTACCCTCTCCTTCACCACCTATCCTCTCCTTCACCACCTTCCTTCTCCTTCACCACCTTCCCTCTCCTTCACCACCTTCCCTCTCCTTCACCACCTACCCTCTCCTTCACCACCTACCCTCTCCTTCACCACCTTCCCTCTCCTTCACCACCTTCCCTCTCCTTCACCACCTACCCTCTCCTTCACCATCTACCCTCTCCTTCACCACCTACCCTCTCCTTCACCACCTACCCTCTCCTTCACCACCTACCCTCTCCTTCACCACCTTCCCTCTCCTTCACCACCTACCCTCTCCTTCACCACCTACCCTCTCCTTCACCACCTTCCTCTCCTTCACCACCTTCCCTCTCCTTCACCACCTTCCCTCTCCTTCACCACCTACCCTCTCCTTCACCACCTACCCTCTCCTTCACCACCTTCCCTCTCCTTCACCACCTTCCCTCTCCTTCACCACCTACCCTCTCCTTCACCATCTACCCTCTCCTTCACCACCTTCCCTCTCCTTCACCACCTTCCCTCTCCTTCACCACCTACCCTCTCCTTCACCACCTTCCCTCTCCTTCACCACCTTCCCTCTCCTTCACCACCTACCCTCTCCTTCACCATCTACCCTCTCCTTCACCACCTACCCTCTCCTTCACCACCTACCCTCTCCTTCACCACCTTCCCTCTCCTTCACCACCTACCCTCTCCTTCACCATCTACCCTCTCCTTCACCACCTTCCCTCTCCTTCACCACCTACCCTCTCCTTCACCACCTACCCTCTCCTTCACCACCTTCCCTCTCCTTCACCACCTACCCTCTCCTTCACTATCTACCCTCTCCTTCACCACCTACCCTCTCCTTCACCACCTACCCTCTCCTTCACCACCTCCCTCTCCTTCACCACCTTCCCTCTCCTTCACCACCTACTCTCCCTTCCTTCACCCTTTCCCTCCCCTTCACCACCTCCCTCTCCTTCACCACCTACCCTCTCCTTCACCACCTTCCCTCTCCTTCACCACCTTCCNAACTCAACCACTATGACAAAATCACAGAAGCCCTAGAAGAAAAGCAAAATGCAGATGTTGTATACACAGACTTTGCAAAGGCTTTCGACAAATGTGACCATGGGGTGATAGCTCACAAAATGAGGTCAATGGGAATAACTGGAAAAGTAGGACGCTGGATACTCAATTTCCTGTCGAACAGAACACAAAGAGTAACAGTCAATCAGATAAAATCGAGTCCAAGCGATGTTAAAAGCTCTGTACCTCAAGGTACAGTCCTTGCACCGCTACTGTTCCTTATTCTCATATTTGATATAGACAAAAATACACGTCACAGCTTCGTGTCATCCTTCGCAGATGACACAAAAATCAGCATGAAAATTACCTCTGCTGAAGACATTGAAAAACTACAAACAGATGTCAACAAAGTTTTCGATTGGGCAGCAGAAAATAATATGATGTTTAACAGTGATAAATTTCAGGTACTCAGGTACGGCAAAAATGAGGATCTGAAACATAATACAGGGTACAAAACACAATCAAATCTTCCCATAGTAGAAAAACAGCATGTCAAGGATTTGGGAATAATGATGTCCGACGATCTAACGTTTAGGGAGCATAACCAAGCAAATATCGCATCAGCCAGAAAAATGATCGGATGGATTACGAGAACTTTCAAATCCAGGGATCCCATCACAATGGTTGTACTCTTCAAGTCACTTGTGTTGTCCCGTCTCGAATACTGCTCAGTACTCACTTCCCCCTTCAGAGCAGGAGAGATTGCTGAAATAGAGGGAATACAGAGAACATATACGGCACGCATAGACGAGATAAAACACCTAAATTATTGGGATCGTCTCAAAGCTCTCCAAATGTACTCTCTAGAAAGGAGACGAGAGAGATACCAAATAATATACACGTGGAAATACTGGAGGGCCAGGTCCCAAATCTACACAGTAAAATAACAACGTACTGGAGTGAACGATATGGAAGAAAATGCAAGATTGAACCAGTGAAGAGCAGAGGTGCCATAGGCACAATCAGAGAACACTGTATAAACATCAGAGGTCCGCGGTTGTTCAACGTCCTCCCAGCGACTATAAGAAATATTGCCGGAACAACCGTGGACATCTTCAAGAGAAAACTGGACTGTTTCCTAAGAGAAGTCCCGGATCAGCCGGGCTGTGGTGGGTATGTGGCTCTGCGGGCCGCTCCAAGCAACAGCCTGGTGGATCAAACTCTCACAAGTCGAGCCTGGCCTCGGGCCGGGCTTGGGGAGTAGAAGAACTCCAGAACCCCATCAACCAGGTATCAACCAGGTAACCACACCTTCCCCCCTTCACCACCTTCCCTCTCCTTCACCACCTACCCTCTCCTTCACTATTACCCTCTCCTTCACCACATTCCCTCTCCTTCACCACCTACCCTCTCCTTCACTATCTACCCTCTCCTTCCCACATTCCCTCTCCTTCACCATCTACCCTCTCCTTCACTATCTACCCTCTCCTTCACCACCTTCCCTCTCCTTCACCACCTTCCCTCTCCTTCACTATCTACCCTCTCCTTCACCACCTTCCCTCTCCTTCACTATCTACCCTCTCCTTCACCACCTTCCCTCTCCTTCACCACCTACCCTCTCCTTCACTATCTACCCTCTCCTTCACCACCTACCCTCTCCTTCACCACCTTCCCTCTCCTTCACCACCTACCCTCTCCTTCACTATGTACCCTCTCATTCCCCACTTCCCTCTCCTTCACCACTTCCCTCTCCTTCACCACCTTCCCTCTCCTTCACCACCATCCCTCTCTTCAACACCTTCTCTCTCTTTCACCATCTACCCTCTCCTTGACCACCTTCCCTCTCCTTCACCATCTACCCTCTCCTTCACCACCTTTCCTCTCCTTCACCATCTACCCTCTCCTTCACCACCTTTCTTCTCCTTCACCATCTTCCCTCTCCTTCACCACCTTCCGTCTCCTTCACCACCTTCCCTCTCCTTCACCACCTTCCCTCTCCTTCACCACCTACCCTCTCCTTGACCATCTACCCTCTCCTTCACCACCTACCCTCTCCTTCACCACCTTCCCTCTCCTTCACCACCTACCCTCTCTTTCACCATCTACCCTCTCCTTCACCACCTTCCTCTCCTTCACCACCTTCCTCTCCTTCACCACCTTCCCTCTCCTTTACCACCTTCCCTCTCCTTCACCACCTTCCCTCTCCTTCACCATCTTCCCACTCCTTCACCACTTTCCCTCTCCTTCACTATCTACCCTCTCCTTCACCACCTATCCTCTCCATCACCACCTTCCCTCTCCTTCACCACCTTCCCTCTCCTTCACCACCTTCCCTCTCCTTCACCACCTACCCTCTCCTTCAACACCTACGCTCACCTTCACCAGCTTCCCTCTCCTTCACCACCTTCCCTCTCCTTCACCAACTACCCTCTCCTTCACCACCTATCCTCTCCATCACCACCTTCCTTCTCCTTCACCACCTTCCCTCTCCTTCACCACTTCCCTCTCCTTCACCACCTACCCTCTCCTTCCACACCTACCCTCACCTTCACCAGCTTCCCTCTCCTTCACCACCTTCCCTCTCCTTCACCAACTACCCTCTCCTTCACCATCTACCCTCTCCTTCACCACCTACCCTCTCCTTCACTATCTACCCTCTCCTTCACCACCTACCCTCTCCTTCACCACCTTCCCTCTCCTTCACTATCTACCCTCTCCTTCACCACCTACCCTCTCCTTCACCACCTTCCTTCTCCTTCACCACCTTCCCTCTCCTTCACCACCTTCCCTCTTCTTCACCACCTACCCTCTCCTTCACCACCTACCCTCACCTTCACCAGCTTCCCTCTCCTTCACCACCTTCCCTCTCCTTCACCACCTACCCTCTCCTTCACCATCTACCCTCTCCTTCACCACCTTCCCTCTCCTTCACCACCTTCCCTCTCCTTCACCACCTACCCTCACCTTCACCACCTTCCCTCTCCTTCACCACCTTCCCTCTCCTTCACCACCTACCCTCTCCTTCACTATCTACCCTCTCCTTCAACACCTACCCTCTCCTTCACTACCTACCCTCTCCTTCACCACCTTCCCTCTCCTTCATCACCTACCTCTCCTTCACTATCTACCCTCACCTTCACCACCTTCCCTCTCCTTCATCACCTACCCTCTCCTTCACCACCTACCCTCTCCTTCACCACCTTCCCTCTCCTTCATCACCTACCCTCTCCTTCACTATCTACCCTCTCCTTCACCACCTACCCTCTCCTTCACCTCCTACCCTCACCTTCACCACCTTCCCTCTCCTTCACCACCTCACTCTCCTTCACCACCTACTCTCTCCTTCACCACCTTCCCTCCCCTTCACCACCTTCCCTCTCCTTCACCACCTACCCTCACCTTCACCACCTTCCCTCTCCTTCACCACCTTCCCTCTCCTTCACCACCTTCACTCTCCTTCACACCTTCCTCCCCTTCACCACCTTCCCTCTCCTTCACTATGTACCCTCTCATTCACCACCTTCCCTCTCCTTCAGCACCTTCCCTCTCCTTCACCACCTTCCCTCTCCTTCACCACCTTCCCTCTCCTTCACCACCTTCTCTCTCTTTCACCATCTACCCTCTCCTTGACCACCTTCCCTCTCCTTCACCATCTACCCTCTCCTTCCCCTTTCCTCTCCTTCACCATCTACCCTCTCCTTCACCACCTACCCTCTCCTTCACCACCTTCCCTCTCCTTCATCACCTACCCTCTCCTTCACTATCTACCCTCTCCTTCACCACCTACCCTCTCCTTCACCACCTTCCCTCTCCTTCACCAACTACCCTCTCCTTCACCACCTTCCCTCTCCTTCACCATCTATCCTCTCCTTCACTATCTACCCTCTCCTTCATCACCTTCCCTCTCCTTCACTATCTACCCTCTCCTTCACCACCTTCCCTCTCTTTCACTATCTACCCTCTCCTTCACCACATACCCTCTCCTTCACCACCTTCCCTCTCCTTCACCACCTTCCCTCTCCTTCATCACCTACCGTCTCCTTCACTATCTACCCTCTCCTTCACCACCTTCCCTCTCCTTCACCACCTTCACTCTCCTTCACCACCTACTCTCTCCTTCACCACTTCCCTCCCCCCTCCCTTCACCACCTTCCCTCTCCTTCACCACCTACCCTCTCCTTCACTATCTACCCTCTCCTTCACCACATTCCCTCTCCTTCACCACCTACCCTCTCCTTCACTATCTACCCTCTCCTTCACCACATTCCCTCTCCTTCACCATCTACCTCTTCACCATCTACCTCTCCTCACCTACACCCTCCTTCACCACCTACCCCTTCCTTCACCATCTACCCTCTCCTTCATACACCCTCCTCACTACCCTCCTTCACACTCTACCCTCCTCCTTCACCACT
>WNGS01004374.1:17529312-17547523 GCA_020271785.1 Procambarus virginalis
CTACCCTCTCCTTCACCACCTTCCCTCTCCTTCACCACCTTCCCTCTCCTTCACCACCTACCCTCTCCTTCACCACCTACCCTCTCCTTCACAATCTACCCTCTCCTTCACCATCTACCCTCTCCTTCACCACCTACCCTCTCCTTCACCACCTACCCTCTCCTTCACCATCTACCCTCTCCTTCACCACCTTCCCTCTCCTTCACCACCTACCCTCTCCTTCACCATCTACCCTCTCCTTCACCACCTACTCTCTCCTTCACCATCTACCCTCTCCTTCACCACCTACCCTCTCCTTCACCATCTACCCTCTCCTTCACCATCTACCTCTCTCCTTCACCACCTACCCTCTCCTTCACCACCTACCCTCTCCTTCACCATCTACCCTCTCCTTCACCATCTAGCCTCTCCTCCACCATCTACCCTCTCCTTCACCACCTACCCTCTCCTTCACCATCTACCCTCTCCTTCACCATCTACCCTCTCCTTCGTCATCTACCCTCTCCTTCACCACCTTCCCTCTCCTTCACCACCTACCCTCTCCTTCACCATCTACCTTCTCCTTCACCATCTACCCTCTCCTTCACCACCTTCCCTCTCCTTCACCACCTACCCTCTCCTTCACCATCTACCCTCTCCTTCACCATCTACCCTCTCCTTCACCACCTACCCTCTCCTTCACCACCTACCCTCTCCTTCACCATCTACCCTCTCCTTCACCACCTACCCTCTCCTTCACCACCTTCCCTCTCCTTCACCACCTTCCCTCTCCTTCACCACCTACCCTCTCCTTCACCATCTACCCTCTCCTTCACCACCTTCCCTCTCCTTCACCACCTACCGTCTCCTTCACCACCTACCGTCTCCTTCACCACATACCCTCTCCTTCACCATCTACCCTCTCCTTCACCACCTTCCCTCTCCTTCACCATCTACCCTCTCCTTCACCACCTTCCCTCCCCTTCATCGCTATGGATGATACAGACGTCCAACACCAACTGTCTATAGACTGTCCACCGTCGAGGGCGCTGGGTTTCTGTCTACGAGAGCAGAGAGATTGAGAGAGTTGTCTGACAATGAGAACGAGACTGTCTGCTGGGTTATGAGCTGTGGTGAGACTCCTTTTGGTTACGGCATTAGTAGTAGGCATCCGTCAATCCCGTAGGGTTATGGAGTTGTGCCCTGGGTGTCTAGTTGTTGTAGTCGAGTTGGATGCAGCGCCTGCTGTGGCTGTGAAGGCCAACACGAGAATAACAGTCTCGACTGCAGCGAGCGCAGATAAACGCCAAAGCGGGTGCGTCTGACAGTGGTCGAGACCTCCTCTGGAGTCTATTTTCCTCCGCCTGCCTCTTCAGTTCATCCTCGAATTGCTGGAGTCCCTTCTGCACTTTATATCTCCAGGCAGATCTGTCCGCAGCTGCTGCCTCCCAAGTGTTGATGTCGATGTTCATCTGCTTGAGGTCGCGTTTGCAGGCATCTTTGAAACGCAGCTGAGGTCTTCCGGTAGGTCTCCTTCCTGATGCCAGTTCTCCATACAAGAGGTCCTTCGGTGTGCGGCCATCGACCATGCGTGAAACATGTCCCAGCCATCGCATGCGTCTCTGTTTCAAAAGAGTGAGCATTGAAGGGACTCCTGTTCTCTCGAGTACAGTGTTGTTGGTGACGTGGTCTTTCCATGTGATGTCAAGGATGCGTCTCAGGTTCCGCATGTGAAAGGTATTAAGCCGTCTCTCCTGGCGAGAGCGCAGGGTCCAGGATTCCGAGCCGTAGAGAAGTGTACTCACCACACATGCCAAAAAGACTTGTGCCTTGGTGTGCACTGTCAGTTTGGCATTTTCCCAAACGCGCTTTGTGAGCCTGGCCAGTGTTGTTGCGGCCTTCCCGATACGCCTGTTGAGCTCAGTGTCCAGGGAAAGGGTGTCTGAGATTGTGGAGCCCAGGTACACAAACTCGTGAACTGCCTCCAGCGCATAGTCTGCTATATTTATACAGGGTAGCTCATTGACATCTTGTCCCATCACCTGTGTCTTCTTCAGGCTGATTGTCAGGCCGAATGCAGAACAGGCTGCGGCAAAGCGGTTGAGTAGCTGCTGCAGGCCTTCTGCTGTGTGTGTGGTGATCGCTGCGTCGTCGGCGAAGAGGAACTCCCTGAGGATTCGCATTTGTACTTTTGTCTTTGCTCGGAGTCTGGATAGATTATACAGCTTTCCATCAGATCTTGTACGGAGATAGATGCCTTCTGTCGTTATTCCAAAAGCATGTTTGACGAGGATCGCGAAGAAGATGCCGAACAGGGTTGGAGCAAGAACACACCCCTGTTTAACACCACTGTTAATGTTGAATGGTTCAGAAGTTGACCCTTCGAACACGACTGTCCCCTTCATGTCCTTGTGGAACGATTGTATCATGCTGAGTAGGATGGGTGGACAGCCAATTTTGGCCAAGATCTTGAAGAGTCCGTCCCTACTCACGAGGTCGAAGGCCTTTGTAAGGTCAATGAAGGCAATGTACAAGGCTTTTCTCTGCTCCCTGCACTTTTCTTGAAGCTGTCTCAGGGAGAACACCATGTCAGTGGTCGACCTCTCTGCTCGGAAACCACACTGTGACTCAGGGTACACTCTTTCGGCAAGAATCTGAAGCCTGACTAAAACGACCCTAGCGAATAGTTTGCCAACGACGCTGAGGAGGGAGATGCCGCGATAGTTGTTTACATCGCTTCTGTCACCTTTATTTTTGTAGAGAGTGATGATGTTTGCATCTCTCATGTTTTGTGGCACCGAGCCCTCCCTCCAGCATTGGCACAGAAGTTCATGAAGCTCAAATTTAAGTGTTCCACGAGCGCACTTGAGAACTTCAGGCGGAATCCCGTCATCTCCTGGGGCCTTCCCTGAGGAAAGTGAATCCAGCGCTTTCTCAACTTCTTCCACAGTTGGTTCAAGATCAAGTTCTTCCATGATGGGCAGGCATTCAATTGCATCCAAAGCCTCTACGCTGACCAAGTTCTCTCTGGAGTAGAGTTCGGAGTAATGTTCCACCCAGCGATTCATCTGTTGATCACGGTCTTTAATGATCTCTCCAGTGGCAGACTTTAGAGGAGCCGTCCGGTTTTGTGTAGGGCCTGTTGCCTGTTTGATTCCTTCGTACATGCCTCTTATGTTGCCGACAGTGACTGCAGTCTGGATGCTGGAACAGAGTCGAAGCCAGTAATCGTTAGCACAACGCCTCGCAGTTTGTTGAACTCTACTGCGGGCAATACGGAGGGTCTGTAGGTTCCTTCTTGAGGGCAGGTTCTTGTAGGATAAGAGAGCTCGTCTCTTTTCCTCTATGAGGGGTAACAGTTCCTCTGCACTGGCCTCGAACCAGTCTGCTGACTTGTTCTGTCTCTTACCGAAGGTGGACATGGCAGTGTTGAAAATAGTGCCCCTGAGATGTAACCACCTCTCACTTGCGCTATCGCAGGGTGGTACAGGAAGGGCATTTACCAGCGCTGCAGTGAATTCCTCCACCTTGTGAAGGTCACGGGTCTTGTTTACGTTAATGCGTGGTCTTCCCTCCTTCTTTGCTCTGTGGATTTTCCGGGGCTGGAACTTTACTTTGCAAACGACGAGAGAGTGGTCGGTGTCGCAATCTGCGCTCTGGAAGCTGCGGGTCAGTTTGACATTTCTCAGATTGTTACGCCCCGTAAGCACCAGGTCGAGTTGGTGCCAATGCTTAGACCTGGGATGTCTCCAGGAAACCTTATGCTGGGGCTTGGTGTCGAAGAAGGAATTGGTGATGCAGAGATCATGACGGCAGCAGAACTCCAGGAGGCGCTGCCCACTCTCATTCATCTTCCCAAATCCAAACTGGCCCAGGCAGGAAGGCCAAGAGCTGTGGTCAGAACCAACTCTTGCATTAAAGTCTCCCAGGAGGAAGACTGACTCTTGGTGAGGTATGTCTCTGAGAGCTAGGCCGAGGTCATCATAGAACTTGTCCTTCGCTTCGGTAGAGGAGGTCAATGTTGGTGCATAGGCATTGATGAGGCTGACCATTCCTACTGCTGTATGAAGCTGAAGTTTGATGATCCTTGAAGACCCCTCCATAGGCGGTACTATGGACCCTAACAACCTGTTCCTGATGGCAAAACCAACGCCATGCTCCCTTACCTCTTCTTGTGGTTTGCCCTGCCAGTAGAAGGTAAAGTCCTTCTCCCGTATGCTGCCAGTTGCCGGCAGACGTGTCTCCTGCAGGGCGACTATGTCCATCTGGAGTCTGCGCAGTTCATTGTTGATCACAGCTGTCTTGCGGGCGTCGTTCACTTCCAGTAGATCTTCCGAGAGACCCGGTGTCATGGTCCTTACATTCCATGTGCCCAGTTTGAGAGCTGGGTGGCTCTGTGTTTGTTTTCTTTTGCCTGGTGCATGAGTTGACGATCCGCTTATTGGATTGTGGCCTAAGCCCCACGCACCCAGTGGAGCAGGCGGACCGTGGCGGGACAGCACCTTATTGGCTGGGGGCTGCCCAGCTTGAGGCGGGCGGTAGCTGTCCTATGAAATCGGATGATTTCTCCCACCGACGGAAGCAACCCCTGGCGCCTTACTCTACGCCAATTGAGTGGTAGACTTATCACCGGTAACTGTCGCTTCCCGTGTTGAGCCATCGCCAAGGCGATGCTGGAGTGTCCTCTCCAGGGCACAGGCCTGGGCAGTAATTATGGAGGATCAGCTGTTGCCCATGCAACAGATCCACCCTCTCCACGCCACCGATGTGATCCAAGGGAAGGGCAGGAGCCGATACGCTTGGCACCAGTGTCGTCGCAGGAGTTGCCAGAATGTAGCTGTAAACAGCTGCAAACTGCCTTAGGGACTCCGACTCCGGATTTTTCCTCAGGGTTGACTCCCGAAGTCTTTCCCATGAGTGGGTTTAGCCACAAGACAGCAGAGGTTTGAATTCGGGGTTTTCCTTCCCCTAGATGGGCTGCCTTTCCAGGCTAACGAGTCCCATCTGCCCGAAGCAACTGGTTTTAAGGCGCCAGAGACCCGCCTTCGCCCCTTCTCCTGTTGGTAGAAGCAGTTCCGCCAGGCCTAGAGGCTAAGCCACACGTGCAGGCAAGGAGCTGGACTTGGTTGTCAGAGGCTATTTGAGACGCACGCCATCAGGGGCACTTTACAGGCTGTGGGAGCTTATCTCCACAACCCTTCCCCCCGGCTGTAACAAACCTTGGAACCATCTACCCTCTCATTATTAATTACGGCATTAACTTTACACATAGTCGGTGTGGACTGGTGCAACAATGCGGATGTTAACTATGATATGGTGGGTCTGAGGCTTGGGACATGAATACATGTTGCTAACATGAGTTTCACTGAAAAATTTCACCTGCCACAGTTACCAACACCGCTCTCTACACTTCACTCTCACGCTGTGTTCGTAAAATACTGATTCTCACTACTGGTTTCCTGTCTACGTTGGGGTGGGTGTCCCAGCAAGACTGCTTGTGTGCTTGAGTTAGAACTGGTCGGAGTGCTCGGGTGGCGAGACAAGCCCACTTGCTGGTGAGCTTTAACAAACGAGGATTGAGTATACCTGCAACATTGTCTAGATAATCCGGCAAGATTTCTTAAAGCAGGTCGTCAGGTGCTGAGCGGACACCGAGGCCACAGAGTCTGACGGGGAAGGTAAATGGTTTCCAAATTACAATTCATAACAGGTGTGAGAGATAACCAACAAGACCACTTGTTGGTGAACAAGAGATCAGATAAGTACCGTCTATACTATTTGTTACACTATGTTCTGTGTTCATTTTAGATCATTTGTGTACGACTTTCCTCGATTCACTTTTCTATACGATTTCGACAACAACAATAACGTCTCATGAAACTGCTAAACGAAAACTTGATGACGATGTTAATTAATTTTCCATCACATTGAAACTGTAATTTATCTTACAGTTGCACATTGTGTTGGGCAGACACAGATTATGTTCGGGGGAGACTATGGTAAACATTATTTCAGTGCTACATGCGAATTCTGCAAAATTCATGCAATAAAAAGGGATAATAATAAAAGTTTGCATCATTTGATCTACTTGAGCCTTGCAGAATAAATCGTTGAACTAATTAGGTAGCTTGTAATGAATATTGCAATTACTTGCACCCACCATATTGTGACTTAGAGCCACAACTATTTTTAAACAATGATAAAACCATAACAGCACGCTGCATGAGCATGGAAAAGAATTCTCCGGATCTGGATGCAATTAAACTTTTGCATCTAGTGAAAGTTATGATGGAATTAAATTTTCACTCAGACGCAAACAACCTGAGTGGAAATTCCGTGTCCCTGTTCATAGTACAACTCCATAGTCTCCCGAGACTGAAGGATGCCTACTTCAGTAGGCATCCTTCAGTCTCGGGAGACTATGGAGTTGCGCCCTGGTTGTCAATCCTGGTGCAGCGTCTGGTGTGACTGATGAGGCCAATCCGAGAATGGCAGTCCATCCCACACTGAATACAAACGAAGTCCGATTCTGGTCTGTCTTTCTGGCTACCGGCTTTCCTTCTCTGTCTCTTTGCCTCCGATTTCTTGGCAAGTGACTCCTCGAACTTGGAGAGACCTCTTTGAACAGACTGCCTCCAGGCAGAACAGTCTGCGTCCAGTGTTTCCCACGTAGCAAGATCGACGTCCATGGCTCTCAGGTCAATGTTGCATACGTCTTTGTACCGTAGCTGGGGCTTGCCTGTTTGACGCTTTCCCTGCATTAGGTTTCCATACAGGATATCCTTGGGGATCCTGCCGTCACCCATTCACACCATGTGCCCAAGCCAGCGCATTCGTCTCTGTTTCAGCATTGCGTACATGCTTCTCATTCTAGCTCTACCCAGGACGTTGTTGTTTGTCACCTTGTCCTGCTAGGTGATGTCCAAGATGTGTCGAAGGCAGCGCATGTGGAAGGCATTCAGCTGTCTTTCCTGACAGATGCGGAGTGTCCAAGACTCAGTGCCATAAAGGAGAGTGGTCAGGACACAGGCTCTGTAAACATGAATCTTTGTGTACTCAGTCAGCCTATTGTTGGCCCACACTCTCTTTGCCAGTCTAGACATGGTATTGGATGCCTTACCGATACGTTTGTTTAGCTGCGAATCAAGAGAGAGGTAGTCAGGAGTCAGAGATTGTGGATCCCAGGTACACGAAGTCACGAACGACTTCCAGTTTGGAATCGGAGATGCCGATGTCAGGTGGCAGATTTCAGAGGAGCGGTCCTTTTCTGGGTTGGGCCGAGGGCCTGCTTGATACCGTCAAACATTCCCTTTACATTGCCTGTATCCGCTGCAGATTGTAGCTGGGAGCAGAGCTGGAGCCAATAGTTGTTGGCACATCTTTGCAGCGGACGGCCCGAAGGATCTGTAAGTTGCGCTGACTTGGGCAGACTTTGTAGGCTGACAAGGAGTTTCTATCCTCTTCGATGACAGGTGTCATCTCTTTCCGAGTGAGCCTCGAACCAGTCTGCCGACCTGTTGGTCTTCTTGCCAAAGGTGAACATGGCAGCGTTGAACACAGCGTCTCTGAAGTGCTGCCATCTTTCGCAGGCGGTGACCCCGCTGGACCAGGGAGAGCTTTCTCGAGCACACGTGCAAAATCTTCCACCTTCTCCTGGTTGTGGGTCTTGGTGGTGTCGATGCGAGGTCTGCCTTCTTTTTCGTGTGATGAATCTTCTTTGTTTGCATGTGACCCTGCTACATACCAAACAGTGGTCGGTGTCACAGACAGAACTCTGGTAGCTACGCGTAATCTTGACGCTGGGTAGACTTGCACGCCTGGTAAGATCAGGTCAAGCTGGTGCCAGTGCTTGGATCTGGGTGTCTCCAGAGACTCGGTGCTGAGGCGTTGTGCCGAAGAGCGTGTGGAGACACAGAGACCATGAAGGCAGCAGAGTTTTAGCACACGTTGCCCGTTCTTATTCATCCTCCCTATGCCGAATTTACCCGAAAAGTGGGCTAAAAGTTGTGATCGGTACCCACTTTGCTGTTGAAGTCGCCGAGGATGAACGGTGGCTCCTTTACAGGGGTTCTCGCTATGACTCTGTTGAGGTCATCGTAGAATTTTTCCTTTTGCCTCTGCTGGAGAAGTCAGGGGTGGTGCATATGCACTAATTAATTCACTGGTCCTATTTGGCATTGCAGTTGCAGAGACAGAATTCATTCGGTTTCCCCCGTCGGTGGCATAATGTGTCCCAACAGTGCATTCCTGACGGCAAATCTCATGTTCTCTGGTCTCATCTTGAGGTTCTCCCTGCCAGAAGAAAGACAAGGCTCTCTCTCTCTCAGATCCTGATCCTGGCAGCCTGGTCTCTTGGAGAGCAACAATATCAATCTGCAGTTTGCTCTGCTCCCTATCGATGATTGCTGTTTTTTCGGGCGTCATTGATTTCTTGCAGGTCGTCAGAGAAACCTGGTGTCGTGTCCTGACGTTCCATGTGCCCAGCTTTAGGGCATTGACATTTTCTTTTAGGTTTGTATTGCTTGGTGCAAAGTTGTCGTGCCGCTTGTCGGTTTTCACCCTAAACCCGCACCCAGTGAGGTTAACGGACCGTGGCGAGGCAACACTTATTGGCTGGGTTGCCCAGCTTGAGGCGGGCGGTTAGCACCCAGTGGGCGCGATGACCCCTCCCACCGTCGGAAGCAACCCCTGGCGTCGCACTCTTCGCCAAGAGCAGAAGACTTAAAACCCAGTAGACTGTCGCTCCCGTGTTGGGTCGACACTGTGAGGCGAAGCTGGAGTGTTCTCTCTAGGTGCAAAGCCTAGGTAGGTAGATATTGTCACAGCAAGGTGGGTTGGGGCTCCACTAGCAAGAGCTACTGGGGGCTTAGAAGGCAGAACACTCAGCCCCTCCCACCAGAGTCGCTTGGTCCCACAGGAGAGGACCAGTAATACCGACCACCGCAGGTCTTTGTTCCCACCACTGGGTGTGCCACTGATTCACCCTGGGAGCCCTTCAGTCAACCATGGGGAAACTGCTATTAGCAATTCCGGCCTAGACCCANCTTCCCTCTCCTTCACCACCTTCCCTCTCCTTCACCATCTACCCTCTCCTTCACCACCTTCCCTCTCCTTCCCACCTACCCTCTCCTTCACCACCTACCCTCTCCTTCACCACCTACCCTCTCCTTCACCACCTTCCCTCTCCTTCACCACCTACCCTCACCTTCACCACCTTCCCTCTCCTTCACCACCTACCCTCTCCTTCACCACCTTCCCTCTCCTTCACCACCTACCCTCTCCTTCCCACTTCCCTCTCCTTCACCACCTTCCCTCTCCTTCACCACCTTCCCTCTCCTTCACCATTTACCCTCCTTCACCACCTACCCTCTCCTTCACCACCTTCCCTCTCCTTCACCACCTTCCTCTCCTTCACCACCTACCCTCTCCTTCACCACTTCCCTCTCCTTCACCCCTTCCTTCCCTTCTCCCTTCACCACCTTCCCTCTCCTTCACACCACCTTCCCTTCGCCCTTCACCACCTTCCCTCTCCTTCACCACCTCCCTCTCCTTCACCACCTACCCTCTCCTTCTCCACCTACCCTCTCCTTCACCACCTTCCCTCTCCTTCACCACCTACCCTCTCCTTCACACCCTACCCTCTCCTTCACCACCTTCCCTCTCCTTCACCACCTACCCTCTCCTTCACCACCTACCCTCTCCTTCACCACCTCCTCTCCTTCACCACCTTCCTTCTCCTTCACCCACCTTCCTCTCCTTCACCACCTTCCCTCTCCTTCACCACCTACCCTCTCCTTCACCACCTACCCTCTCCTTCACCACCTTCCCTCTCCTTCACCACCTACCCTCTCCTTCACCATCTACCCTCTCCTTCACCACCTTCCCTCTCCTTCACCACCTTCCTCTCCTTCACCATCTACCCTCTCCTTCACCCTTCTACCCTCTCCTTCACCACCTTCCCTCTCCTTCACCACCTTCCCTCTCCTTCACCACTACCCTCTCCTTCACCACCTTTCTTCTCCTTCACCATCTTCCCTCTCCTTCACCACCTTCCGCCTCCTTCACCACCTTCCCTCTCCTTCACCACCTCCCTCTCCTTCACCACCTACCCTCCTTCACCATCTACCCTCTCCTTCACCACCTACCCTCTCCTTCACCACCTTCCCTCTCCTTCACCACCTACCCTCTCTTTCCCCCTCTACCCTCTCCTTCACCACCTACCCTCTCCTTCACCACCTTCCCTCTCCTTCACCACCCTTCCCTCTCCTTCACCACCTACCCTCTCCTTCACCACCTACCCTCTCCTTCACCACTTCCCTCTCCTTCACCACCTCCTTCGCCCTTCACCACCTTCCCTCTCCTTCACCACCTCCCTCTCCTTCACCACCTACCCTCTCCTTCACCACCTACCCTCTCCTTCACCACCTTCCCTCTCTTCACCACCTACCCTCTCCTTCACCATCTACCCTCTCCTTTACCACCTTCCCTCTCCTTCACCACCTTCCCTCTCCTTCACCATCTACCCTCTCCTTCACCATCTACCCTCTCCTTACCACCTTCCCTCTCCTTCACCACCTTCCCTCTCCTTCACCATCTACCCTCTCCTTCACCACCTTNTAATCAATAATTTAATATATGAGTTCAAGCCCCAGATACCCAACAACTATTACAGATTCAAACCCAATTGCATCTATTGAAAGCAAATAGGAAATCTTACCAAAATCAAGTCCACGACGACGACGACATAGTAGTTGAAGATGTGGAACCTTTCCTGTCTGACCTAGCACAATATGAAGAAGAAACTCAAGCCAGGTTGGAACATTTACACAGGATAATTGAATGAGAACAAATAACACGTACATCAAATAAAGTAGATAATGTTATGGATGATCTGGATCTTTTTGAGAATAAATGTCAAGCCAGATTAGATCCTTTAATCAACGAGGATAAAGCCTCACCCACTACAGCATCACCCAATATTATACCACCAGAAATTAAACAGTTCTCAGACAATTATCCACAGTCTGTGGATTCTGAAAACCTAATACCTGAGGTTATTATGTTAACATGCCTCCAACTGAAATTAGAGGTGAAGCTGAACCAGAAGTAGAAAATGTAAATGAAGATAGCGACAGCACTAATGTCCCAGTCCAGCATCCTAGGGATAACGCTGACAATGAGAAAACTGTCATACATTTAGTACTACAATTGCTGGACTTACCTCAACGTGATCCGACTGCTGACTCATTACAATCCTTCAGCATGGAGTTTGAGTCACTACTAAGAACATTCAGTCTTAAGGTTGATATAACCACTAGTGATGGATGACCGAAGTAGTCCTTCAACGAAAATTGTCTAGCGATATACTAGATGAATTATACACACATCAACATAACACCATCCTGACAGTACAGGACATCACTGAAGGTTTGCATTCATCATAAACAAACGACGAGCAAATGAGGAAGTTAAAGCCTCATGCGAGCCTTCAGAATAGTAAATAATAGTCAATTAAAGGGTAAAACAACTACACCAATTAAACATCAGCCAAGTACTCTCACATCTAGTTGGAGAAAATATGACAATGCAACAGAATCCACCAAGCCTACTGTTACTAGTTCACCCAAACCGGTAACTTCCAAACGTGCAGTAGGCTGGAGGACATGTATGTTATGCAAAAAGAAACATTCAACATACCGTTGTGATAATTATACAGACAGACACTCGTATTAAGCGACTATAGGAATTAGGGAGATGTTGGAGGTGTCTCAAGTCACACAACATAGACTATTGTGAGACCCAATTCAACACCTGCAACAGGTGTAGAAGAGGTAGGCACCATGCAGCACTGTGCAAACATACGAAATTAACGTATTCAAGATCCAAGGTGGAAGATAGCATTCTCACCACAGTACAGTTTTGCAAGGTGCGAGAGAAAATTAGTGTCCAATCGGCAGAGTCCAAAAGTAATGCGACTCTGCCTACTGCCCAAATTACCATCCAGAATAAGAGCGCCAAGGTCCATACCCATGGGTTGTTTGACCAAGGGTCCCAGAGAACATATGTCACTAAAAGGTTGGCAGATGAACTACAATTAAAGCCTGTAGCCCAGACGACAATCAACATCTCGGGGTTTCTAACAGATACAGGACCTCAAGTTTACCAGGTTGTACAACCATCAGTACGTATATGTAGGTACGTCTGTCAAGTACAAGCCATTGTGGTGGACAAAATACCAGCAGACCTACAAGTTCAAGGTCTGAGAGCAACAGCCAAATTCCTGAGAAATAGAGGAATAAAATTGGCAGATAATATTAAGTCTGATCACCTCACCGACTTCGGTATCCTTGTAGGTACAGACTACTACCATCGATTCATCGGTAGCCCAACTAAATATCAGGGCATAATCATGCTAAATTCTGCAGGAGGCAAATTACTCTCAGGCCCAGTATTAAGCCTGAGGAGACCTATGCCTGCAGATAAACAATACCAATAGAAATCTAAATTTGTCAGCTGATTATTTTTCTCCAGTAGCATTATACTAAGGAGATTACAGCTGACTATAGCAACAGAGGCTGATGTTAATATCATCATTTAAAGCTGAAGATAAGTTCATGAGGCCTCAGTGGCAAATCAGTGAACAGTAGCCTAAACAGCTACAAGTCACTGCGACCAATGTCACTGAAACCACTGCAGTCTCAGAACCATACTTGACTTTAATGATGGACTATTCAATCTTCTGAATCAGTTAACTAAATTAAACCCCAATAAATCTGACGACTGATTCTAATACATTTATTATTTAATCATGATGTATTCCATGGGCCTCAGTGTTTATATATCAGTGACCAGTTACTTGAACAAGCTTCGAGTTATATCTAATGTCACTGATCTCACTGCAGTCCCTGAATCATACTTGACTGTAGTATTTGATCACATTCAGTCTTCTGGGTTAAATATGTAATTGGGCTAAAATTTTAGCATTTCAAGAGTTAACAGGGAAATGAAATCGCATTAGACTTCTAACCCCTGCAACTCGAGTACGGGACATCCGTTCTGTATGAACAGACGCACAAATGTGTGATCACTAACTAATAACATGAAATTAATCTAATAATTGTTCTGTTCTAAATAGGACTTCGACCCGTGAGCAACCCCCTGGGAAATTATGTCGGAAAATCTGACACCATTTAATTATATTACATTCAACAGGTAGATAATATTGCTGCCATTGTATACACAAGTAACCCACAAAAAATATAGCTTGTAGTGGAATTTTCCGTTAATAGAAAACGGGATATCATTGCCACATAGTACTATAAATTCACGAGCTATTCTGTTGGGAATTATTCTTAAATACACTAGTCTTTGGACTTTTACCATCATAAAACAACTCATTTGAATTAACTTAATTATCAGTATCAAAATAGAATAAATGTGACCCTTCTATCACTTATTGACATTGGACAAGGAGAGCCAAGGCGTCAGTGGGTGGGGAGTGGTCAGCCATTGTTTGTTAAGACCAGAGTCGTTGGAGCGAGTTCAGCTTCTATAATTTCTCTTGGACGAAGTGTTATGGAGATCAAAGTGTTCTACCATCATCAACACGCTGTCAACAGCCACAAGGGAAGAGTCTTTCCGAAATCTTATCTAAGTCATTATTGGCCAGAAATGTTAGGTAGATATGATTAATTTCGGTTAGAATACGAACGATCGACTCAACACAGGTAATTAAGCCTTGGTCCTTATCATATATAATATACAGTGTTTTCTCTGATATAGCTGTCATATATTAGGATTCTGGCTTACAGCTAGTGCCCTTTGACAGGATCTAGAAGAGGAAGCAAGAATTTATCTTGGTACATCAGTTACTTGGGTGATGAAAGCTAGCCTCACACGAGGATAATTTGGTGTCTACATCCTAGTTATATCTGGTGGACTAAGCCTGCTGTACAATAAGATAAGGCACCTCCAATTTATTTACTAATATATGTAGTTTAATACTGTAGTTTGATTGGCTGCATATATATAAGTTTAAATAAACCCCCATAATGTGTAAGGATCGATTTGTGAGATTATTGCAGAAATACAGTCCACTTAACATAATACCAATTGCTATCGAAATATATAAATTAACGTAAATATAAATTCTATATAAATTCATATAAATTAAATAAATATAAATCTCACAGGTCGGTTCCCACAGGAGGAAGACATCAAACAGTTTCAAACATAGATACGACTGAACCCATTAAGCTTGTAACCTTGAAAAACTGTTATATGAAAGTTAAGTGGCGAGATCCAAGCACTGAAGCTCAACCCTGAGAAGCACAAATAGGCTCGTACCCCCACCCCGTCATACTTACCATACAAAGACATAAAAACAAGTTCCTAACTCTCGCAGTTAACTTCAGATTTATTGTTCGGGAAATTATATAAACTTTGACGAAGGCGAGTCATATCACTAAAGTTTACAGACCAGGATTGTTGGTCTTCTAATATTTTAGAGCAGGAGTGTTGGTCTCTTCTAATGTTACAGACCAGGAGTGTTGGTCTCTTCTATTGTTACAGATTAGGAGTGTTGGTCTCTTCTAATGTTACAGATTAGGAGTGTTGATCTCTTCTAATGTTACAGACCAGGAGTGTTGGTCTCTTCTAATGTTACAGACCAGGAGTGTTGGTCTCTTCTAATGTTACAGACCAGGAGTGTTGGTCTCTTCTATTGTTACAGATTAGGAGTGTTGGTCTCTTCTAATGTTACAGACCAGGAGTGTTGGTCTCTTCTAATGTTACAGACCAGGAGTGTTGGTCTCTTCTAATGTTACAGACCAGGAGTGTTGGTCTCTTCTAATGTTACAGACCAGGAGTGTTGGTCTCTTCTAATGTTACAGACCAGGAGTGTTGGTCTCTTCTAATGTTACAGACCAGGAGTGTTGGTCTCTTCTAATGTTACAAACCAGGAGTGTTGGTCTCTTCTATTGTTACAGATTAGGAGTGTTCGTCTCTTCTAATGTTACAGACCAGGAGTGTTGGTCTCTTCTAATGTTACAGACCAGGAGTGTTGGTCTCTTCTAATGTTACAGACCAGGAGTGTTGGTCTCTTCTATTGTTACAGATTAGGAGTGTTGGTCTCTTCTAATGTTACAGACCAGGAGTGTTGGTCTCTTCTAATGTTACAGACCAGGAGTGTTGGTCTCTTCTAATGTTACAGACCAGGAGTGTTGGTCTCTTCTAATGTTACAGACCAGGAGTGTTGGTCTCTTCTAATGTTACAGACCAGGAGTGTTGGTCTCTTCTATTGTTACAGATTAGGAGTGTTGGTCTCTTCTATTGTTACAGATTAGGAGTGTTCGTCTCTTCTATGTTACAGACCAGGAGTGTTGGTCTCTTCTAATGTTACAGACCAGGAGTGTTGGTCTCTTCTAATGTTACAGACCAGGAGTGTTGGTCTCTCTATTGTTACAGATTAGGAGTGTTGGTCTCTTCTAATGTTACAGACCAGGAGTGTTGGTCTCTTCTAATGTTACAGACCAGGAGTGTTGGTCTCTTCTAATGTTACAGACCAGGAGTGTTGGTCTCTTCTAATGTTACAGACCAGGAGTGTTGGTCTCTTCTATTGTTACAGATTAGGAGTTTGGTCTCTTCTAATGTTACAGACCAGGAGTGTTGGTCTCTTCTATTGTACAGATTAGGAGTGTTGGTCTCTTCTAATGTTACAGACAGGAGTGTTGGTCTCTTCTATTGTTACAGATTAGGAGTGTTGGTCTCTTCTAATGTTACAGACCAGGAGTGTTGGTCTCTTCTATTGTTACAGACTAGGATTGTTGGTCTCTTCTAATGTTACAGACCAGGAGTGTTGGTCTCTTCTAATGTTACAGACCAGGAGTGTTGGTCTCTTCTAATGTTACAGACCAGGAGTGTTGGTCTCTTCTAATGGTACAGACCAGGAGTGTTGGTCTCTTCTAATGGTACAGACCAGGAGTGTTGGTCTCTTCTAATGGTACAGACCAAGATATACAAACATAGACGTCTATACAAAGTATAGACGAATACTGTGGATCTCAACCACCTTCCCTCTCCTTCACCACTACCCTCTCCTTCACCACCTTCCCTCTCCTTCACCACTTTCCATCTCCTTCACCACCTTCCCTCTCCTTCACCACCTACCCTCTCCTTCACCACCTTCCGTCTCCTTCACCACCTTCCCTCTCCTTCAAAACCTTTCCTCACCTTCACCACCTTCCCTCTCCTTCACCACCTTCCCTCTCCTTCACCACCTTTCCTCTCCTTCACCACCTACCCTCACCTTCACCACCTTCCCTCTCCTTCACCACCTTCCCTCTCCTTCACCACCTACCCTCTCCTTCAAACCTTTCCTCACCTTCACCACCTTCCCTCTCCTTCACCACCTTCCCTCTCCTTCACCACCTTCCCTCTCCTTCACCACCTACCCTCTCCTTCACCACCTTCCGTCTCCTTCACCACCTACCCTCTCCTTCAAAACCTTTCTCACCTTCACCACCTTCCCTCTCCTTCACACCTTCCCTCTCCTTCACCACCTTCCGTCTCCTTCACCACCTTCCCTCTCTTCACCACCTCCCTCTCCTTCACCACCTACCCTCTCCTTCACCACCTACCCTCTCCTTCACCACCTTCCCTCTCCTTCACCACCTACCCTCACCTTCACCACCTTCCCTCTCCTTCACCACCTTCCCTCTCCTTCACCACCTACCCTCTCCTTCATCTACCCTCTCCTTCACCACCTACCCTCTCCTTCACCACCTTCCCTCTCCTTCACCACCTACCCTCTCCTTCACCACCTTCCCTCTCCTTCACCACCTACCCTCTCCTTCACTATCTACCCTCTCCTTCAAACCTTCCCTCTCCTTCACCACCTACCCTCACCTCCACCACCTTCCCTCTCCTTCACCACCTTCCCTCTCCTTCACCACCTACCCTCTCCTTCACTATCTACCCTCTCCTTCACCACCTACCCTCTCCTTCACTACCTACCCTCTCCTTCACACTACCCTCTCCTTCACCACCTTCCCTCTCCTTCACCACCTTCACTCTCCTTCACCACCTACCCTCTCCTTCACCACCTTCCCTCCCCTTCACCACCTTCCCTCTCCTTCACCACCTACCCTCACCTTCACCACCTTCCCTCTCCTTCACCACCTTCCCTCTCCTTCACCACCTACCTCTCCTTCACCACCTTCCCTCTCCTTCACCACCTTCCCTCTCCTTCACCACCTACCCACTCCTTCACCACCTACCCTCTCCTTCACCATCTACCCTCTCCTTCACCACCTACCCTCTCCTTCACCACCTTCCCTCTCCTTCACCACCTACCCTCTCCTTCACTATCTACCCTCTCCTTCACCACCTACCCTCTCCTTCACCACCTTCCCTCTCCTTCACCACCTACCCTCTCCTTCACCATCTACCCTCTCCTTCACCACCTTCCCTCTCCTTCACCACCACCTCCCTCTCCTTCACCACCTACCCTCTCCTTCACCACCTTCCCTCTCCTTCACCACCTTCCCTCTCCTTCACCACATACCCTCCCCTTCACCACTTCCCTCTCCTTCACCACCTTCCTCTCCTTCACCACCTTCCCTCTCCTTCACCACCTTCCTCCCTTCACCACCTACCCTCTCCTTCACCACCTACCCTCTCCTTCACCACCTTCCCTCTCCTTCACCACCTACCCTCTCCTTCACCACCTTCCCTCTCCTTCACCACCTTCCCTCTCCTTCACCACCTACCCTCTCCTTCACTATCTACCCTCTCCTTCACCACCTACCCTCTCCTTCACCACCTCCCTCTCCTTCACCACCTACCCTCTCCTTCACTATCTACCCTCTCCTTCCCCACCTACCCTCTCCTTCACACTTCCCCTCCTTCACCACCTACCTCTCCTTCACTATATACCCTCTCCTTCACCACCTACCCTCTCCTTCAGCACCTTCCCTCTCCTTCACACCTACCCTCTCCTTCACCACCTTCCCTCTCCTTCACCACCTACCCTCTCCTTCACTATCTACCCCTCCTTCACCACCTTCCCTCTCCTTCACCACCTACCCTCACCTTCACCACTTCCCTCTCCTTCACCACCTTCCCTCTCCTTCACCACCTACCCTCTCCTTCACTATCTACCCTCTCCTTCACCACCTACCCTCCTTCACCACCTACCCTCTCCTTCACCACTTCCCTCTCCTTCATCACCTTC